>CM029595.1:103031334-103631334 GCA_017311375.1 Mytilus coruscus
TTACATTTTCTAATTTTAAAAACAAAAAAATGTTCACAAGAATATATAATTGCATTACCTGTTCTCAGAGACACTCAAAATGTTACAGCGTTGAAATACAATATTGGTATGAGTAAGTAAATGATACATGAACGCATGCTGATTAATCGATTTAAGTAATGACAGCTGTTATAAAAATCAAATGGGCATGTCTTTCTACACGTTTAAAACCACTGTCCATGTACATGTACATATTGTCTGTAATCACAGATGTTGTTCGACAATTTTTTTTTTTAAATTTAATATTCGTGGCAGTTAGTAAGTCGGAAGAAATTTCTTCTAACAAACCTTCAATGAAATATTTGAAGCATTTGGTCCGTTGGAAGAAATTTCTTCTATAAGTCATAGACCTAAAATGAAATACTTGTGGCAGTTAGAAAGTTCGAAGAAATTTCTTCTATCAGACCTACATATAGATCTAAAATGAAAAACATGTAGCTGTTAGAAAATGGGAAGAAATTTCTTCAAACAAACTGTCAGATTTAGACCTGAAATATATAATCAAATTAGAATATTTGTAGCACTTAGTCTGTTGGAAACATTTCTATCAAGATCATTTGTAGAAATTATATTAATTAAGAGGCAAATAACGTGACTTTGAGTAACATAATAATATACATGGCAATTTATCTTGAAATCACATGGATTTGCCTGACATTTTGGCATCAAACAGTATAAAAAAGAAGTGTAGCTGAACTTAATTAGGTATGAATTTTTGTTGTCCTATTTTGGGGAAGGGTATTTTCGGGTCACACAACTTTAAACTTTAATAAAAAAAAAAATAAAGCTGATTGACAAGCAAATATATTTTTTAAAAAGGCATCCTACCTTTTCACAGACAGAATAAGAATGATCGGTGCGTTCGAAGGATATGTCCACTTTAAATTTTGTTATTTTAAAAACACGAACTCCACAAAAAACTGGTGTTGATCTCAGGTGCTCCAGAAGGGTAAGCAGATCCTGCTCCATATGTGGCACCCGTCGTGTTGCCACCTCAGCTACCAGGGTAAAACAGACCGTAGCTTACCGATTTTCCAGACAACTTGGATGTTACAAGTACCGAGACACATTGGAGCAACGAAGACACAATGATCCGTTTTGTAGACAAAGTCATCTTGCCTTACGTAGCCCTATTATTGAAGATCTATCTCTTTCTCAGAAAACCAGAAATCTTATTTCCATGACTGGTACTCTGCACAAGTAGTGCAACAGCTAAACCATCAAGAAGACATCACCGGTGAACGTGCACCAATGGTCATCGTAGATTTGAAGACATCCGTCATGAAACCCGTTCATGCCCAGTGGATAGTTTCAACACACCAGATCATGTCCACCCGTACCGACCTAATCAAGTCTGGCTTCCGTAAAGCAGGTTTATTGTAAATTTGACATTAGAACATTCTATCTAGTGCTTTGTTTCGTACTGAGTGACATTGTATGTATGTGAACTAAAGTCTTGTTAAAGATTGTTAAAAGTATGTGTGCAAATGTGTTGTTATGTGTATTCGAGCGGTTATATAATTTCAATTAATTTATTATATGTACTAGTATGTAATGTTTGTTAAAATGTTTAAATGAAAGTGGAATACTAGTATATGAATAAATGTAATCAAAATACTTTTCTATTTTATTTAAAACACGTGTTTTGTTACCATGTTTGTCCCGAATCAACACTACACTAGTATTGCAAAAGATAACCGGAAGTAAACAGCCGATTCATTTCAAATTTGTCGGGATTATTCTTCGTTGAATTCGTGGTTTGCTGTGTCCCACGAAAACCACTAAAATTGGTATACCACGAATAAAAATGAATCCACAGTAATACACATCTTGTACTTCCATTCCAGTACTGTACAACAATAATGCTTTCTTCTGTTATGCCTCGACAACTCCTTTACTTGTTGCGTACAAATTAAACGATCGAAGCCAGCGTGTCCATCTTTGTCCCAACGAATTAATGTCATTTCCAACGTCAAAGAATAGAATTAAACCCACACCAGACAATATTGGACGTGCATCTGCCATCTCTTGTTATCCTCGATTATCCTCGACGCCAAATTGTAGTGTATTGATTGTTGATGGTCATGCAAATACTGGATTTAACCAAATTGATAACACCATTGAAAGTATCACATTTATTGTACGATCATGCAGACAAGCTAACAACATCCGGTTTTACAAGTATAACTAATTACCAAAAAGGTTAAATACCAAAATGAATAAGAAAGTACAAAATGAATATTTATTGATATTACAAGAAAGTTGGAAGAAATTTCTTCCAACAAACTATCAGACTTAGACCTAAAATATATAATCTTAATTAGAATATTTATTTGACTTATATGTAATATAGATATTGTTTATACAAACAAGCATTCCATCTTACAAACATAATTAATATCTTGTGAAAGATGCTGACATCATGGATACATTTAACATATAAAGACCACCTGTTATATCTTGAGAATAATTTCTATGGCATTTGACACTTTGTGAGAGGTTTAGCTAGCTATAAAACCAGGTTTAATCCACCATTTTCTACAGTAGAGAATGCCTGTACCAAGACAGGAATATGACAGTTGTTAAATGTGTTTGAGCTTTTGATTTTGCCTTTTGATTAGGGACTTTCCGTTTTGAATTTTCCTCGGAGTTCGGTATTTTTGTGATTTAACTTTTTGAAGTTACAAATGGAATCTAACCAGGAGGCACACTAATCTTTTCTTAATCAGATACATGTCATAAATAATCACTCTTGGTGAGGAAATGCAGATTATGATACCAGATCTTACATAGAATTTATAACACAGCAATTAGTATATTATCTTAAGGCCAGTGAGGTAAGTCTTCTTCTACTATATGATTGATGTACCCAATCTGTGTGTATAGCCATATGCATGGTCTTTGTATAACCAATTTCTTGGTTCATAACTGTCTGACTAGTTGATATAGTTTACAGTGCTAATATTCAATTTACCACCACCATCCCTTCATAACATCTTCAATAATGTTTCATGACAGGGGAAACATCTCAGCATTTTTACTAGTGATATATATTTTTCTTTTTTATATTTCCTTGATGGAATTTTATCATTTCTAAAATTTAATTCATCCCGCAAGTATTTCGGGGACAAATTTTATTAAATTAATTCAAGCGCCAGTTTGATAGACCCCTGCTACTCTACTAGCACATGGGCTATCCCCATGGAGACCTTGCATACCCCGGCTGCAGATGAGATGTCTAGGCTCATCCCCTCGCGGAGACGCCTCGCTCCACATTCCCATGCTGCAGCATTGTCGGGCAGGCAGGTACTTCCTCACACTGAAGGTTGGAAGCTGACTTGCTCAGGCAGGAACTCAAAATTCTATTTTCATGCTGAGTGCTTCTCAATGGCCAAAACAAGTTTGATTTTAGTATTATCTTCTGCTTCGAGTCGGTATGATTTACTGAGACTATGTTTTGGTTTACACACAGAAACCCCTTATGTAAAACGTGCCTTAGTTTGTTTGGAGCTGGTAATTGGTCTACAATGATCAATTATGTGAGTTGTTGTCTCGACTTTAATTGAGATTTGCTCTATTAGTAGAGTTTTACTGGAACTACATATTGGACTTTGGGACTTCTCATCAATACACACAGAACATAATTTATCTGAAATTACAGCTGTAAAAATACAGGTTGATGTGATCATTAAACATTTCATTTCATCAGTGGAAGGCTCGCATAATGAAACTTTGGTCATTGGGATAGGTAAATAAAATATATCTCAAAATATCTAGTAAGCCTGCCATTTGGACCTGGAATATTTTGCTCACTGACATTAGACATTTGAAAAGGAGTATTTGCATACCAATATAAAATAACAAAATATTAAACAACCACCTCCTAAAACTATCGAAATTATATTCACACTATATGGGACTTCAGAAAATATACAATATGAGACTACAAGAAAAAATACAATATGAAACAACACACTACATACACCAAGTTTGTATAAATGGAACACTAAGTTCGTTGGAAACATTTCTATCTAGCCTTAAATAAAATTAGATCATTTGTAGAAATTATATTAATTATGAGGCAAATTACGTTACTTTGAGTAACATAACAATATGCATATAATTTCTACAAATGATCTCATTTTATTTAAGGTGGTACCAAACACCTTGACTAAAATTAATTTGGCTCGTTTAATTTTCATAAAATTTTGACAAAATAATAACTTTGACCCTTTGACAAAAATATAAAAATTTCAAAAAAACTTGAACCACACACTTTATCGGAAAAATTTCATTGGATTTTACCAGTTTGGCAAACACTAATTTTGATCATTGAGAAGCTTAATATTTCCTTAACAATAGAACGTGATTAAAACGTTCAGCTGATTTTTACAGAGTTATCTCCCTGTAGTGTTATGTACCACCTTAAGGTATAAATATATTTATACGTCAATGACTTAAACTGACCTGTTAGTCACGCCTATTTACCAGAACTACTTTATTATCTTGAAATCACATAGATTTACCTGACTTTTTGGCATCAAACAGTATAAAAAAAGAAGTGTAGCTGAACATAATTAGGTATGAATTTTTTTGGTCCTATTTTGGGGAAGGGTATTTTCGGGTCACACAACTTTAAACTTTAATAAAAAATAAACCTAAAATCGAGAATGGAACTCGGGAATGTGTCAAAGAGACAACAACCTAACCAAAGAGCAGAAAACATCCCAATGCTACCAATGGGTCTTCAACACAGCGAGAAAATCCCGCACCCGGAGGCGGGCTTCAGCTGGCCCCTAAACAAAAATGTTTACAAGTTCAGTGAGAATGGACGTCACACTAAACTCCGAAACATATAAATGAACTAAAATTAATAAAACATACAAGACTAACAAAGGCCAGAGGCTCCTGACTTTGGACAGGCGCAAATATACTGCGGGGTTAAACATGTTTTGTAAGATCTCAACCCTCCCCCTATACCTCTAGCCAATGTAGAATAAACAAACATACAGCAATACGCACAGAAACAGTAAGTTGAAAAGAAGTCCGAGACCGATGTCAGAATAGGTAACAGAAGAAGCTTAGCAAAATGACAGTGATACATAAATTAACAAAGGACTACCTGACTTCAATTAAACTGATTGAAAGATTATGTCTTCATCATATGAAAATCAAGCACAATCCCTTCCGTTAGGGGTTTAGTATTATGCCATCATAAAATATATGAGAAGAACATAACCCGTATCATGCAAACAACTGGCTTTAGAATAAATGTGTTTATTTCCGATGTATTTCTGTTTGACAAGCAAACAAAGAATAAGAATGATCGGTGCGTTCGAAGGATATGTTCACTTTACATTTTCTAATTTTAAAACAATAAATGTTCAAAAGAATATATAATTGCATTACCTGTTCTCAGAGACACTCAAAATGTTACAGCGTTGAAATACAATATTGTTATGAGTAAGTAAATGATACATGAACGCTTGCTGATTATTCGATTTAAGTAATAACAGCTGTTATAAAAATCAAATGAGCATGTCTTTCTACACGTTTAAAATCTCTGTACATGTACATGTACATAATGTCCGTAATCACAGAGGTTTTTCGACAATTTGAATTTCGTTTAAATTTACGGAATTTTCCATCTGCTATGCAAGGTAGGGTCCCAAAAGGTTAATTAGACAGCAACCAAAATTCAATTATACTTGAAAAAATGATTTACTATTTTACTTCCAATAAAATTATTTTTGTATAATGAATGTCACTTTTATTCATTTTTTCCAAAATATTTTAGAAATACTCAATCAAGAGCAATGATTATTTTTTAAGATTATAATTCTGAACCATTTTTAAGCATGTATATTTTGTTTAGATTTTCGTCAATTTTTAAATCGTGGTAAACTGTTATGATTCTTTATATTATTTCTCATACTTCCGATCGAAACAGACAAGGATAACCGCTCCGCGCGAGTCCCGATTAATCTCGATCCGCTTTTCCATTTCCATTAAATATACAATTCCTTACCTACATCAATTAACTAATCTACTTATGATTAACTATAAAAGCACCACAAAAGACAGAGAACATCTGACAAGGGCAGAAATGCTCCGAATGTTGAAATCTACCTTCTGTCCATTTGCACCAAAACTTGTCAGTTGACTAATAGGAATTGTTGCCCTTAAATGAAGATTTTTACCAATTTTATTTCTTCATAAATTTGCCTTTTTATCTTGAAAACTAATATATAAAGAGAAACTGTTAAATCTTATAGATGTTATTGCCCTTCAATGATGATTTTTACCTATTATTTGCATATTTTGCAACATAGAAATTTTAATCTTAGGTCTACTCCTTGTAGGAGTTATTGCCCTTCAATTATGTTTTTTTATTGCCTGCGACGAAAGTTGCAGAATGTGTAACATAGGG
This sequence comes from Mytilus coruscus, assembly GCA_017311375.1. Classification (NCBI taxonomy): domain Eukaryota; kingdom Metazoa; phylum Mollusca; class Bivalvia; order Mytilida; family Mytilidae; genus Mytilus; species Mytilus coruscus. Next base: position 103,037,804 of record CM029595.1, read on the forward strand.
ATTATAATCGGTGGCGTTGGCGCAAACTATTTTTATAAAGCTTTATATTTCAGAAGGTGGAAGACCTGTGATCAGTTTCACAAAAAATCGTATAACCAACTAAAGTTGATCGTATACTGAATTGTTCATGACCCACAATCAACTTTAGTCTTAAGATTTTTTGTGAAACTGATCACTGGATGCCTTATACTTTTGTGCAGATACTTACGTTTTGAAGTTTCCATCTGTCTATTGTTCTTGACCTCATTTTCATTTTTAATGACTGCTTGAAAAAAATCACAGTTTTTTTTGTCAATTGACATGCACATTTATAATGAGCTTTAGGATAACTATATTTGGTATATGCAACGTCTACATGTCTGTCAGGTAGGGTTCACCTGACCTCAACCTCGTTTCATGTATCAGTGATCAAGGTAAAAGTTACGTAAACGTGTTCAAGTCCGTATCTAAGATAATATAAGCAATAGGTCAACTGTATGGGGTGTATGGAATCATTGTAAGGTGTACATGTCAGACTGGCAGGTTTCATCTGAGCTTGACCTTGACCTCAATTTCATGGTTCATTGGACAATGTTCAGTTTTTGTGGTTTGGTCTATTTCTCAGATACTATAATCAATATTGGCACATTATTTGGTGCATGGAATGATTGTAAGGTGCGCATGCCCGACTGCAGGTTTCATCTTATCTTACCTTGACATCATGTTTATGGTTCATTGGACAATGTTTAGGTTTTCTGGTTTGGTCTATTTCTTTTATTAAAATGTCCTGTATCAAGTCAGGAATATGGCAGTTGTTATCAAATAGTTCGTTTCTATGTATGTTGCATTGGCGTTTGTTTTTGTTGCACTTCAATGTTTCTGTTGTTCCGTTATTTTCCTCTTATAGTTGATGTGTTTCACTCGGTTTTAGTTTGTAACCCGGATTTGTTTTCTCTCAATCGATTTATGACTTTTGAACAGCGGTATACTACTGTTGCCTTTCTTTATACTGTAAGCAACAGGGCTACTATATTTGGTGCATGGAATGATTGTAAGATTTAAAGGTCTGTCTGGCAGGTTTCATATGACATTGACCTCATTTTCATGGTTCATTGGTCTATGATAAATTTTCATGGTTTTGTCATTTTATCATCATGATCATATACTATAAGCAATAGGTAAATATATTTTGTGTATATAATGATTGAAAGGTGTGCATGTCTGTCTGGCAGATTCATATAATCATGACCAATATCATTGTCATGGTTCTTCTGTCAATGACAAGTTTTCTTGGTTTTGTCATTTATCAGCTACTATAAGCCATATGTCAACTATATTTGATGTATGGAATGAAATATTCAATCATGACTAAAGCAGGCGAGAACTTCAGCATTTAAAAAGCATTTTTTTGCAATATTTAAATTATGTAGTCCCAAATCTTGATAGTTACAATTGTTCGATTTAAACGTAAAAAATAAACACCCAAAGATCAAACATAAGAATGACCACATGGTCTTTTATGTATATTCTATTGCCATGAAAGTTAGTAAACTGTCTTATCATTCCCTAATCTTAGATCATGCTAAGTTTTATTAAAATAAGTCAAGTCTTTCTACTCTATTAGATCCAGGGACACAGTTATCGTCCTTTGGTTTTCGTTTTCTACAAATAGAGTCCATAGTGTGGACAGTGTGTAACTTCCAAATTTATTTCTTTATATTTTTTATGCATCAAATATTAAGTAGGGGATGAAATTACATTTAAAGAAATTTAGGGCATGCATTATTAGGAAACGTAGTGATTTGGTCCATTTTGAAAAGGTCAAAAATTAGTATGTCTGAAGCTGTCAAACTGAATTATAGACCCCCTTAACATAAAATTATCCATATTTTAAATTATAACCGATAGACTTTTCTATAACTTTGATATAACTTGTCCAAAAGTGGTACACTACACTGCAAAAATCGTTTTTGGATAGAGCAGGTGCGAATTTGCGTTTTCGTCTAAAAGAAATGCACTACCAAATATCTGTGTTCTCGGGCCTAAGAGATGAATTCAGTAAATGTAGATTCTGTACTTTGGCAACTTCCCTGAATGATTTGATAGTATCAACTTGTCAAACTGAATGAAAGTAAAGGATTTTCATCTTCATTTGATATAAATTCTGTACAAATATCCAATTTTGGCATTATATGGCTGAAATAAGCATTTTTAAGCCATTTCCATTTTTATTCCTAAGGGGCATGCTGACTTTTTATCTGACAGGTTTTTATGTTTTGATATTTCTGTTTCTAGGCTTAATTCAAGTTCCTATAATCATTTGTGAACCCTAAATCTAGGAAAAAAGTAGACTATCACAGAAAAATTGCGCAAGATGTGTTGTATTTATGGTCCTGGTCTAACGGCCTGTTTGAAGGAAATGAAATGTAAGGAGCTATGTACAAACAATTTAAAGTCAATCATAAAGAGTTCACTAAATCTGTATAAAAAACACTTTACAATGTTTGTTGTACCTGTTTCCTTTCATATGACACCTCTCTTTTCTTCTGTAGGATAGTAAGTCATGTAAGTGGTTCAAATCTATGCCTGTTGAGACTAAAATTACATGCAAGTTTTCCACTGATAAGTAAAAAACTTTGCATCAGACTATACTGTCTGCAAAAAAAAAGTGGAATGCAAGAGTCCTATTGCACTCAGACTTCTTGTATCATGTCACTTTATGACCAAAAGAAACTTTTTTTTATTTCCTATAGCTTCTGTATGCATTTTAAGAAAATTTATATGAAAATATTTGTAGGCTTTTCTACCTCAGGAATAGATTACCTTAGCTGTATTTGGCAAAACTTTTAGGAATTTTTGGTCCTCAATGCTCTTCAACTTCGTACTTTATTTGGCATTTCTAACTTTTTGATTCGAGCGTCACTGATGAGTCTTTTGAAGACGAAAGGCGCGTCTGACGTAAATACAAAATTTGATTCCTGGTATCTAGATATAGGAAGATGTGGTGTGAGTGCCAATGAGACAACTCTCCATCCAAATAACAATTTATAAAAGTAAACCATTATAGGTCAATGTACGGCCTTCAACAAGGAGCCTTGGCTCACACCGAACAACAAGCTATAAAGGGCCCTAAAAGTACTAGTGTAAAACCATTCAAACGGTAAAACCAACGGTCTAGTCTATATAAAAAACTACATGTATGATGAGGCTATTTACAGTTTAAATTGACCCTAAATAATTTCCAGTCTTACATGGCTAGGACCTTTTTATACTCATGTGGTATGCTATTTGTAACTTTTCCTTCCAGTTAATATATATGGAAGAAATATTTATAGCAAAATTACTTCACAAATTTAAATTTGGTGGAAAAAATTACAATATAATATAATATAAGCCCCCCCTCTATTTTCAGGCACTGGCTCATAAACATTTGACTTTTGAAATTTGTAATAAATCTGATACATCAAATGATTGTTCAGCTGCTTTAAATACATGTTACATTATATATTAAGGCATTTAAAAAGCAATTTTTTGCAATATTTAAATTATGTAGGCCCAACGTAAAAAATAAACACCCAAAGATCAAACATAAGAATGACCACATGGTCTTTAATGTATATCCTATGGCAATGACAGTTGGTAAACTGTCTTATAATTCCATAATCTAAGATCATGCTAAGTTTTATTCAAATTGGTCAAGTCTTTCTACTTTATTAGGTCAGGGGACACACTTACCGTCCTTTGATATTCGTTGTCTACAAAAATTCCCTAGTGTGGACAGTGTATAACTTGCAATTTTTTTTCATAAACCTTCCAGATTAATTTCCTAAGTAAGTATGGGGATGAAATTACATGTGAAAAAAATTTGCAGCCAATTTTTTTAGGTTAGTAGTGATTTGGTCCAGTTAGAAAAGATTAAACATTAGTATGTCTGAAGTTGTCAAACTGAATTATAGACCCCCTTAACGTAAATTGTCCATATTTTGAGTTATCACCAATATAATTTCTTGTAATTTGTTAAAATTCTTTTAGGGTAGAGCCGGTATTTTCAAAATTTGCCTTTTTTGTCTAACAGAAATGCACAACGCAATAACTGTGTTCTCGGGCCTCTTATTTATTTTTTTTTTTTTTTTTTTTTTGCAAAACTGTTAAAGATAAAGAAAACATTAAACAGCAAAAATGATGAGCAAGACTAGATCTAAAAACGAGTCGACATTGCCAAAATTGTCAGTTGCCTACTCATAGTAGTTATTGTCATTAAATGATAATTTTTATCCTTTTAAGGACAAGAACTATGGAAGATAAAGAAAACTATAAACAGCAGAAATGATCGGCAAAACAAGATTTACAGAAGTCAACAAAGCCGAAATTGTTAGGCCACTTCTATAAAAGTTCCTTAAATGATGACTACCGTTGATACTCGAGTAAAAGTCGATTCGATTATAAGTCGAATGCCCTTTTCAGGTTCAAAACCTAAGGATTCAGTCTTGAACCTCATAAAGATCGGTCAATGAAGTGGATGTAAGCAATTATATGCCAGTGACGGCTTTCAATAATGAGAAAACCCGTACCTTCTAGTCAGCTATAAAAGGCCCCAACATGAAAAATTTGAAACAATCCAAATTACAAAACTAACGGCCTAATTTATAACAAAACAATTTACAAAAATAAATATGACAGACATGAACCAACAACAACAGGCTTCCTATTTTGGACAGGCACATTAAGAATATGGCGGAGTTAATATAAAAATAAGATGTGGCATGATTGCCAATGTGACAACTTTCCACCAGAGACCAAATTACATAGAAACAACAACTATGGTTCACCGTACGGCTTTCAACAATGAGCAAAACTCATCCCACATAGTAAACTATTAAAGACATCGACATGACAAATGTAAAACAATTCAAAGGAGCAAGGTAACAGCCTGATTTATGTACAAAACAATAAACAAAAAACAAATATGATATATAGCAACAAAGGAAAACTACTGAATTACAGGCTCCTGACTTGGGACAGGCACATACAAAATGTGGTGGGGTTGAACATCCATGCTGGCGTTAATTTCCCACCAAACCCTCCCCTTAACCTAGGACAGTTGTTTAACAGTACAACATAAGAACAAACTATAAAATCAGTCGAAAAAGGCTTAACTCATCAGAACGATACAAAGCAGAACTACACTAAAAAACACAGGCTGGACGTGGCAAGAAATTTATACATCCCCTATAACAGAAAATACACAAAGTACACCACAGTTACTGACAGCTAGTTCAAAGCCAATAACAACTAATAAAAAAAACATGTTTGTGAGCACCCAACCCTTCCCGAACCTGGGACAGTGGTTTACCAGCACAACATAAGAACAAACTGTAAGAAACTGTTGCAAGTGGCTCAACTCAAAAAATCACTACAAGGCACAAAAACAACTAATATAAAAACTATGGACATAAAGCACTGAATAAGAGTACTAACAAATAAGATCCAAATGAAAGTTTCTCAATATGTTCAGAAACATGATAAAATAAGCTTTTTCATTGCTGTTTTTCTCTTCATTTATAACATTTTTTTTTAATTTTGTGTATTTATAGATCAGATATCTTGGTTTTCATGATCATCAACATGTCAATACTGACGAGGAAACTTAAATTTGATATGTTTCTACATTGTGTGTTAATTGCATTAATGTGAAATGGAACGTGTGCTTTCTTGCAAAAAGAAATAGGAAATTTCAACATAATGGCTATAAACAAAAAGGAGTACTATCATAGATGCACAAGAACACAATTGTGTAAATGCAACAACATAAATATTCATTGAAAGAAAGGAGTAATGTATAAAAAGTTGGTATTTTGTTGTCTCATTTACATTGCTCACTCAAATCAAATATACAGAGGAAGATCTTTGAAGAACAAATTGCAAAAATGTTTTCTCTAAGAATTGAAGGAAAATGTTTAGTGGGTGGAATAATTTATACACTGAATTCTTACATAGTGGATTGAATAATAGTACACAGCAAGCTGAAACAATAGAAAATCAAACTTAGCATGAAAAGTGTTTGTTATTTAATCTGCAAATATGAACACTATATTAAGAACACCACAAATGGTATGATTTTCAAATCTGTTGCTTATTACTGTATTGCAATGAAATAATAACAAAGAAAAAAAAAGGTTTGCTACAGAAATATTTTTGAATCAAAATTCAAATCATATAAAGTATGTACAAGACCTAGACCTAACAATCAGGCTATTAATCTTTCACATAAATATATATGTTCCGGACCATATGAGTAATTACCATACGCGTATGGTCATGACCCTATGCGTATATACTCATATCATATAGTCTGACCATACGCGTATGGTCCGGTAATTAATACGACTAATGTTGAAAAGCAATTGCGTAAGGCATAACCCTTCAAGGTGTCATATATTAAGAGTTTCTAAAAATGAAATTTTGACGTAGATAATAATTTGGTAATCATTGTAACGTGATTAATGAAATTAAATGAATTGTACTCACAAGTTAGAATTATGGTAGAAGCTTTTTTGCATGGTCATTATTAATAAGTCGACTTCGAAAATAATTAAATGAACTATTAAGCAAGAAGTGAAAATTAGGAGACATCAAAGAAAATCTAGGGCTTAAATTAAAATATTGTTTGTTTGCAGTTTACCGACCGACCCTTGAAAATCCCCCCGACTGTGAAAATTTTATTGCTTTAAATTTGAAGAAATTTTTTTTAATACTTCTATTGACGCGATCCGGAACTTCGGGTCCTTTCCGGAATTGATTTGAAGTCCAGGTCAATAACACGTTTCAAGTTCAGTTTTTCTTGCCTTCCCGTCAAGCGTTCATTTGACCGTTTAATGAAAAGCACATAGACATTGTTTTACAGGTATCCATAAGTCATTGGGGAGTACTTTACGCTGTCGTCTTCTGTCAATTTTAAGACAAATGACAAAAGTTTAATAGTAGACTGTTTATACTGATTCAGGCACAGGGAATTTTGTCTTTGATGATATCTATTAAACCATAGTTTTAATTGTAAATTGGTGAATGTTATAAATGTAAATAACTCTGAGAAGACTAGCTGTGTTGCCCGGCACTGTGCAAAGTTTTCGCGGGATCATACACATTCAGTATGAATACGGTTCCTTACTTGGAAGAAGAAGAAGAAGATCATTGACGACGATGCAGCTGATATTCATAACCGACACGATAACCATTTATCAACTTTCTGTCTCAAACAAATCGGGTACAGAATCTTTTGAGCCTGACTCTATGGAACCAATTTCAGTGGTTAAACAATTCGACAGCAGCTTGAAGTATGCCATATTTTCTATAAATTGTTGTGAAGACGACAAAGATGAAACCACTCCTCCATGACTTTATGGATACCTGTAAACACGCCTGTACGGAGAAAGGGTTCATTTGAAATGTTAATGGATAGACCATACCAAATCAATAAGAAGCAACCCAAACTACACAAAGATGTAGAGAAAATGAATGGTTGGCTTGAGAAATAAATATATTCTCTCCGTATCAAATCTATCTTCGATTGCAATGAGTATGCTCCTTTAGGATAAGGGGGGCTGCCCCACTCATTGCAATTATTCTCTATCTTACAATATTAAATATACCCAAACTGTGTGGCAGTGAATATATTTCTTTAAAACAGTTCTAGTCATTCCTTGTGGAAAAGTGTTCCAGTATTTAATAATACCATATTTTTATGTCATAAATTGGATATTGACACTATGTTTAAGTTTTAGTTTTGGTTAAAAAGTTTTTATCTGAAAATGCCTGTTCATTTCATGTTGGTTTTCAGTGTTTGTTGTTTTAAAATGTTTTTTTTTTCACAAGAAACTTGGTTTGTGTAACTACTTGTTAAACTTTATTTTGGCTGATAAAATAAAATATTTTTCCTACCTATCAACCCTTCAGTCTAAAGGTACAGTCGGAAAACTGCAAAAAAACATATTTTTAAGGTTGGCCTAATCTAAACGCATGGGAAAAAGAAAATAATATCCATGCCCCAAACACCTATGGCTTTACGTACGGATGAAACTGTCGACAGGATAAAGGTGCTTCAAATTGATTCTAGATAGCGAAGATAAGACAACAAATATACCAAGATTCAGACAATATGAAACAAAGATAAAGGATTGAAGTTAATAACTTGTGCCGATTTTGGTTCAAAGAACGAGCTGTGTCTGTTAAGGAAGTTTGAATTGATTCAAAAACTTCCTTTATGCTCTAAATACTCATATGATCCGGCCAATTAATAACCAAACGAGTATATACTCATATGGTCCGACCATACGCGTATTGTCGGACCATATGAGTATACCCATATATTCATGACCATACGTGTACGGTCTAAATATTCATATGGTCCGGAACATATACACATAATACAGATAAATTGTGCAGCAAATTTTCTAAGGGAAATCTTTTTCCTTTGAGAAAAAACAAAATTCCTTTGAGGAAAAATCTTTTTCCATTAGGAAACTTTGATTTCCCTTGAGGAAAACAACTTTTCCTATGAGGAAATTTGTAAAAAAAGGAGCATAACTTTTTCAACAGTGGTACTAGAGCCATGACATTTTATGACAAATATCAGGGAGTCAATACCAACCAAGTTATCAACTTCATTTTGACTTACCTCCAAAAATTATGGTGACAACTTTTGCACTCAGCGGAAATGCAAACTTGGTATAGTGATAATGTCAAAAAGTGTTTTGAAATGAACCGGGGTATAGCAAACATCGAATTCCCTCACAGAATGTCATCACACACTATAACTGTTTTAGTGTTGTCCATATCTACTGAGTAGAGATTTTAAAAGTTAAATGAGTAGTATTTTACAAAAAGAATATGGAATTAACATAGGACATGTAAATTTTGAAGGAACATAGTAGCTATATAGTAATTGAATATATTTTTTTCTTCTTTTTTTTCGCATTTCTCTCATAAATATAAATTTGCCGTTCTTTGCCACACAATATACCCATGTTTTTTTTTACCCGCATGTAACGCTGACACAAATCTTTTCTGCGAAATTTAATCGTACATGTAGGGGACTCCCTTATTCCATTTGCAGGTATAACACTACACTCGTCTACTACATTGCTTCATATTTCTTGCAAAATTTTCAAGTTTTCAACGGCAAATGTAATTCAAATAGAACATTAATTGATTGGTGGTTGATTAACGTCCAGTGGCAAATATTTCATGCATATTCAAAAAAAGATTTTGTCTAGTAAATGAGCAACAATGGCTTACTAGTCAAAGAAATAAATGATCATCTACAAGTTAACTTGTCCTATTTATAATCTCTTCTTTTGTGTTAAAATTTGTATTCAACACCCAATATTTTAATTAAATCATATATTAGCCCGGTGACCAGAGTCAGAATTTTCAAAATGTAATCGTCAAAACCACTACACGGCTGTATCATATATCATTCGATTCGAAAATGTGTGTACTTTAAAATTAATTTGGTCGTCAAAAGAAAATATGGTGCAGTTTTTCAGAAATCAAGACCAAAGGTCACTAACTATTTTTTTTATGAGAAAAAACATTATATTTATTGAATATATCCTTTTATCAAACTAATATACTTTATGTACATTACCCAAATATCAAAATTCATACGAAAATGAACTCATCATATATACCAAGATTGAAATTTTGTATTTGCGCCAGTCGCGCGTTTCGTCTACAAAAGACTCATCAGTGACTCTCGAATAAAAAAAAAGTAAAAATGGCCAAATAAAGTACGACGTAGAAGAGCATTGAGGACCAAAAATTCCTAAAAGTTTTGCCAAATACAGATAAGGTAATCGTTTCCTGAGGTAGAAAATATTTAGTATTTCAAAAAATCAAAGTTTGTAAACAGTTTATTTATAATTATGACCATAACAATGATAATTCATGTCAACACAGAAGTGCTGACTACTGGGCTACAGATATCATTGATGACGTATTTGTATATTACTACAACAAATAACAAACACTGATTTTGATTGGCTAATGAATTGTCATGGCAACATGTAATCAAAATCAAAATTCAAACAATAACATACATTACACAACCAAATTATTTGTCAGTCAAAATAAAATCTTGACGACGATTGTATCACAGCTGGGCAATCCAAAGCTGTTGTACTGAAGGGCGGTCCAGTCAGTAATATTTCACAAGTAGCAGCTTGGATATCGATCGTCTGTATAAAATCAAGTAAATTACGCCAAATTTATCATTCGAACTATAAGTAAAAATGATAATCCGCCATAAAATTTACCCATGACAATTCAAGCCATATCACAGCTATGAGCAATTTTAACAACATTTCAAGCAATCAGAATAATTAAACATAGTGTGTATTAATCATTTTACAGCAACCAAATTTCACTACCGGCTATGTATTGATGTTTTGTTTTTTAGTGTCAACATAAATTACCCCCAGTTTTTGGTGGGGTTCGTGTTGCTTAGTCTTAGTTTTCTATGTTGTGTCTTCTGTACTATTATTTGTCTGTTTGTCTTTTTATTTTTAGCCATGGCGTTGTCAGTTTATTTTCTATCTATGAGTTTGACTGTCCCTCTGGTATCTTTCGTCCCTCTTTTATGTTAGTATCTTTTAAAATACAAAACAATGTGGATCCTTTATATATGTTTCTATTGATGATTGTTTTTGATCAGAAATAAATATAATTTCCAATAAATGACAAATGTATTCCGTCGTCAAAATATAAGACTGGATGACGGTCGTCAAAATATAAGACTGGATGACGGTCGTCAAAATTAGGATACATAATCACATATCCTCCATGTTTTAGTATGTAAGCTTAAGACCTCGCCCCTCCTCCGTTAAGCTCCCATGACATAGTCATCATTGAGTAACGGCATTAACGCTAGTAATAATGCTTGACCATATAAGTGAACATATTGGAAGCATACGAGATAAAATTTCTTTTAAATTTAAGTGATAAAGGAGAGCACCACATGGTTCCTTTCCAATATCATTCCCAGCACAATGCAATATTAAAGCTTGTTGAATTTTGCTGCATAATTTGAATAGGTGGTAAACTGTACCAACAACATTATCCCATATCATACCAGACTTGCCTGCCCAGGGAAAAAACAATTCTTCATTTTAAGAGATCTAAATTATTACCTGATCAACTGTTCTTTGAGTGATCAAGAGCATAACAAATCATTGAAGAACCAACAATCAATATTTCATTAAGACGAGCAGCTGAAAATAGAATTTATTTTGTTAGCTCAATTTTTTTATAGAACGCTTAAAAGATGCAGATTTCCACCGACCTAAGTCAGTATGATCATTCATTGCAAAATGTGTTGCTCCGTCTATTCGAAACGAATGCTTGTTGTACTCATTTGGATTACAACCAATAAACCGCATGGTCTTAAATATGATAACGTGTTGCACCAGTTTGTTAAAATGACCAAAATATGATCCATTTTCTCATGTCTGATTGAAAGATAGTTTAATAACATTAACTGGTCAAATATTTCTTGATTAACCTTTTAACTGTTAATGTTGTAAATCAACCTTTTTTACCTATTTTTTTTACATCAATTCTGTTGATGCCATGCTGTTTATTTTTATTAATTTTAATTTCCCGGATTCTCAAAACTGCATGGAATGCTCAATAAATGAAAACATGGATCTAAATGATGTATTTTTATCAATAATTATGTGTATGGCTCATCCTGATTGGTCGTTGTTTAGTTGAAACTTTTGAATACTAGGTACTCCGGGTAAGCTGCATTATACCAGATGCAAAATGATATATTTTTCTTATACCTAAAAGAACTATGTTATAAGAAGTCTTGCCTACGCTGTGATGAGACACTTAATTTGAAATGCAGAATTGCTACTTCTAGTCTAAAATGTTAAAAATTCCTCCAGAATGGTGGCTGGATGTGCATCTGCTGAATAATGCCAAACTTTAAAGCTCTCAAATTTGTTACGAAAATACAATCTGCATTTATATTTGTAAAAAGGCAAATAAAGACTGCTATCTTGCACTCGATAAAGTCAGCGCATTTATAGATATGTATACGCAGTAATGCGTGTTTAGCACACACAGAATTGGAGATAGCATTACTACGAATGACTTGAGAGTTCATCCTAGTAAATATGCTTTTATGTGAAACTTTCCTAATAATGACCAACATACGAAAAGTCTAACAAAATTCACTATGCGCAAGGATTTGTTGTCTTCTTAATAAAAATGTTTTGAAATTTTAACCACAGCCTTATTATTCGAAATAAATAAAATGATTTTTTTTTTTATGAAATTACCCCATAAGTAAACAAGACAGCGCGATATGTATCATTTTTTCTGAATATGATATATAATAAACATAATTCAACGTGAAACCTTCAGAAAATCCCTTATATAAAATCATTGCATCTTGCTCGTTTGGACATGATTAAATTAGAACCTATTTAACTCTGTATCATTGATAAAGCCAAGACACCATACGTCCAACTGATAAATGAAAAATTCTGAAAAAGATAAGATTAAATAATTGTTAAATATTTGTGTTGCAGCCATTCTTAATCGTGAAATCTAGCTGCTTCCTCGTGTTCCCATGTTTTCATTTAGGAAGCAACGATAAATTTCCTTGATATTTACTAGTTAAAGGGTGTGCTAATCCGCATTTCAAACATGAATGGGTATAAAACAATTATGTCAATGACCAAACCCTTAAAGTTATAATCCCAGCATGTTCGATTACCTATAAAAATAAAATGAGGTATGGTTGCCAATGAGACAACTCTCCACAAGAAACTAAATGACATAGAAGTTTACAACTATAGGTCACCGTACAGCCTTCAGCAATAAGCAAAACCAATACCGCATAGTCAGCTATAAAAAACGACAAATGTAAAAAAAAATTCAAACGAGAAAACTAACAGCCTGATCTATGTACAAAACAATGAACAAAAACAAATATGTGATACGACAACAAACGACAACCACTGAATTAAAGGCTCCTGGCTTGGGACAGGCAAATTCATAATGTGGCGGGGTTAATACACTTGTCTTTTGAATTATATTACTTTTTTATTCCCCATTTGCTATAACAGTGTACCATAAAATGCCACATATAGAAGACTAAGATCTTGTAAGATTGTTCTTAACCTAAATTGCTGATCATAACGATAGATTGTATAAACAAAACTTGTTAAAAAATTAAGTTCATATAATTTGAGTTGTTTTCAAACAATGGTTCAATATCATAAATTTCAGTATTCGAAATTAGGATTATGTCCTTCTGATATTTCAATGTAAACATATTGAAATTTTATAGAAAATTCACATTCTTTTTCCTCTTACTCTTATATTTAATAATTATATACTTAATAGATATGGGATTACTGCATACAATCCATATGTAGTGAATTCCATAAAACAGGTTTTTAAATAATGATGTTAGTTAAAATAAGTACAAGTATGGACCTATTCATTTACACCTTTTTGGGTGCTCTCGACTTCAGTGACCAGCATGATTTTTTTGGAAAATAAAAGTTCCTCGTGACTTTCAAACCATTAATGCTAGCTCAAGATGGACAATCAAGCGTAAATAAATGTTTAACATGTTATAATGAAAAATTGTGTGTAATGAAGTCCGTGGACCCTCAACAGAAGGTTTGATCTGATTTGCTACAAAATCTTCTTTTTCCACAAAGTGTAACGAAATAATAAATAGTATTACTGTAAAAGACACCTCCTTCGGGTATATGTACAAAATGGCACGTCACTAAGTATATTGCTGTTTTGAAATGCTATAACAGTATGAGAACTCCGTAATACATAGACGAGCAGAAGGTTCATAAACCTCAACTAATATTCATCAAATTGGTAATTTAAAATTATACCAAATTATCGATACTAGTGTTAGAACTCCTTAAAGTTTAATTTTGTATGGATAAATTTGCACCCGATATTCTTTTATGTGGCATATATGAATATGATATTAAATAAATAAGCCTATAAACCCCCACACAGACACACACACACACACACATCCTTTACTTAACAAGTATGGCGTATATACCTGTAGGATGTACTCACGTATTATCATGTACCTTCTAATTCTACATCAAAGACAAATAAAAAAAAACATGCTATTAAACATATTTAAGTAACTCGTGTATAAAATTGATTCGTTTTAATTTTTCTTTATTTTTTTTTTTTTGCATTACCGCATGGCTGCAAGTTGAATTCAGTGAAATGAAGGAAATTTAAATATTTATCAAAAATAGAGCAAACAAATAATTTAATCCGAATTCAAGCTAAAATATTTATTCCCTTAACTAAATTCATAAAATACTTATCTTTATTTTATTCTTCTTTCCTAATTTTTCAACGTCTTCTCAGCTTGGTATTAAAAGTAAATGTGAACTATTAAAGTGCACGAAATTTTTCGGCTAACTCTCACATGCTCGATTTAGCATAACAATAGCAGTAAGTACGACTCGATTTGCCAAGCCTGTCATTACAAGTATTTGATAATTCAATAAACGAATTTAGTTTAAATTTATTTAAATTCTATTATTTCAAATTTAAATACCCTTTTTGCAGCAGAATGATTGCAAACTTGCATATGTTTTATTCCTCATTCAATTTTTCATCAAAAAAGTGTTAAAATCATCATTAAATGAATTTCCCGAGAAAACGTTTGCGATTTTACAAAAAGGGGGTGATTTTCATTTTAAAAGATATATTTTTTCAAATAATTGGAACAACGGCCGTCAAAACTATACAAAATGTATAGACAAACATGAAAAAATATGTATTTGTTAATATAATTATCTATTATACCTCAATGAAAGAGGAACATTTGAGTTTTGGGAATATAGGTTGAATTCGGTACATGTCAAACTGGCAACAAAAGTTCTCTCAAAACAGACTTATATTTGAGTTTAAACAACGTTATGACTTTTTTAACAAAATGTATCGATAGGAACATAAATCATTATAAAATGGACTTACAGTTTTAAAAAGGCATTTTGATGACTAGAACTGCCTTTTATCCGTTTAGAAATTGTGAAAGTTTCGGTTGTTCAATCCCAAATCTAAGTTAGCGAAACAAGACAAGAAAATCTCTTCTAGTATCATAATTGTTTGTCTGTTTGTCTTTTTTCTTATTTAGCCATGGCGTTGTCAGTTTATTTTCGACTTATGAGTTTGAATGTCCCTTTGGTATCTTTCGCCTCTCTTTTCTAAGCAGGATAACTATACATCGCACTAAACATGCTTAAACTTTACTTTAATAAGTAATTCAGACCGCAAATGACTTCTGTATTGTGGGAGTTCTGACCATTAGCTGGAACATATATATTCCTACATGCCGGTCAGGACAAAATTCTTAATCCACACATCCTAATGATGTTGCGATTATGAACGTTTATTATTACGGAGTTCTGCAATGGAATAGACTGCTGGTCGAATGCTTGTGTACAACACGTAGCGTGTTTTTTGTCCAGCATCATAGGACATTTCAAAACATTCTAAACTGCAGAATACACTTTGGGCATATCAATATGAAATTATGGGAACATAAAACAACTGTAACATCGGGGAGCTTCTAGGACAAATGAACCCTGTTCAGAAAGGAATAGTTTTTCTTTCTTGCAACTCTAAATATCCCTCAACAAAAGCCAAGAAAAAAACCCCACCTCTGATCGACAGTATATGCCTGCCATGTTTTCATAATTGTAGTTTCTCGAAAATTTCCGATTGTCGTGATTCAGCGGTCCTTCCTTACAGTCTGGTCTGTATAAATTGATTTGCTATCTGAACTATGGTTATATTTCTATTTGTAACTAATGAATAAAGTTTGAATCCCCGTAAAGGTTAAGAGTGGTGGTGTAAAGCCAGTTACCCTTTACCTGAATCTATTTTTTTTTCGAGTCTGTAATCCCCGGTCTTGCTTGAATGTAGCTTTTTAATTACAATATATGCAAGCATATGAAAAAATATAGATTGATTTACACTTTGTCATCCGTGTGTTTTCAAACAAAAACTATGGCCATTGGGAATCCCATGAATTTCAAAAAGAGTTAATTTCGGATGCGTCGAAAACATACGCGTCTTTTGCCATGCATGCATCACACGCCATGCGAATCACAATCAGTTAAAATGTCACAAATAAGAATAGGACACAAATGGAGAATTCAGATTCTACTAAGTATCTAAATATCTTAAACCGCGAAAAGATGTTGCTAGTTAGTTGAGACACGGTAAAACTTAAAAGTAACGCAATTTGTGATGGTGACTTAAAACTTATATTTGAGTTTAAACAACGTTATGGCTTTTTTTAACAAAATATAGGAAATTAAATCATTATAAAATAGGCTTACAGTTTTAAAAAGGCATTTTGATGACTAGAACTGCCTTTTATCCGTTTAGAAATGTGAAAGTTTCGGTTGTTCAATCCCAAATCGAAGTTAGTGAAACAAGACAAGAAAATCTATTCTAGTATTGTTTGTCTGTTTGTCTGTTTTCTTTTTTAGCCATGGCGTTGTCAGTTTATTTTCGACTTATGTGTTTGAATGTCCCTTTGGTATCTTTCGCCTCTCTTTTCTAAGCAGGATAACTATACATCGCACTAAACATGCTTAAACTTTACTTTTATAAGTAATTCAGACCGCTAATGACTTCTGTATTGTGGGAACGTTATTTCAAGGTTCTAACCATTAGCTGCAACATATATATTCCTACATGCTGGTCGGAACAAAATTCTTAAACCACACATCCTAAAAATATTGCGATTATGAACGTTTATTAGTACGGACATTTTACTTGTTCTGCAATGGAATAGAGTGCTGGTCGAATGTTTGTGTACAACATGTAGAGTGTTTTTGTCCAGCATCATAGGACATTTCAAAACATTTCTAAACTGCAGAATACACTTCGGGCATATCAATATGAAATTATGAGAACATAAAACAACTGTAACATCGGGGAGCTTCTAGGACAAATGAACCCTGTTCAGAAAGGAATAGTTTCTCTTGCTTGCAACTCTAAATATCCCTCAACAAAAGTAAAGAAAACCCCCACCTCTGATCGACAGTATACGCCTGTCATGTTTTCATAATTGTAGTTTCTCGAAAATTTCCGATTGTCGCGATTCAGCGGTCCTGCCCTATAGACTGGTCTGTATAAATTGATTTGCTATCTGAACTATGGTTAGCATTGATATCGCACTGCTAATGGTAAAACGCTTGTTCTGTAAATTTCTATTTGTAACTAATGAATAAAGTTTGAATCCCCGTAAAGGTTTAGAGTGGTGGTATAAAGCAAGTTACCCTTTACCTGAATCTATTTTTTTCGAGTCCGTAGTCCCTGTCTTGCTTGAATGTAGCTTTTTAATTACAATATATGCAAGCATATGAAAAAATATAGATTGATTTACACTTTGTCATCCGTGTGTTTTCAAACAAAAACTATGGCCATTGGGAATCCCATGAATTTCAAAAAGAGTTAATTTCGGATGCGTCAAAAACATACGCGTCTTTTGCCATGCATGCATCACACGCCATGCGAATCACAATCAGTCAAAATGTCACAAATAAGAATAGGACACAAATGGAGAATTCAGATTCTACTAAGTATCTAAATATCTTAAACTGTGAAAAGATGTTGCTTGTGAGTTGAGACACGGTAAAGCTTAAAGATGTGGTATGATTGCCAATGAGACAACTATCCACCAAAGTTCAAATGAAGTGGCTGCAAGCAATTATAGGCAACTGTACGGCCTTCAACAATGAGAATAACCCATACCGTATAGTCTGCTTTAAAAGGCCCCGACATGAAAAGTATGAAACAATTCAATTAAGAAAACTAACGGCCTAATTTATAACATGCAAAACAATTCAAGAAAACAAATATGATTTGTCCATTTCAGTCGTCTGTTCTTCCTCATACCTCTGTTCATGTAACCGAATTCCTATTTACACGAGCAAACCACACAGGTGCCACATGTTGAGCGGAATCTGCTAACCGGTCCGTGACACATGAGATAACCCCAATCTTTTAGTTAGGTTCTTCTTGATCAGTTTAGTTTGCTATGTAGGGTTTTGTAGAATTTTATTTGTCTTTTCGTCGTTCTTTGACTTTTGCCATGGCGTTGTGAGATTGTCTTCGACTATTAAGTTTGAATATCCCTTTGGTATCTGCTGCCTCTTTTTCAAGCAGTTTTGTGTCAGAAGTACACCCCTGTTCATGAAGTCGGTACTTTGTCAACATGCACGAGATTAAGGTTTCAATTAAGATATGTAAACGCCATACGATGGAGCAGAGGGTATGCTACTATTGAGAACTGGGACATTCATATTGGACATTTTAAATCATCATATGACTTTTGTCACAGATTTTTGTTTGAAGTCCTCAATCTGTGTCAATATCAAAGAAAAAGGTGAAGATGTGAAGCAGCCATTCTAGATTCGGTAGTATCCTTTATCGCAAGCTCTCTTGGATATATGAAATGTAAGCACTGACTGAAATGTGGGTTAAAGAGTGACAAGACATCTTGATATATCTAAACTTCAAATTAAAGAAGTAGGCAAAATAATGTTCTTTCAGTCTTTGAGAAGGTTCTGTATTTTCTATTGCAATTAGGACTCTTAATACCGTTATGCTATGTTATGTTGACTTATGAAGTCTGTAATTCTGTGGATGTTTTTGTTGCTGTATATCATATTTGTTTTTCGTTCATTATTTTGTACATAAATCAGGCCGATAGTTTTCTAGTTTGAATTGTTTTACATTTGTCATTTCGGGGCTTTTTATAGCTGACTATGCGGTATGGGTTTTACTCATTGTTGAAGGCCGTACGGTGACCTATAGCTGTTAATTTCTGTACCATTTGGTCTTTTGTGGATAGTTGTCTCATTGGCAGTCATACCACATCTTCTTCTTTTTATATTTATGTATCATTCCTTTCATACTTTTTATAATAAACAATTCAATTTCCAAACTTTCCTTCGGTATATCATCATTGAATGAACCAAAGTCACAATCATCAATTTCAATTTCGAATTAATTTCATCTTTACACCTATTAACTGTGTCAAAATACCGCGATTAACTGTTAGGGGTAAATAAAACAAAATAACACTATTCAAAGGATTAATTTTAATGTATGCTTCTTTGAAATGTAAAAGCAAGGTTTCAACGGACTTTCCAGTTTTGTCATCTTTTGGAATTTTGTCAGATTCCATTTTCCTTACTATACAACTCAAAAACTTATTTTGCCTCTTATATAAATAAAACTACACCTACACAACCACAGAAAGAATTACGAACACTAAAACAAATCAAAGAAACACTAAAACATCAACAAATACAATAAATATCAAGTCCTAACTCTATGAGAAAAACTAAGCACTCAGGGACAGGACACAACTTTCCGGAAATTATTGAAGTTTATGATTTGATAGAAGATATTTTGAAAGTTTAAAATAAATCGTTTAAAAGAATCTTATTCCAAAAAAACTTATGTATATGAAAAGATAAATTGCAGTTTTATTAGTTTATAGTATGGTGTTGGAATCCGGTGAAACACAAAATGTCCCCGTTTACAGTACTTTGTACCTTCATAATTTGTCATCAAAAGGTTTTTATAATTAGCTTTTTTCAATTAATGAAAAAAGCATTGTGTTAGATATTTGAATAAAATTTTTAAAACAAGATTGAGTGCAGCCTTTGAAAAAAAGCCAAACTGCATGCCACTTATGATCTGCATTTTTAGTCAAATATGCTAGCTAAACGATAAAATAAAAAAAAACTAGAGGCTCTAAAGAGCCTGTGTCGCTCACCTTGGTCTATGTGCATATTAAACAAAGGACACAGATGGATTCAAGACAAAATTGTGATTTGGTGATGGTGATGTGTTTGTAGATGTTACTTTACTGAACATTCTTGCTGCTTACAATTATCTCTATCTATAATGAACTTGGCCCAGTAGTTACAGTGGAAAATATTTTGTAAAATTTACAAAATTTACAAAATTTATGAAAATTGTAAAAATGACTACAAAGAGCAATTACTCCTTAAGGGTCAATTGACAATTTTGGTCACGTTGACTTATTTGTAGATCTTACTTTGCTGTACATTATTGCTGTTTACAGTTTATCTCTATCTATAATAATATTCAAGATAATAACCATAAGCTGCAAAATTTTCTTAAAATTACCAATTCAGGGCAGCAACCCAACAACATGTTGCCTGATTGGTCTCAAAATTTCAGGGCAGATAGATCTTGTCCTAATGAACATTTTATCCTGTCAGATTTGCTCTAAATGCTTTGGTTTCAGAGATATAAGCCAAAACTGCATTTTATCCTATGTACTATTTTTAGCCATGTCGGCCATCTTGGTTCGCGGGCGGGTCATCGGACACATTTTAAACTAGACTTAAGGATGATTGTGGACAAGTTTGGTTTTTGTATTAGTAGTTTCAGAGGAAAAGATTTTGTAAAAGATTACAAAATTACGAAAATGGTTAAAATTGACTATAAAGGGCAATAACTCCTTAAGGGTCAACTGACCATTTTGGTCAAGTTGACTTTTGTAGATCTTACTTTGCTGAACATTATTGCAGTTTACAGTTTATCTCTATCTATAATAATATTCCAGATAATAACCGAAAACGGCAAAATTTCCTTAAAAATACCAATTCAGGGCAGCAATCCAACAACGGGTTGTCCGATTCATCTGAAAATTTCAGGGCAGATAGATCTTGAGCTGATAAACAATTTTACCACATATCAGATTTGCTCTAAATGCTTTGGTTTCAGAGATATAAGCCAAAATCTACATTTTACCCTATGTTCTATTTTTAGCCATGGCGGCCATCTTGGTTGGTTGGCTGGGTCACCGGACACATTTTTAAACTAGATACCCCAATGATTATTGTGGCCAAGTTTGGTTAAATTTGACCAATTAGTTTCAGAGGAGAAGATTTTGTAAAGTTAACGGACGACGGACGCCAAGTGATGAGAAAAGCTCACTTGGCCCTTTGGGCCAGGTGAGCTAAAAAAAACTGCACCAAACGAATTTTTGACGACCAATCTTAAATTCAAGTAAAATCATTTTTCTAGAACTGTGGATTTTTTTTTTTTGTCGTGTAATATGAAGTGAAATTAAGCTCTTTTAATAATCGACTTTGTCCTATTCCGTCACCGCACTATATGTTCTTCTGCCAAATATATTATAAGGAACACAGTCACATATTTAGATATTAACTTTACAATAAAGGTACACTAATTCAGATAAATTTTTAAAATAACCAAACCATTTTAATGGTGTATTAATTGTAGTAATCAATACACTCTATCGAAAGGAATTTTTTTTTTTTTTTTTTTTTTTTTGTAAAGTCACAATAAGGTGTTTTTTTTTTTTTTTTAATTTGATGAGATTAAAAATTATATATAGCTTAACAAATGCAGATCAGCAATACGTTGTAAAATATTTCATAAGCTTAAAAAACACTAACTGGTTTTAACAGGATCCATGAACACAAGTCAAATACTTCTAATTCCATATGATTCCCTTGGCGCATGGCATTCGATGAGGCTTGCTCCATACACACTGAATAAACCCCGCACAGTTTTTAGGATCAGGATAGTATCCCCAAGTGGTTTTGCATGTAAGTTCTGTAAGACAGAAGTATATCTTTGATCTATATTCATATTGTAAAACTAAAACATTTTCAGTTCAGTTCACTTAACGTTATGTATTTATATATCAAGATAGTTTGGAAAACAAAAATTATCGTACGGTGACATGACAACGACAATGTGTATTTTGATATATATCTGATTCTTCTGATTCTTTGGGTATTGTAATCAATTGTGGCGTAGACGACATACTTAATTGTGTTATATGGTCTTTCGCAGTAGTAGTTTCTACTTGCTGCTCTTCTGTAATTGGATTGAAATTAGATGTTGTAGCTAGCGGATTTTCTGTTGTCTTTCCACGTGAGGATCCTTTATCATCTGGACTAATATCATTAGAAGTGGTAGGCACTGTTAGTATTTCGTCTGTTATTAAAGATGCTTGTGTTGGAACATTATTTGATTGACTCGTCGTGTCACCTATAAAATGTTGAATTTTTTTTATAATTGCAATTTTACATTTTCTATTTATTTACTGTTGTTTGAACTTAAACGCAAACAATAGAAAAATTCCTTATCAAGGGAAATAACTCATATTTCTCGACAGATGATTTCGGTTTGTAAGTTTAATGTTTTTCATTATTTGCTTTAGATTCCGAAAAACACACAAAATGTGGAAAATCATAATTCAAGGAAAATCATTCCTATAGGAAAGATAATTTACGATTTCGCTAAATTGACTTATTTATAGATACTTTCGCTCAGATCAGACGAAACTTTCAGGAATTTTAACGACTGTCCATTTATTCACAAAACAAAGATATTAATTTAATCTGTGCCAACACCTATAATTATATTTTTTTAAAAACCAGCTGAGAAGTTATACAGTTTAAAAAATATCATGAATATGTTGTTTTTTTTTTTTCTATAATATTTTACCTCTAATCTTGGTTGTATGTTATTGATCTGATGAGTTAAGTTCTTTTCAACTGACTTTGAAAGTTTGTTCTTATGTTGTGCTGTTCTACCACTGCCCCATGTGTCGTGGAGGGTTGGGCGCTAGGGAACATGTCCAACCCCGCCACATTCTGTGCATGCTTGTCCCAA
Source organism: Mytilus coruscus (assembly GCA_017311375.1). Taxonomy (NCBI): domain Eukaryota; kingdom Metazoa; phylum Mollusca; class Bivalvia; order Mytilida; family Mytilidae; genus Mytilus; species Mytilus coruscus. The sequence goes on from CM029595.1 coordinate 103,060,559, forward strand.
GACAGGAGCCTGTTATTCAGTGGATTTGGTGTGTTGCTATATATCATTTTTGTTTTTTGTTTATTGTCTTGTACACATACCAGGCCGTTAGTTTTCTCGTTTGATTTGTTTTACATTTGTCATTTCGGGGCCTTTTAAAGCTTGCTATGTGGTATGGGTTTTGCTCATTGTTGAAGGCCATACGATGACCTATAGCTGCTAACATCTACGTCGTGTAGTCTCTTGTAGAGAGTAATCTTATTGGCAATCAGACTACATCTTTTAAATTTTGATATAGTCTTGTTGATGAAAAAACACAGAGAAGTGATGAAATGTAAATAATATTATGATTATGCTACATATTTTTGTAATTTATTATCTTTACTTTTGTAACAATCTTTTAACTGTAGTTAATGTTTGTATGCATAAGTTGATACCTTGATAAAATATTCAATTGAATTGAATCATTTTTGCTGTTAACACTTTCTCTCCATCTATTACTGTTTTTAAGATAATAGCAAAGATCACAAAACAATTCGTAAACATTGTCAATTAATATGAATAACTCAAATAAGTAGTCGTCTTACAATTATGGTAAACTTTATAGTAGGTAGATCTTGACATTTATAACATTTCCTCTCTGCCGTTATCCGTACAAAAGTACAAAAGACGTCAAGCGATAAAAATAGTTCAAACTTTATAAAATGACAGTGGAAACAATTATTTTGATATATACTTGAAGCTGTTAATTTTTTACATATTGTAATCATTTGTGGCGTAAACGATAAAATTGGTTGTTAAATTTGGTCAATAGCAGTAGTAATTTCTACTTGCTGCTCCTCTTTTGTTATATGAAAATGTGATGTTGTACCTTCAGGGTTTTCAGCACAGGATTCTTTATTAGCGAGACCAATATCATTTGCAGTGGTAGCCTCTTCTAGTATTTCGTCAGTTATCAAAGATGCTTGTGTCGGAACAGTATTTGATTGACTCGTCGTCTCATCTGAAAAAAAATTTGACTTTCTTTATTTATGAATTTTTGCTGTTAACATATTTTAATTTTTTTTAGAGTCTTTAACAAAAAGCAAAAAATGTAAGAACGCATTATTTATTAGCAATAACTTCTATATGGAATCGACTGGTGATTTCGGTCATAAATTATTATATCGATCGACTGTCATCAATGTAGATTTGCTACGAATCATTATTTGAAAAAGCGTTCTTGAAGATGCAAATGTTATCCATAGTATGCTGTATATTTTCATAATTGACCTCCATGGTTAACTCTTGTGTTTCCATGTGATGATTCTTTATCAACGGACTAGGTTCAACCTCCAAACTTTTGTGTTTTTTCCGTCACCGTTTCATTAGAACTTGGTGTGGTTATGTATGATTCATCTCCAGTTATACTTCTAGATGTGGTTGAAAACAAATTCTCCTCACCCTGTGTATTAGATCTCGAAGTAGTTAACATTACATTACATAGATTTGATTTTGTAGTTTTGCCGGACATCGCCGTAAATTTGTCTAGTGTATCATTCACTTCAATGGCAGTTTCGTCCATAACACTTGGTAAGGTGGTTGTATCCAAAACTGATTTTGTGTCTGGGATATCAGTTTTGCTACTGTTTGGTTTTAGTGTTTATCTGTCGTCTTCCTGTACGAATCTTTCAGCTGTCATCCTTTTTGAGGTTGATTTTTCCGTCGCTGTTTCGATATAATTCATTTTTAATTCTTCAGTGATTTCATCAGATTCCGAAGTACTTTGAAGATAGTTTCCTGATTTTCTTGTTGCAGTTGGCACAGTTGTAAAGATATCTTTAGTATAATATTCTGTTTTGCTATCTTCTAATGTAAAGGGATTTGCTATTGTTGTTTTCTCTGGTAAGATTTTTGATTTTCTTAATTCGCTAGTGGTGTCCTCTCGTGGGAATTTGTGTAAACAAGAATTCCTTGTTTAAATGTTTTGTATGGTGTATTAGCTGGTGTTGCTCCAAGTGTTGATACAAAAGTATCCTGTGTTTTTTGAAACTGTGGTCGATGACTTTAATCATTATGTTTTGAACTTGTGGCTGGTTTCGTCTTGCTTTCCGATGCTGATACTATAAAACATGGAAAATTAATTAAAAAATAGAAAATAAAATAGTATTATGAACAATAAAAAAATTATAAAAGTATACAAGTAAATAATTATTGAAACCGATACCGCAGGTGCATATGCACACGCCAAAGCTGCAAAATCATATGATTATATCAAAACGTTTAGATTACCAATTGCGATTACAAAATGACAAAATGACACAGAAATTTACAACTATAGGTCACCGTACGGCCTTCAACAATGAGTAAAACCCATACCGCATAGTCAGCTATAAAAGGCCCCAAAGTGACACATGTAAAACAAGACAAACGAATTAGTACTGATGATTTGCAAGTGTAACATTTTATACGTATTTTTTATACAACCAGAAACTAAATAATGTAATGTGTTACCAATTAAGTGATTCAAAACTATTTGAATAAAGAATAGAAGTTCTACTTACAACTACAACAACATTAGAAGCAGGATATTATTACACATCCGGAGGACCTGAGATCACCCCTTATGTTTGTGGGGCTCAAGTTGCCCAAGCTTAAGTTTTCATGTAGCGTTTTGTAGAAGGGTGTTTGTCCTGTTTATTCTGTTTTGTTTGCCATGATTTTGTCAGTCTCTCTTCGACTGATGCGTTTTTTATTCTCTTTTTGGTTCTTTCCACATATTTTAATGATGTAGGCTCATCGTAGTTACACATTTTATTGCATTATGATACAAAACAAAATATATCCTTTTTGTTCAACCTTTAAGTTGTTGAATTTCACCGCGCATTAATTATGATAGTAAAACGTAATCAATTTTATCGGCTGTAAAAACAAATCACAAAAGAAGATATTTGGAACTTTTTATAACCCTGCAAAGAAAATAAGTATACTTTTCAGTGATTTCTCTGAATTTATTATACATCAATCCCTCCGTCTATTTTACTTTGCTACTTACAATTGTATGTTTTGCAGTAGTATTTCCAAAAGTTTTTTTTTTTTGCAATTACACAGACATGTCTTTGAAGCTGGAACATTTACCAATTCAAAGTTACCACTGATAGTATCATATCTCTGAGAGTCAATACAGTCTCCTTGGGGTATGTATCGCCCAACTGAAGAATATTATACATTTATTTCCCGTGCCTGAGGGGGGTATGAAGATTTGTTCATCCAAGAATATTCATATTTCACGAGGGCTCTGCTCGAGGGAAATATGATTTTTCGAGGGTGAGCAAATCTTCATATCTCCCGAGGCAAAGGGAAATGAATGTTTTATTCCACTGCCTATGCTGTGTTTACTATCAATACATTAAAAATTATTTTGCATACATTTTGTTTTCTTATCCGCTTGATTAGAACTAAACACGACATACCCATTGATAAACAGTACGGAGCAAAATTTAATTATTAGTCTTTTTGTTTTATCGTCTGAAATAAATTTGAACATGATAGTGATTTTTGCTATCGCTATATATTGAAAAGAATAAGAAGTTCAAAACGTTATGTACATTAGCCGCGCGTAACGTCGCACGATGTAATCCCGACATTTCAGAGGGGAATATGATCCTCAGAATGGAATATGAAGATTTGTTCAATGACACGTGGGATAGTCTCAACCAATCAAATATTGATTAAACTATCAATAGGTATAAACAGTGGAATAATATAGTTTATTCTTTAATTGATTCAAATACAAACTATAAGCTCCAAAGAGCTTGCACCGTTTTCCTGGCAACTTTACATAAAATTGATACCGGGCAATATAGATTATTTTTAAAAAATGGTTAAAAATCGTTTTTAGATGAAGTAACTCCTATTCAGAATCGACTCACGATTTTGGTCATGTTGGATATTTGAAGACCTTGAATTGTTTATGAAGTGTTGCTGTTAACAGTGCATTTCTGTCTGAGGGAGCAAAAAAAAAAATGATAAAATCTTCACCAAAGTGCAAAGTCAGGATTAGGAGTCGACTGACTATTTCTATCACTTGACTTATTCGTAAATCTTGTCCTGCTGATCATATTTATCATTTACAGTTTCTCTGTATCTATCACAGTTTTCTTAAAAATAGCCAAACACGCAAATATTTGTAATAAAACCATTATTTAAGGGCATTAAATTTTAAAAGGAGTCATCTGACAGTTTTGGATGAAATGGATTATAAGCAAATCCTGACATTTTGAATATTTCTGCCCGTCTGATTTTCTGTATGTGTAAGGGGTAAACAATATAATAGACAATTCTGGTGTATGCTTAAGTTTTTAGCCTTAGCGGCCATGTCGGTTGGCAGGTGGAATCATCAGACATTTTTTTAAACACGATAACAAAAGGATGATTGTGGTCAAGTTTAATTTCAACTAGCACAGTAGCACAGTAGTTACAGAGGAAAATGTTTTGTTTGTAAAAGTTAACGGACGACGTTAAAAGATGAGGAAAGCTTACACGGCCCTTTGGACCAGGTGAGCAAAAATGTGTGTGTAATGACAATTTCGTAGCAAAAGAAAAAAATCGCAAGACAACTACCAGTCATCAAAACCCTTTACTCGGACAACTTAAGATGAAGCAACAAGAGCCCTTAAACATCGGTATGAAGTCAGGTGTTCCGTAAGGGTAAAGAGTTACTGCTCAGAAGCAACCGCCGTGTTCATCCTTGGAATAGAAAAGATATTGTTAGGATAACATAAACGGTACCAATTTAGCTGTATTTTGACAATAAATGTCTCTTCAGTGATGTGCGAGGCCAAAATATCTTAAAATCTAAAATAAGATACAAATGTTGATGAGCTGATCAAATCAAAGAGGACACAAAGAAGAACCAAATCAGGACTAGGAATCAGAGCTTTGCATGAGGACGATATATTCTTTAATTAAAAGTAATTTTAAAATTTTATAGCAGCAAATATCAATCAAACAATATCCTTATAATGTTTAGTCTCGCTATTATAAAATATCCAGTACGGTGACGGAAAACTACAAACAGAGAAAAAGGTAAGATTTCTTTTTTGAAATTTGTTATTTGTATGAATTTGATGGATAATTATTTTTGATTGTGAGATGTTATGTTTTCTACAACCGTTCTAGATAAATGGTGAAATGATAAAAACTGCACGTCAAAACGATGATTAGAGTTAACCTTACATCGAAGTTGTTTACTTTCTCATTACATTAATTTTGCACATTGTACGGAAAGAAACGTACAGAAAGAAAAATCTATTCAAGGAGACTGCAGAATTAGACATTTTGAGTACCTGAATAGTTGTATGTATATGCATTGAACGATAGAAATGGGTCATGTCAAAATGGAAGGACCCGGTTGTGTCAATGTAGTTTACAAAATAAGGTCCGGGTTTTGTATTTATAAAGGATCCGGTTATGGATCACAAAATTATGAAAAGCAGCACGGATCTGAACAGTTTCCATCGAAAGAAATTTAATATACTAGTACTACTTTTCCTAAAACAAGTTTTTAAATAAAAAATATTATTTAAAACACGTACCTATATGGACCTATTCAAGTACACCTTTTATAATGCGCTCGACTTTAGTGACTGCACGATGGTTTTTTGTGATTGGAAAATTTGTTTAGGAATTTTTGGAAACAATAAACGCTGACATAACACGAACAAACAAGTGAGTTATCTATGTTTAAAATGTTATAACGAAAATCTCTGTATTGAAGTCTGTGGACTTTCAGTTAGAATGTTTGCTCAATTTGCAACAAAGTTAATATTTTTTTATTAAATGCAAAGAAACAATAAATGGTATTTCTATGAACGATGTTTGTTACACACTTATCCATGAATTACCCTTAACCAGGAAATTTCACCTAATCCCATTACCTTAACCAGAAAACAATGCATTTCTAAAATATTTTTCAAAAAAACAAAATATTTTATAGTAATTCTTTTGATAGGATTTAGAGTAAAATGATAAATATTTTTGGATATGTAGTATTATAATAATAGTTGGAGGAAAATGCACAAAAATTGAATTAATCCTTATTTGTATTTAATGGAAAGGGAGATAACTGCAACGTATTACATTTACTCTTTATCTAGAAAATACAAGACATTACTATGGAATGCAAGCCTTTAGTGAGTATATTATTATAGATTACAACTGCATATTTCAACACAAAATGCACACCAAGATTGAATCAAATATATGATAAATATTTAAAGATGAATGAAACCCAAATGAAATCGTATTTCCTTCAACAAGTCGTAAACTTCGTACACTTTTTCTAAGACCATAACGGATAAGTCGAAACAATCAATGCCAGATATATTTTTGAAAGGTGAGCTATTCAGGCTCTTAAGAGCCACTTGTTCATTTTAGGTAGCTTGCATATTTAGTTTGATGAAAATGCATGACTTACTAGATAGCTGCTTCTGAATATAGTCCAATATTCTACTATCTATCAATACTGTTATCCCGGAAATAAGAGTGAGTACTCATTTGACGGAATTTCGAACAACAGCTGCTTTTGCAAGTCTACCCAAAAAATATGCAATTCCTCCGCCCCCGTCAACTCTCCGCCCCAAGACACGGATCACTATATAGAGATAAACTAAAACTTATTAAAACTTAACAGATATACTGTTAAGACTATGCTATACTTATTTAGATTATATCTTCATCTCAGTTGGTCTGGTTTAAGACTTCAATTTTACTTTATATATCAATAATCTTATCACGGCAATATTTTATAAAAGAAAAGTATGTTGCAGTACAAGTGAAAGGGGGTAGTAGATGCGATGCTCTCGATTGTGTTTTCTTTCTTTTCAAAAAGAAACATTGTTTCTTGTAATCTGGGGATACTGATGCAATCACATATTTACACCTATAGACATTAAATAATGACACTTTGAACTGAATGTTGAATGTTAGAAAGTACCTCAAAACCACGTCCGCCTATTTTGGCGTTTTTTGCCTATTATCTTAAAACAACAATAAATTAAAAAAAAACTTTAAAAAAGAAATATGATCAGCAGGATGAGATGTACAAATACGTCAACATGACTGAAATTGTCAGTTAACTCTCAATTCTTTTATTCCCCTTTAATGAAGATTTAACCAAAAAGGTGGCAATTCCTCTTTAGAGCCTCTAGTTAAATCTTTTGACAATCATGTATTAGAATATATCCCTGAGTTGGATGTTTGTGTCTTTCTTATGTATGCTTTAGGTTAAAATATGTCCCCTTACATATTCAATTTATTTTCTGTGTTTTTCGGGGTCAGAAAATTTAAACTATTCCTGACATTTGCATAGAAAATAAATAAAGATTCCTATCACTCTGACATAAGATGGAAATCACATTTCTTGTCCAAAAACATTGTCTTATCTATGCAAAAAAAACTCTGATTTTAAAACTATTTCAGCTAAATATTGGGTGATTTTTGAATAAGTAAGGACCCCCTTACCGCTTAATGGTAAAACAAAGCTCATACTGATGTTATGTTACAACAGAACTACAAATTAAAGCTGAATAAATCTGGTATAGTTGTACTTGTGTGTAAAATTAAACAGTTTATTTATTTCGGTGAAAGTTAAAGAATGTATAGGCAACTAAAATATATTGCGTCTCAAATTCCAGTTTTTGCACATGTGTCAGACACTGGGAAAAGTTAAAGCGAGCACTAATAATGATAAATCTATTGTAAGTTACATTAGGATTATAAAGTTCTACTTTCTATGTACATTTTGACATTATAACCCACAGATAAGGCAAAATTGTGTAATTTTATGGTAGTTTTTATTCTAGTTGCCCTAAATCAATGTTTTATTGATAAATTTACAAATTGAAAAGGGAAAAAAACTACCGTCATCAATTTAGTGTACATCATATATAATAGACAAGTTAAGGTGGCACGGTAGTATTTCCTGGCCCATAGGGATAATGTTAGCCTTTTAGAATTTTCATCACTTTCTTACACTAACCCAGAACCTACATACACAGTAAACTAAAGTACTTTCATTATAATATTCAGAAATAAATTTGAATATGTTTTCTTTTACTGCAATCTTTATGAAACTAAGACCACTAGTGCTTTTAGGTATTTTATCGTGCAATGAATACAGTTTTTTTTTTTAATTCTCAAAATTTCATTTTCACCTCAGTCCTGTATGTAAAAGGGGCCGTAGTGGTAATTTGACGGTTCAATAGTCCGACGGTCTAATGGTCCGACTGTTCGATGGTTCGACGGTTCAATGGTCCGACGGTTCGATAGTCCGACGGTTCGGTAGTCCAACGGTTCAGTGGTATTATAGTAATTCATAACCGCTAGATCAAATTCTTCGACAAAATGTCGAGGAGCATATTAATTTACCCCTGTCCGTTCGTCCGTCCAGTCGTCCGTCCGCATATAGATACATGGTTTGTCCGGCTATTTCCTCCTACAGGTTTTGAGCTACAGTTTTAATATTTTGTAAGATTTTTTTCAACTTAATAGAGTTGTGCATGTCAACAGGATTTTGATTTTTTTCAAATATTCTCAAAATGCCAGGTACTAAACGTCAGAAAGCGGTATGTTAGATATTCACAAAAACCGGTAGTTGGACTTCATTTTCTTCTCATTTGCTATATATCTATATAATTGAAAACATGTTGTCTAGTTGAACTTGATGACCACTGGAAATAGAAAGTTGAACTTGTTGACTACTAAAACTGGAAAGCTGAAACCTTTTGGCTGGATATTCAGTCATGCAAGTGTAGACATTCAGAATACAAATAAAAGATAGATCATCATACATAGTGTTAAATTTATAATTTCTTTTGGTCAGGCGGGGGCATCATTTGTGTCTTACAGACAGCGCAACACTTTCAAGTTGTACTTCAACATCACTGTTTGTCAAATCTAAAGTATGTGGAACTATACTCATGCATATGGCAGAGCAGAATGGGGTATCGTTCATATCTAGTTTCTATTTATTTTTTTTATTATTTTTTTTTTAAAGCAATAATAATATAACGAAAATGGAGATCAGGAAATATATGCTAAATAAGAAACAAAAAAAATCCTTCTTCATTACCGCCACCACCAATATGTTGATCGGTATGGAATGCATATACAGTGGAACCTGTCCTGAGTATTCCAGAATCCTTTAAACTAGTAATCTAACACTTTTTGTCGGTCCTTAAAATTGTTTTAACCTATGTATTTCATCAACCTATCTTATCCTGCATTTTTTTTTTTTTTTTGTATTTTGGTTCTAAGGCCGGTATGTTTAATTGTATCTGTTTCCAAGTAGTAACCGATCTCTTCACATAACTTAGTTTATTAATCGTCCCAAATCGGATTTGACACTTTCACAAGAGATTTTAACCATAACAAGCGCATCTGATCTCTATGAAGATATGAAGGTATATAAGTTAGGTTATTTGTTGGGTTTTGAATTCTTTCAATTTGTCTTTGAATGTTTCTTGTTCGTTCTTACTTACGCTGGCATTTGTTTGTTGATTATCTAGTTTAACGTTTGATATACAAATTAAAAGATTGGTATGATTGCCAATGAGACAACTAGCCTTCCACGACAACCAACAAAGGTCTCGATGCCATCAACTTGGGAAATATCCTTCAGCATAAATCGGTTTACCCAAAAATACTTCCCTATTTTAAAGATCAGGCTGTACCTATCATTTCTTATACCTATAAAAAACCAATTTCAACCAAAATGTTCAATTACAAACACATGTTGCAAGATACCAATATTGCTGACTTGAAGTCTAAACCTCCTGATTGCACCTGTCATATATAATCCGACTGGCCATGTTACAACTGGTGACCTAAACATTATCTATAACACTTCTCTGAGAAATTTGTTATCCGAAAGCAGGAAATAACACGAGCTTAAATTCGTCAATTGGAACACAACTTCAAATTACGGATGGATTCAGTCGAGGACTATGCCAGGCAATGGGTTAAACGCGAGAAAGAAGACGTAGATACTCTTTCCTATGGATAAAGGCTGTGAGGTCGTTGATACAAATCAGAATTTAAAAAGCTGAACGGGTCGATAAATACCCGTGCTACATCAATCTTTAGGGGACCCAAATGTTGCAAAACACCTGTCCAACCTCCATGACAAATATGTTATTGTTCCCGCAGATAAAACCCCAAACAACATCGTTTTTGTGTGTAAATCACATCACATAAACTGCTTGATAAATGAATTAGGTATTGACAATTCACTTGGAAACTCAACGTATACCCCAACGACCCTTACCAAGTTGAAAATCCTGGATAATCATAGGTCTGTTCTATTTTTCTTTGGAATTGCAACCAAAGATGAAGAACTGGATCTTCCTTCACTATTTTTGATACCTAAATTACACAAGTGTCCTTACAAACAACGTTATATTGTTTTGTCTTCCATGTGCTCCACGTAACATTTATTTTATCAGCAATCAAAGCCGGGTTTCAAAGTTATTGTGAAACTACCTATTCTAGAGGTGGCTTGAATCAGATGTGGATGCTAAAAAATTCCAAAGACCTTTTAGAGTGCATACAATCTAAGACTCTTTCATCTTGCAATAGTATTAAAACGTTTTACTTTTTACGCTTTACACAAGTATTCCCCATTCCAAACTAAAAGACAAAATGAAAGAGTTGGTCTTGATTTGTTTTATAAAATAGAATGGCCAACGTAGATGCATGTATCCTGTCTTAGGGAGTGATAAATCATACTTTGTAAAAAATCACTCTGATTCAAAAAAATTTCTCTGAAACTGGCATCAAGATGCTTAATTTTTTGATTGATAACATATTTGTTATGTTTGGAGGACGTGTTTTTTAACAAACAATCGGCATTTCCAGGGGAACCAACTGTGTTCCTCCTCTTGCCGACTTGTTCCTTTATTCATATGAGGCAGACTTTATACAGGAGCTTCTTAGGAAGAAAGAAAAAAGTTAGCATCATCCTTTAACTTCACTTTCCGCTATATAGATGACGTCCTCTCACTGAATAATTCAATTAAAAGTTTGATGACTATGTTGAACGCATCTATCCAATCGAACTTGAGATAAAGGATCCAACAGATACAGTTAAGTCTGCCTCATATCTCGACTTACAACAAAATTATTTTCATTTACCTGTGTATATTATTGTATTTGGCGGCTTTTTGTTCAAGGTTGTTGTTTTTTTTTTTAAATTGTTTAACATCTCACATCGGTATACTACTGTTGCCTTTATTTATACACTCCTTATTTTATTGATTTTCTATTTGCATTGTATCATAGATCAAATTTATTCGTTCAGTGTAAGTTCACTTGTGTTAACATGTCTTTTGATTGAGTTAAGCCATTTCAAATGATATTTTATAGTGTGTCTTTCTATGTTGTGATGTTACACTATTGTTTCAGATAAGGGTGAAGGTTGGTACCTATTAAAACGTTTAAACCCGCTGCATTTGTTTGCACCTGTCCTAAGTCAGGAATCTGATGTTCAGTAGTTGTCGTTTGTTCATGTGGTTCATAAGTGTTTCTCGTTTCTCGTTTTTTATATAGATTAGACCGTTGGTTTTCACGTTTGAATGGTTTTACACTAGTCATTTTTGGGGCCCTTTATAGCTTGCTGTTGGGTGTGAGCCACGGCTCCGTGTTGAAGGCCGTACTTTGACCTATAATGGTTTACTTTCATAAATTGTGACTTGGATGGAGAGTTGTCTCATTGGCATTCACTCCACATCTTCCTATATCTATTTACATCTAGAAATTGACAATGAAGGTCGGTTGAAAACAAAACTTAACGATAAAAGAGATGATTTCAGCTTCCAAATTGTAAACTTTCTATTTCTATGTAGCAAAATTTTAGCAGCGCCTGCATATGGAGTATATATCTCCCAGTTGATACGATATTCCAGGGCTTGTGTTTCCTATCATGATTTCCTTGATAGAGGTTGCTGCTGCTAAGGAAACTATTTATCCAAGAGTTCCAAGTGGTGAAGTTGAAATCGTCCCTTCGTAAATTTTACGGATGCTATCATGAGTTGGTTGACTGGTATGGAATATTCGTTTCACAGATGACAACGGATATGTTCCTATTTTCGTAACTGCAATCCCGTCCCTTTTCCCCAAATGTAACCTACCGAATAAGACTTATCACCGGGTTTGTATTCACAAGAGCAACACGACGGGTGCTACATGTGAAGGAGGATCTGCTTACCCTTTCGGAGAATCACACAAACACACGAACAAACAAGTACTACAACTTCTGGTGGAGTTATATTTAACAAACTTCAATCACAAGCTGTTCTCTTTAGAGTTTGCCTTAGAACGCGATTCGTTCCCTTTGTTACACTAGCTCAGTCAGGCTCAGCATAATTATTCAGACATACAAATATATTAAAATAACAATAAAGTTCTTAACGTGTTTTGGAAGATGCATTTATTGATGTTTCTTGTACCATAATTAACATAACTAAACTAACAATTTATAACTCTTATAAAGACATTTTTCATTACATTCTATTTCAAAACAGTTAGCACAAACGATTTTTTTTAAATTCTATTTTACTATTTGGCAGTGAATATGATATTTTTCATCAAATGGTTGTCCACCATATCTCCTACACGAATCTATATAGTTCTGCTGTCTTATTCTGGATACACCTCTTTTACTAATATCTACAGCTCTGCCTTTATAATGCCAAGAACTAATTTTGCTGTGACATGCACCAGCAATTTCATTCACCTTCAAAGGAAATGTTTACCATTTATTCATGAACTGCAAATTTATAGTTTAAACCGGAATAATCTAAAGTCATTAGTTGGTTGTGTATACATATAAGTTCGTTCAAATTAAACTAAACATCATGAAAAATTTAGAAAATCTGTTCACCTTAAAGCTTGTGAAACTGTCAGTTGTTAATAAAAGTATGTGTTTTTTTGGCTGTTATTATGCCCTACACATTCGTTCGTCCGTTCGTCCGTTTGTTCGGCCGTCCGTCTGTTCGTCCGTCTGTACCGCTTCAGGTTAAAGTTTTTGGTCAAGGTAGTTTTTGATGAAGTTGAAGTCCAATCAACTTGAAACTTAGTACACATAGATATAAGAAGATGTGGTATGAGTGCCAATGAGACAACTCTACATCCAAGTCAAAATTTATAAAAGTAAACCATTATAGGTCAATGTTCCCTATGATATGATCTTTCTAGTTTTAATGCCAAATTAGAGTTTTGACCCCAATTTCACGGTCCACTGAACATAGAAAATGATAGTCCGAGTGGGGCATCCGTGTATTATGGACACATTCTTGTTCATAGATATAATGATCTTACAACCTATATACACTTTTAGGAATATCATTGGTTAAAATCGAACACGTGGAAACCGTGTATGTTTGATATAAGGTCAGTGGGCGTGTTTTAATTTTAATTCACGGCCAGTTGGCGTGGTTGTTTTTAAATACACAGTTTGTAGTAACTCGAATAATTTTGCTCCCTCTAGAGGCGTAAAGTCTATCGTATTATTATCTTATAAATGGCTAAAAAGATATCCCGAAACGGAATTTTCCCAACCTATGTTTATTCATTGGTACTGTGACGTTGACCTTTGACCAGCTAACCCAAAACATTGGTTTTTGGTCTTTTCAAAAAATATTTCAAGCTAAGTGTGATGAAGGTTAGTCTTATGGTTCAAAAGAAATCATCTGGCAACCAAAATGATGTACCATTTTTATTCTCTCTAGTTGCTCTGACCTTTCACTTCAACCTAGTGTTCCCAAAAAATGATAGGGATCTTTTAAACCCCAAAGCGCATTGCACATTGAAATATTTGAATGATATTTATGATAATTTGCAAAATATTTATGCGTCCCATGTAAGGGGAGGGGTGTTTAATCCCGCCACATATTTTATGAGTATGTACCATGTCAGGAACTGGTTCAAATCTGTCATATTTGGTTTTTTTGGTAAACTTTTTCACATTTATCATGTCGGGACCTTTTTGGCTGACTATACGGTATGGGTTTTTCTCATTGTCAAAGGCTGTACGGTGGCCCCCATAATTGCGTATATCTACCTGGAAAGTTGTTTCATAAGCAATCATACCACATCTCCTTATTTTTATATGGACTAAAATTGGTGCCCTAAGAGACATATGGCGCTAACGGGAGTTGTTAGTACAATTGGTGAGAGAAGCAGAATTAATTCAAAGAGACACTGCTGCAATTATTTATTTTTTGATAAGAGTTCGTTGTATAGACTTAGTATTTATTCCTCGTTGATCAGTGGGTTAGTTTTGAAAAGGTAGGGCCAATTTCCCCTGTATTTATTTCACTCTCAAAAGCTAAATCTAAAAGTGTTGAACACTACATGAAATTGAATATTTTTTTTATTATATCAAAGACTTTATATCATTTGTTAACAATATAGCATATTTCATAAACTCAAAATATTTTCCATGGCTAGATGTTCCTATTGAAGGCATTTTGATACAAAAATTGCAAATTGTACATGTTTTTATCAAACATTGTATGGAAGGACATCGATAACAACTAGAGGCTCCAAGGACCCTGTGTCGCTCACCTGATATTTTTATTTACAATTGATGCATGATAAAGTCGTTTAGTTTCAGAGATATAAGACTAAAAGTGCATTTGAAACCTATGTTTTATTTCAGCCATGTGTGCCATGTTGGCAGGCAGGGTCATCATACACAGTGGTCCCTGGATATCCTAGTGGTGATTTAAACCAAGTTTGGTTTAATTTGACAGTAGTTTCAGGGAGAATTTTGTAAAATTTATCTAACGAGAAATGCGAAGTGATGAGAAAGTTTGTTGTGAAGTTTTGTTGTTGCAACACACCCCACCCACCCAAAAAAAAAACAAAAGGTAATAAAAATTATCATTTAAGGGCAATCTTTCCTATTAATGATTTCTGCAAAATTCAGTTGATTGTGCAAGGGTTGTATAGCCAGCTGAGGTCGTTAAAACTCTCATTTGTTGTTGCAAAATTCAAGTGGTTTTGAATTGCTTTGTTGATCTTTTTGTATTCAACTTTTAAACAACAAAGTACAACAAATATGATGACTGATACTCATGACACTGAAAATATGGTCTTCATTCTTGTGAAGAAAATGGTAAGGTTTGAAATATTTCTTAAATATTAATTCAATACCAATACTTTAATTTGTATTGGATTTATCCCAGGAAATGAGAACAAGGGACACAATTAAATTCAATTTTTTCCTAAATTTCTGATAAAATATAAAATGAAGAACTACATTTTTTAATGAGAATTTTTTTTTAATAGTTAATTGATAATTTGAACAATATTAATTAAGTTTTAGATCTTGCATGGTTGATTAATTTTCTCTCAAAATTTCTGATATTCTATTAAAGTTTTAAATATAATATGAGGCAGGCATTACCTGTGAAAGGGATGAAGTCTGTATAAATTAGTGTAGGAATTCAAGCATCATTTGCACTTCGGAATCTGTAGAAAATGAAGCCAAAGTACTGAAACATATCTGACATTCGACCTATAGTTCGGGATTATAGTTGTGACATCATTTTCAATGTAAAGAAAGAAACACCGTCATCAGGTATTACTGTGTTTTTTTTTTTTCATATTATCAATTATTTTTATTGCCAGTTCATTAGTAGATTGTTTTCTATATTGATTTTCTACTGCAGTTTCAGAAAAGAAGATTACAAAAGGAAAACATTTTGTAAAACTTACCAAATTTACCAAATTAATGAAAATTGTTAAAATTGACTATAAAGGGCAATAACTCCTTAAGGGTCAACTGACCATTTTGGTCATGTTGACTTATTTGAAGATCTTACTTTGCTGAACATTATTGCTGTTTACAGTTCATCTCTATCTGTAATAATTTTCAAGATAATAACCAAAAACGGCAAAATTTCCTTAAAATTACCAATTCAGGGCAGCAACCCAACAACCAGTTGTCCAATTCATCTGCAAATTTGAGGGCAGATAGATATTTACTTGGTAAACAAGTTAATCCCTGTAAGATTTGCTTTAAATGCTTTGGTTTCAGAGTTACAAGCCAAAATCTACATTTTACCCTATGTTCTATTTTTAGCCATGGCAGCCATCTTGGTTGGTTGGCTGGGTCACCGCACATATTTTGTAAACTAAATACCCTAATAATGATTGTGGCTAAGTTTGGTTGAATTTGGTCCAGTAGTTTTAGAGGAGAAGATTTTGTAAAGATTACAAAATTTACAAAAATTGGTAAAAATTACTTTAAAGGGCAATAACTCCTTAAAGGGTCAACTGACCATTTTGATCATGTTGACTTATTTGTAGATCTTACTTTGCTGAAAATTATTGCTGTTTACAGTTTATCTCTATCTATAATAATTTTCAAGATAATAACCGAAAACGGAAAAAATCCTTAAAATTACTAATTCAGGGGCAGCAACCCAACAACCCATTGTCCGATTCATCTGAAAATTTCAGGGCAGATAGATCTTGACTTGATCAACAATTTTACCCCAATGTCAGATTTGCTCTAAATGCTTTGGTTTCAGAGTTATAAGCCAAAATATACATTTTACCCCTATGTTCTATTTTTAGCCATGGCGGCCATCTTGGTTGGTTTGGCAGGTCACCGGACACAATTTTTAAACTAGATACCCTAATGATGATTGTGGCTAAGTTTGGTTAAATTTGGCCCAGTAGTTTCAGAGGATAAGATTTTGTAAAACGTTAACGACGACGGACGCCAAGTGATGAGAAAGCTCACTTGGCCCTTCGGGCCAGGTGAGCTAAAATGAATTAATTGTATCAGAAAGCCAATACATAGTTTTACTTAAAACAGAAATTTAGACTTGATTAACGATGTACTTCTTTTACACTTTTTGAAGAAATACTAAAAGTTTTCCCAAAACTGTCAAAATAGCGGCTTTGTGCTATCTACAGGCATTTATAATTTGGTTACATATTTAGAAAAATAGCCATGATATTATAAGAACATTAAAGCACATGCATAGAGCTATGATACAATAAATAATGCAGAGATTGACATACTTTTTGAAAACGATCTGGTGTGAAATAAATTCAGTGGAAATTGACCATTATATGATACATCTTTGCCTTAACTCGTCTTTTGATGTCAATAGATATGGCCTTTTCAATATCGCACCCGTATCAACCCGAGACACCAATATAATCCCAAGGGCTCTGCTCGAGGGATTATATTGGTTGAGGGTTGATATGGTGTGGTATTGAAAAGCCATATCATATACTCCTGATAGATGTTTTTCACGTGACATAACGTAATACAGATTAGGAGTTTGATAAAGCCATTGCAACCGTGACTGATATCGATGACGTGACGTCATACAGATTAGGGGTGTGATAAAGCCTTTGTAACCGTGACTGATATCGATATCATCACGGATGGCTGATACAGCACGATTTCCATTGATCGTATTACACATACAATTTATCTGTATTTACTACTAAGTATATAATAAAACAATTAATTCTGATAATGAAGGAGACTTACAATTGATATCATATATGAAGAAAAATAATGGACTGAAGTATTGAAAAGTCCTAAAAGTTAAGCATTATATTAAATGATGAAACATAAGAGGAATATACGTTCCAGAAAATTCCGAAATAAATTTCGCTGTGTCTGACAGAAGTGTCCTTGATAAAAGTCCTGTCTATGAGGTTAACCTTTACTCTAAAATGTAAGACCTACCAGGCTAGACACTTTCTACAAATAACCCAGATTATATATGGTGTCTTAATGTAAAGATGCGGAATAGCTTTTAGTCATTTAGATCTCTGGGACAATCAAGGCAAATCAATTTGGAAGGAAAAATACGACCTTTTGCATAATGGAATGAACGAAAATGGTGGGTTTTTAAACTGAACCAAAATAAAGTAAAGCAGGAACATCATGGAGATTGTTTCTTGTTCTAGCGATGTTACACAGATAACAAAACCCACTACTTGAGCATTCACTGTTGTTTAAACGTCACCAAACAGTTGGTATATCACATATTCATAAACATGACAAGTGGTGATTTGTGCGAATCTTAAGTATTCTGATGTCATTAGTTCATTGAAAACATATATTTATGACATTTTGATATGTAGTGGTTACTGTTTAAAATATATTGACAGAGTTGAAAAAGCCTTATTTGAACTGAAAAGATCAGGTTATGGCAGGCTAGAATACATTTTGTTTTTGGAAGAACATATACTAGTAGGTGAAAGATAAAATTCCACGGTGCATGACAAATCGTTTTGAAGTGGTGCCACCATATGTCAAATTAAAAAAAGACATATGTCAAAAGGGTAAAGAGAGTTTCTATTCCCGTCTTGAAAAAGCCCCCAAAAAATCCTGAATTTGATCTTTAGGTCAAATTTTTTATGTCACATGAAGATGAGGATGATATGCGTCACACCGTTTTGCGGCAATATCCGTTCATGCCAAATATCATTAGCCAAATTCAAAAGATAAAAAGGTCATGGTCAGGACGCTTAATTTGTAAGAAAGCAATGAAAAGGGGACGGTAAAATATATGATGGCAAATTTTGATTTTTTTCTCAACTGTTTACTGCTACCTTATGGCATACAGAATTCCATATTTAAAATCCATTCATACCACAAATGTATTGATATTTAGATTCTAAATAAATTTCTGAGGGGACAAAAGTGTTTTAGAATGACAATACATGTCAATTTTATTGTTAATTGTCCTTAGCAACCAAAGATACACATTTTCACACAAAGCTTATATTTGTACTATATTGGCATAACCTTCGATACCGAAGGATAGCGCTGTATGTAATAGCCTAAGAATTAAACGCTTTGTATTTTTGCATGCGAATACATCAAATTATTATTTTTAGCAAGGTTTCATGTTACATTTTGGCATAAATTAAATGTATAGTTGTTTTTGCTGTTAGAAATTGATTCCCTGTTGCCAAGTTCCTTAATCAAAGCTTTAGTATGCAAT
This sequence comes from Mytilus coruscus, assembly GCA_017311375.1. Lineage (NCBI taxonomy): Eukaryota > Metazoa > Mollusca > Bivalvia > Mytilida > Mytilidae > Mytilus > Mytilus coruscus. The sequence continues at coordinate 103,079,563 of CM029595.1, forward strand.
ACACATAAAAAAATATTTGTTCTTTATATTGCTTAATTCTGTACAATTTTGCATCTTATTAAGATTTTCAGTAATAGAAAAAAGAAACAAGAGATAAAGTTTTTAAAAGCTAACTAAAAAATTGAGGCAGATATGAGAGTTTACACTTTGACTTGGCGCTTTTCTTTAAATCAGTTTCAAATGGCGTTTCAATGTTAATAGTCCAGTGAGATTGCCGTTTGACCCAGAACAAATTGCAACAGAAAAATAGAGACGTTAAAATATTTACCTTCCATCACTATACAATACAGAAAAATCGCCACCAAAATATACTGTATTTCACAAATAATACATAATATAATTTTTAAAAAATTATGACACCAACGTTGATCCATAGCCGATCCGGTATTTAGAATTTTGTTTATCATGACGTCAACATGACGACAAAAGAAAGGAAATTGTTTCAAAGACGAAATTTTGTAAGTATTACAATACAATGAACTTATTCTTTATGATTATGATTCAATTAAACCCAATTTCATGTCAATAAACCCTGATTGAGATGTTTTAATCCGCGTCTATAATTAGCAGACGCTACCTTCCCAAGATGCAACACTCAACAAACAATTTTCCTTTTATTTCGTTTTATACCAAACATTTTCGAGATTTTAACATGTTACAAACCGTAATTTAATGAAATAACCATATCTAGTTAAAAGAAACTTGTTTAATGGTGTAATTTTTCTAAAATCGTGAAAGGGGGATGCCGACGAAAATTAATCTATGGAACGCCGGTTTAACATTTATAAAAGTCAAAAAATTTATATTTGCGATTTTTTCTATTTTGATGTTTGTTTAGTGTAATACAAATTAGCGGATAAGTTCTTATATGTTCTTTTTTACTTTTTTTGCAGCTTACTACGTGAAATGAAGCAGCCCAAACTAAGAATGAGGAGTGTACTGTAATAAATCGTATAAAAAGTAAGTTTAATTTACAGAAATCAATTTACTATTATTTATTAATCGACTATTATCATCATTATTATCATTACTATTTTTGATCTAATACTTTTATTTCTATATTAAAAAAATATATATGCATTTACCAGTTTTACAAGAACATAAGCTTTAAATAAGGCAAATAAAACATTTAATTGCCTATATACTATTTTTGAGTGGACAAATGTTGCTTAGTAGTTATAATTGTTACACAACATACAATATTTTAAAACTTATTTTTTACAGACACTTCCTGATGTTGATATTCCAATGGCATCATCTGAAACTTCGAGTAAACCTGCCTCTGTAAAATTATCAGGTAATTTACTTTAAAAGTAGAAACAAATATCTGAAATAGATTTTAACACACCTACCTGCAGCAAATAAAAATAACAAGATACCAAATTTTTTCATCGACTTTTAATAACCAAACAGAGGAATAACAAATATACATCTTGGATGCTTTTTAACACAATAATACAAAACGTATTAGTTTGTTAGGCTAAGAACAGAAAAAAATATGATATCTGTATTTAAATCTTTATTATTGTAGATTAATGGATAAGCGCTACTTGTAGTTCCAAAGAACAATCTTTCTTTGTAAGACAAAACCATGACCAATTTATGAAAAATAGTAACTTGAACATTTTGAATGTAGATTGCTCATAAATAATATCCTTCTTGCATTTTGTAATTTAATAATTCTTTATCTTTTTTCAGATGAAGAACTATTACAGATTGAAATGGAACCAAGATGCGTTTTTTGCCAACAGCCCCTTGACAATGGTGAGAAAACGGTACTTCTTCGTCAGAAAGGATGTGAAGGTATAAACAGAGCCAATGAGGTGCTGAACACTAGTATTGTAACCCGTCCTGGTCAAATAGTACATCAGGATTGTCGTAGGGATTTCTGTCGCCACAGAGAAATAAGACAATTGGAAAATAATTCCGTACTAAGCGAGAAATCTCGTCAGTTACGATCAGCTGCAAATAACTTTTCCTTTAATGACCATTGTCTGTTCTGTGCACTACCAATAAAAAAGAATGGCAACAAAAGAAGTGCAGATTGTTACCCTGTGCGCACGTTTGACTTTCAAAATGCAGTTAGGGCCACATGCTTAGATCGCAATGATGAATGGGGACATCAGGTTTTAGAACGAATAGAATTTGGCAGAGACTTACCAGCGGTTGATGCAGTTTATCATCAAGTATGTAGCACAAACTTCAGAACAATGAGACAGATACCAAAACATATGCAAGAACCTAGTCCAAAAGTGCAGAAAGTCGGCAAAGGAAGGCCGACAAATTGGACACAAACGGAAGCATTTTTGAAAACAGTGACATATTTGGAAATAAATGACGATGAACAGTTATCAATCTCAGATCTTTGTGCAAAAATGAAAGAATACTGCAAAATGAAGATGACCCATACAGCTCAAGTATATGAAAAGGAAACTCCTTGATCATTTCGGGACATCCATTGTTATAGCAGAAATTAACGGGAAACCAGATGTTGTAACTTTCAAAATGACAGCATCAGAAATACTTCACCAATTTTATAACCAACCGAAAGACGAAGACATCCAAGTGAAACAGAATAGGTTGATTGAAGCAGCAGCAAAACTTATATTAAATGACATAAAAAGCATTCCAACAAACAATGAAGTGTACCCAGATCCAAGCATATTGTCTTCAATCAGTGCAAATCAAGAGTTTCTACCGTCATCCTTAAGAACATTTTGACAACATTGTTGAAGAGTACGACATCTGATATAAAATTTGTTCTATAGGCCAAGCTGTTATGCAAGCCACCAGACCGAGAGTAATTATGGCACCCTACAAGTCGGTTTAGGAATACAACTGCACCACCATTTTGTGTCAAAATACTTGATCGATGTACTTCATACACTTGGTTTCTGCTCTTCGTATGGCGAAATTTTGAATTTTGAATCCAGCGCGGCAGTCTCCCAAGATACATATCTACCAAACGATGTTGATGATCATACGATAATATTTTCGGCCGACAATGTAGATCATAATTTACACACTTTAGACGGTAATGACACATTTCACGGAATGGAAATCATTGCTACTGTAACACCAGGTATTACTTTCAAAGAGCCCGTTCCGAGAATAGATACAACACCAGAACAAATTATAAAATCCGGCAAAATTGAAATAAAATTCCACAAATTACCAGCTGAAATGCACCCTTTTAATTTGAAGGAACTAAGACGTATGAATAACAATGACCGGACGAAAACCTTAGAGGAGTTATTGAAGATATCATGGCCTCTTCATTCACCACGTGAAAGCTGGTCGGGATTTATGCAGACAGTTCAAGGACCATATCCTGGAGAATCATCTATACACTTTTTACCAATGATTGATTTGAACCCTAGCGACATCTCCTGCATTTTCTCCACATTATCGTTCATTTATAAAGAAGCCAATCGCCTTCAAGTTACACCTTCAATTACTTTTGATCAACCTCTCTACTGGAAAGCCTTAATGATATTACACAACGAACCAAGAGAAAGTCAACTTAAATCTGTTGTTCTACGCCTTGGTGGTTTTCACATGCAGATGAGTTTTCTCGGGTGTATTGGCCATACCATGCAGTCGTCTGGGCTCTATGAGTTATTAGAAAATATTTATGCATCAAACACAATAGAGCATATGATGTCAGGAAAGTCTGTATCGAGAGCCGTTCGAGGGCATAGCATAATCGATTGTGCTTTATACATTATGCTTTTATCGAAAATGATTGACGTTTCCTTACTTGGAATTGAAGGAAGTACAGATGAAAATGTGAATGAAGTCAATGCTGAGGACAAGGAAGTCATAGGCACTAGTAGTACAGAGCAAAATAAATCATCCCTCAAAGCAAAGTTTGAATCTGCTTTGCAGACATTTCTGGAAATCCTGCACAATAAAACATCATTTGAAAACATCCAAAACCACGAAAATGTAGAAGAAATTTATCAATCGATAAAGAACGAGTTTGAAAGACTGTCGAAGTATCCAACTGCAAAACTCTGGATTCAATATATGGACATGATTAAAATTCTGAAGCTATTCATTAAAGCAGAGAGAACCGGTGATTGGTTTTTACATTTGCATGCTGTACATGAAATGCTACCCTTCTTTGCTGCAACCGGACACAATTTATATTTGAAGTCAGCCTACTGTTATCTTCAACAAATGCAAACATTAGAAACAGAATATCCCGATATGTATTCGAAGTTTTGTGAAGGATATCACGTTGTAAGGAGAAGCAACAGATATTGGGCAGGAATTTCAACGGATTTGGCCATTGAACAGACGTTAATGAGGAGCGTTAAAACAAGTGGAGGAATGACAAGAGGCAAAGGGATGACTGAAGTGCAAAGGGCGAAATGGCTACTTTCAATGCCAGCATGCTCAGGTATCAATTCAGCTATGCAAACAGTCGAAAATTTACAGTATACAACTAGCGAACAACACAAAGAAAGCACAAAATCGAGACAAGAGAGAGACAACAAAGATGTATTGACTATTCTTTCGTATCTACGTGAGAGAAATCCCTTTTCTGAGAGTTTAGATCTTCGAAATATAGAAACTGGGGTCACTGCTACCGATGAAGTTAACGTCCACAACACTGAGTTAGTTGGGAAAAAATCATTGAATCGATGAAAGATCAGGATGCATTTTCGATATCATTTAAAAGAAGCATGCAAGTGAAAACTTTGAATGAAAAGACAAAAATCAGAACACAAGGTGACACTCTAAATGTTAGTTCTCAGCTACTTTTTCAGAGATTGATTACCGCCGCTAAACATGTCACAGATGATGTATCTAAAATCTTTTCATACGAACTGAGTAATTTTCCATCAGCGATGTTTGATACATCAGGTGCCATGCGAGAACCTCAAAAATCAAACCTTGCCGAAGCTTTGTGGGCAATCGGTGATTGTTCAGCGGAATATGAGACTTCTACCACTGATGTTCAGTACGTTCTTGATGGTGGATCCTTGTTGCATCGTATTCAATGGCCGAGAGGTGTAACGTTCGGAAGAATTGCTGACTTGTATGTTGATCACGTCTGTAGAAAATATAACACAGCAATTGTTGTTTTCGATGGCTATGGAAATGGACCCTCTACAAAAGACTCCACTCATCAAAGACGAACAAAAGGTATAGTTGGAACCAAAGTGCTATTCAAAGAAGACACTCCCTTCAAATCAAAGAAAGAACAGTTCTTAGGAAATGTAGAAAACAAACAAAACTTTATAAATCTTCTTGCGGAACGCTTCAAAAGTCAAAATATTGTCTCACATCATGCAGAAAGCGACGCCGACGTATTAATTGTTCAAACTGCAGTTGAGAGTGCAAAATCTACAACGACTGTCCTCATTGGTGAAGATACGGATCTTTTGGTATTGTTGTGTTACCATATGAACTCTTGCCATCACAACATTATCTTTCAATCTGAAATGAAACAGTCAACTAAAAAGTTCAAGGTATGGGACCTTAAGAAAACAAAGAATGTGCTCGGAGAGGAGTTCTGCAAAGTTCTGCCGTTTGTCCATTCAATTTCGGGATGCGATACAACCTCAAGACTTTTTGGAATCGGAAAAGGACAAGCCGTGAAGAAGGCACAAACTGATGCATATTTCATGGAATGTGCAAATACATTTACCGATACTATGTCTAAAGAGGAAGTACTAAGAATTGGCGAAGAAGTAATTGTGTGTCTTTATAACGGAGTTGAGCATGAAGGCTTAGATCTGCTACGCTTTAGAAAATTTACATCGAAAGTAATGACCAGTTCCAAATTTGTAGAGGTACACACTCTTCCCCCAACATCGAATGCAGCACAATTCCATATTCTAAGAGCATTCTATCAAATGAAAGTCTGGATTGGCGAGGACGTTAACTTGAATGTAAAAGACTGGGGTTGGTTAATCGATGGAAACATGTACCTACCTGTTAGATCTAGCTTGCCTCCTGCTCCCGAAGAACTCTTGAAAACAATTTATTGTAGATGCAAATGTAACTGTGATACGAAACGTTGTAATTGTAGGAAGCATGGTCTTGAATGTTCTGTTGCTTGTACAGAATGCCGGGGCACAACTTGTTGTAATGGATGTACCCCGATCTATGATTCAGAATCTGATGATTGATCAACTTATCGTGATTCTTGCATTGAAATACTACTTCTGATATAATACAATATTAAACTAGTTTTTTTGTTAAAAAAGAGTTCTTAGATTATTAACAACTTATAGATCTAGTAAACTGAACTAATTTTGAGACAGGGTGGATTTTGCGTATTGACAAATGCTTTTATATGCTTTACCTATTATTTTAACCAATATTAATATAAGACAAGTGTTACAAATGAATTTCCATATCAATTTGCATCATTTAATGATTTCGAAATACAGTTTCTACATCGAAATTGCTTATTCTATTCACGTTTGCTGTCTACTTTCAAATTTAAGAGTATATGGAAAATTACAGATTTCATTGATTTTCGGCCGAAAATGCTTATTTTCACCAAAATTGCAATAATATTGCATTTGAATGTAAACAATCATATTAGTAGCAAAGACAGCAAGGTTTATTTCTTATTAATTTTACCAATTTCGCTTGTATTTTGAAGAAGAGTGTTGCACATGTTATTTCCAGTTTCCACGGTTTTTCGTCAGAATCCACATTTTCTTCCCAAAAATTCGGTAAATGCCTTCTTGGATTTATGGCAATTGTTTTGTACAAAAATAATGGCACCATCATCTTATCAATAAACTCAAAATTTTCTAATTGACAGATAAACCACGTATGGTTTCTATCAATAACTTTATGGTATTGTAGGGATTTTCCGATTTTTTCATGATTTTTGCAATAATACTGCATTCTATTGAAAGAAATCCTGTTTTAAGCGAAGACATCAACGTTTATATCGATTGAACGCAACCAATTCTGCTTGTATTTGATAGAAGAGTGAGTTGGAGGTTATTTCCAGTTTTTCACGATTTTTCTTCAAAATCCACATTTTCTACCCAAAAAAATCACTAAATGCCTACCTGGATTTATGGCGATTTTTAATATGTGAACAAGGACACCTTAAACTATTGAATAAACACTAAAAACTTTCTGTTGCAATTAGTTCTCGGTCAGGCTATTTTTGGCGCAGATTGACTGGACTATAACTGCTATCCTTCATAAAATATTTATTACTCAACCAATTTTCATAAAAATAAAAGGCCATTTTACCCGTTTTAGCTCTCAGAACACAGAAAATTAATCAAAAGGGGGAATTTGAAAAAAATATTTACTATTAAGGTTGTAATACACAGTTACGAGAGTAGTTTCTCATTTTGGACCCGGTGGATTTTTACAATATGAAAGTTATTGTGCAATAAAATTAGTTTTTGACAGCCGATGACTAATTAAGCTTTCAAAGTGGGTTTATAGGAACATCAAGATTATTTTACATGTTATATTGACTATTTTCTGTTTGACTGTCTGTATTTTTATATACAGACCGGCCATAGGTCCTGAAATTATTGTAATGTTTAAAAACATTTTTTTTCACACGCACTTTTTGACACGATTTTACGAAAAAAGTAGAAGAAAGACATGTAATTTTTTTTTATCTCATGATAGATTCATGTTACCAGTTTTAAAAAATGTATCATTTTAAGGGATTGAAATTTTACGAAAAAATTAGAAGAAAGACGTGTAATATTTATTTGATCTTATGATAGATTTATGTTACCAGTTTTAAAAAATGTATCATTTTAAGGGATTTAATTTTTACTTTTGGCTAAAATTTGGGGAGATATATGACATCTTCGCACCCCTTTTTGCAATATTTTACAACAAATAAATATAGATTGTTGCCATGGATACACCAAAAAGAAATTATATTTAACTATTTGAACTACTGGAAATCAAATCTATGGAAGATAATAATTACATACATAGCACACTTATGACACAAACAGTAAGCTTAATTTGTAAGAAAGCCAAGAAAAGGGGATGGGAAAATTTATGAGGGCAAATTCTTCATTTTTTTTTTACTAACTGTATATTGCTACCTAAAGCATAGTAGATGTGGTCGAAAACTAAATGTGACCGTACGTTTTATGATTATTTCTTGTATAAAATACATGATTGGTGTTCATGTAAATAAGAAATAGAACACTAATATGCTTGCCAGGAAACAGTCTACTTTGTTTTCATGAACATTGAATACTTATTTTTACTCCAATATTAGCATTTGAACATAAATATTTGGACGTTCAATCTATCTACCATTCTTCGCTACGCAGCAACGTTCGGAATCAACTGTACGGCCTTTATTCCCTGTGGTAATTCTCATTTTAAATGTAAAACAATTCAAACGAGAAAAACAAACGGCCTGATTTATGTACAAAATAATGAGCGAAAAACAAATATGTTTTACAGCAACAAACGACAACCACTGACTTACATGCTCCTGACTTGGGACAGACACATACGGAAGGTGGCGGGGTTAAACTAGTTTGAAGGCGAACCAACCTTCCCCACTAACCTGGGACAGTGGTCTAACAGTACGACATAAGAACACACTACAAATTAGATTGATGAGCCAAAAATGTTCATATGTATATGAAAATAACATTTAGGTTAATTTTAATTTACTGATAACAAAATCAATATTAATACCAATAAAAAAAATATTCAAAGATCTAATTATAGTGTTGAATTGGTAACCTTTTAGAATACGTTTATTTAAAGGATCGATAAGTTTACCCGGATCGTATCTAAATTTCCGGGCTCGGTAAACAACATCTCCGTACAAATTAGGATGTGCTATCCCGTTAAAAATAAGTTTTCTACAGGTACATCCAAACTTCCAAACCAGATCTTTATATCTATGGAAGAATTTAGTAAAGGTTTTAAGTAATTTGTGGAAACGAAATCCCTGACTTAATAATTTACCAGTAATACATAGATTACGTTCATTGAAATCCAAAACGTCACAATAGACACGGGCATAGCGAACGAATTGTGATATATAAACACCGTAAAATGGTGCCAAAGGAAAATCACCGTCCAAAAAAGGAAAATTAATAATGAGGAACGAACAATCGTCCCTTTTGTCGTAAATTTTAATTTAGAGTTCCCGTGTAAAACTGAAATATCCAAATCTAGGAAAGGACAGTTATTACCGTTTATATTTGATTTATTTAAAGTAAGTTCCTTTGGGTAAATTTCGGCACTATATTTAGAAAATTCTTGATTATTTAATGAATATCTTAGTCCATACTCGATGAATCTATTTGTAAACAATATCTTAAAACAAATCGTAGATTTATAGACTTATACAACAAATGCATAAATATGTTAAACTCTTGAACCTTGAACTAATCAATGCATAAAACGATTTGTTAAATCAATCTGCCATAACTGAGTCAAGTTTATACTAGTATATACATTTTGTTACTGTTCCTAGGCATTTCAGTTTTTTGTGAATATATCTCTGCTCTCTTACCTCATTAATGTTCAAAATAACTTGAACTGTGAACTATGCTCACTTATGTTATACCCGCAATTTTAACAGGAATTCAATGAATAGCTGATGTAAAAAAGCATCACATCGTATAGCATGCGCACATGAAGCTTAATGATAAATTTTAAAAAACCTTTGTTTTATAGATCTTGATGAAAATGCGACAAAAATTTCATATATAGCCATTATGTGTAAGAATATTGAAGTATTCGGTAAACAGGAAGTTGAAAGGCAATGAATCTGAAATTCATAGTATAGCAATGTCCAATAATACTTGATACCAAATTTAAAGAAGCTCTGATGTGTATTTCCTGTAAAAAAAAAAGTATAAAATTTTATGGGACAAACGGAAGAAAACACAGACAAACGTAAACAAGTATTTCCACTTCTCTGGAGCGGAAGTATAATCATCCGTTAAAAGATGTATTTGTGTTTGTGTCATTGACGTTTATCCAATATTTGCTTTTGTTTAATACTCACTTTAACATTTCCTCTGCTACCTATGTTGTAAATATACCTTAGCAGAATTGGATTTAGGCAGACAGAATCACCAGGCGCCCAATGTCCATTTTTACAATCATAGCTACAAAAGCAAACACATTTTAACTCATTTTTGGCTTTCTTCTTCAAACTTATACGCATAATTTGAAAACGTATACAACTAACAAAATAAATCATGTAACTGTGATCGATATTATCCATGAATTATGACTTCAATGTGTATGATCTGAAGAGCCGTTTATAGGACGACGCAATGGAAAAGAAAGGATATTAGTATGGGGTATTACTTCATCACACACATTTGACAAAACCAAAAGCAAAGGAACACCACTTGTATTGCTGTTCTTCATATCTAAATCAAGGTATTCAACATCGAGCAAAATCTCACACCTCACTAGAAGTTTCAGACGGTCCCTAGGTTCGAAATCTGTTGCTTGATGTCAATCACACTACTCCTGTGCATTGAAGAACAAGATGGGTGGTTATATCAACAAAAAACAAACAACAACGAGTAACGGAATGGACGAATCAAACAAATTTCAAATAATTTGTCCGACAATATCATTATAAAAAAAAACAAAACACGAACATGTAATCAACAACGGTACAGATCAACATTTGTTGTCGAGATATAATGTATGAATATGGTAAATAATTCAAATGAAATGCAGATTTTTTTTCGGTAATCCAACAGACCGGAGAAGAAAGTGAAACATGACACATAACAGGACGGATATCCAGTTGATATTAAACAAAAGAAATAGACATCTTGATCACAGAAGGTAAATATAGCCAAGTTTGTATATTTAGATTGTTTTCTATGGCCTTAAAAATTTTCAATGTAGGTGTATAAGTAAAGATTGTATGCATCTTATATACTGGTTTATACTCAAATTATAGTATGGAACTACAAGATTATTTTATCAATTAAAAAGACATATTTTCAAGAAGATCCAGCTGATTTTGGTAAGTGCAAAGACTGTATTACTTTCAATGAATTTTAATCCAAAGAAAGATAATAGATTGACCTTTTGATTAATATCGTGGAAAAAAATCCTAAAAATGGGCAATAATCTTATCGCAAAGAGAAAGAAAGTCGGAAACATCTTTACGTTCAGATGTGTTTGAGTTGACTGTTTTGTTCAAAAACTGTATAAACAAAAAATATTTATTATCATATGAATTATCATCTCGTTTCAGATTACATTATATTTACATATTAACGTAAAGGCTACATATTGATACAAAAACATTAAAAATTCACAGAACTAAATATCAAACAGAATGGGCAAGTAAAATAAGTACGTAAATTATGAGTCATCACAGCAGAGTAGGCGTGTTTGAATAACAAAACAAAAGAAAGCTTCGCTGCCACTACAAAAGTTAAAATTTAAGTGTATTTCTTACTCCTATTTTTTCTTTAATTTTCCATTCATTTTTAAATTAAAATTTTGGCGTACTAGTATTTTATTTTTTTTCATGAAAATGTACTAGAAAAACAAAAGTCGGACACACCGTTAACGTACACACCATTAATTTTCTCACAGAAACCCTTGACGACAGACTTTACTTTTGGCTCTTCAAAATGCATAACTTTTAAAAAAATCTCTTTTGGTGCATGTTGTAAAGGGTCATTAGTCTTCAATCTTTGCAGATTTTTATATAAAAGGTATGATTGTCAATTATACAACTATCCACCAGTTCAAATGACGAAAATATAACCATTTTTTGGTCACTGTACGGCCTTCAACTTTGAGAAAAACCAATACCGTATAGTCGGATATAAGAGTACTCGCAGTTACTGAGAGCTAGTTCATACCAAAAGCTAGTTCAAAGCCATACGTTTATTTAAATCAGTGAATTTTTCATGGATCGTATCTAAATTTACGGGCTCTATATTATAGTTTAAAAAACACCACCATACAAAATTAAGATGTGATATCCCGTTTTTTGATAAGAATTCTACAGGCAAACCTTTTAACCAGTTTTTTGTATCTGTGTAACTTTTCTTCCCTTTCACAAAATAGTCAAATATATTTGTTTAGTTTTGAACCTTCGGAAATTTCCCTGACAACCCAATCAGACAATAATTTTAACTTGACAAAATGCCTAGAGCATATAAATGATGCTTATTAGCTAAAAGAAAATTTGACGGTTAAGAATATAAAGATAGAAGGGATGATTTTGAATTTAAGGTATTTTAATAAATAACAACAACGAAGAAAAATTAGAAGAATCAAGAATGTACATGCAAGGGATTTTCATCCCTATCAAATAAACACCACTACTTACGATGATCTTTTAGCTTTTCCACCATTACATGAGTCTTCGATGTTATTTATAGCAAAAGCATTATCTTGCACTTTAGATGGATGACCAGACGCCAGTCTTATTACTCCTCTTTTATGTAGCCTTGAAATTTTGCAAGCAAGTTCTTTAACTTCTGTTCCGCATTCATCTGAATGAAACACAAAAGATTATTTTTATTGGTCTTTGTTTTTTTTGTTTAATCATTTTATATAGCTGAGCTCCGAGATTCTGATTTCGACAGAAGGTTCGGAACCGCGATAGGTGGAATTGAACGTTTAAATTACTGTAACTGCGTGAATTGTTAAATGCAGTATTTTTTATCCATTTAATATCAATATTTTGTCCGAAAACTATGTAAAATATCATTGTGACATCACAAGTAATCGTTTTTGTACAAAAGTGTCTAGATTATAGTAACCTATAATAACCTTTTCATTTGTCAATGAAATTAATATAATTTTGAAAGTCTTGAATAATTATAATATTTATACAATTTCAGGGGCCATATCATGGCTCTTATCATATCACCTCTTTTAGATTTTTTAGTCGTTGTATTGTTATTTATCTAAAACATCAAAAAAAGATTGAAGATGGATTTGTTTTCTTTTCTCATCGGCTTTATTTTTATATTTTATATTATCGTTTGTTTTCATGTGACTTCTTTTTTAAACCGTTCTCACTCACATAATAGAGGTTTCTCAACATCTTACGAACGGACGAAACTCTACGAACGTATCGTTAAGGAGCAGTAATTTTGTTCAGTTACAGATATTCTTTTGCAATCTTGCATTTTATTGTTGTGGTCAAACATAAGTGTTCCAATTTATTTTGTGTTGTTGAATGTTGCGTAATCTTACGTTGAGTTCCGTTTGTTTACATATCGTATATGCGTTCTATGTATCTCCCTTATCCATTAAATAAAGAACAATTTTTTGTAATGTCTTTGTTAAAAAATATTTCGCTCATCTGGTTTGCATTTGATTGATTGATTGTTGGATGTTTAACGTTCAGTGGCAAGTATTCCATGCAAATCCCGACGACATTAGCTTTTGCTAAAGGATTGAAAAGTGATTGAGATGATACAACTTTAATATGTTTCATTTATTATATCCACACGTCTTTTTGATAACCCAGCACAAAGTTCTATATACAACACAAGAAAATTGCCATCTTGGCTGACGGTACAACGACTCTAAAGGTTTTCGATTCTTTCATTACATGTTCTACGTACACAAGCCTGTTCTCGTGCAGTCTGTTAAATTGTCTCATGCGCCTTTTTCTCTTGCATCTGCCCGAAAATTCTTGGCGGCCTCATATGGAACAATTTGAGGAGGAGTGCTTGGGTAAATGCTGTCTCCTAAAATAAAGCACCCAGCAGGATTTAAAGTTAAGTCTTGTAGATGTCAAGTCCAGCGCTGTAGATCTAAAGTCCAACGCTGTAGATCTAACGCCTAGCGCTGTAGATGTAAAGTCCAGCGCTGGAAATGTAATTAAGTCCAGTGCTGTAGATTTAAAGTGCACTTTACATCTCCAGCGCTAGACTTTACATCTCCAGCGCTTGACTTTAAATCTACAGCGCTAGACTTTACATCCCCAGCGCGCTTCAAAACCACAACTCAATATCTGCTTGAGACCAACAGGGCTCCGTATTAAAGAGATATAGACTAAGTATACTGTCAGTGAACACACCTTTGATAGTGACGAAGATCATATAAAGTTATTTTATGTTGGTATTAAGATCAAAATCTGCGTAAACGTTAAGTCACAGCTATGAATTTAAGGATGGTTCGTTTAAAGTTGTTAACTACATTTTATGCAGGAATGCATATGACTGCAAAGGTTTTTGCGTGGATTTATAGACCAAGCAAGATTAATATATCAGCAGTGCACATGGTCTTAGCTTGTTCTGAAAGTTCAAACAAAATAGAGTCATCTTATCACTTCACAAACAAAGGTAGTAAGAAAGGTCTAATACAAAAACTCGTTAACCATAACACATTTTTCATATATACTGAATTATGTTAATACATGTACAAGTGTAAAGCAATTTGATAAAAATATATATATATTTTTACTTTCTTGGATATATATGTCGTTAACACCGCTATTTATTTATTTTTTAAATATTTATTGGGAATCAGTTACAGGTTTCAACTCCCTCAGGCAAAGTTGACCTTAGATGAATTTGGCAATTTTTTAGGTATTTTTGTCATATAGCTCTTCAACTGTTTCGGTACTTATACATCCCTCGGATTTCAAATGTTTGGCATTGAGCGTTCCTGATGAAGGTAAATCCAGAAAAGCGCTTCGGACGCATGAAATTATTAAACGTGTTGTTTTCAATTTTTTACAGAAATATAAAGGTGCTCTTGATCTATCGTAAAGTAATAGATTTTTGTGTATTCTTGTTGAAAGTATGAGTGCTACAGCACCAACAAAACTGATAGTCACATAGTTATTAAAAGGTACATTTTAAAAAAAAATTATATGCTTAAAATAAAAAGAAACAAATGGGAAATATAAAACAAGAATGTGTTCATAGTACACGGATGCCCCACTCGCACTATCATTTTCTATGTTCAGTGGACCATAAATGGGGGGAAAATCTCTAATTTGGCATTAAAAATTAGAAAGATCATATCATAGGGAACATGTATTCTAAGTTTCAAGTTGATTGGACTTCAACTTCATCAAAAACTACCTCGATCAAAAACTTTAACCTGAAGCGTAAAAAACGGACGGACGGACGGACGGACGGACGCACAGACCAGAAAACATAATGCCCCTCTACTATCGTAGGTGGGGCATAAAAAGAAGAAAATATAAAAAATATGCCATAAAAGCTCAACGAAAACAATAAACTAGAAAACAAAATAAATCATATTTTTATGCCCCATTTATGGGCATTATGTTTTCTGGTCTGTGCGTCCGTCCGTCCGTTCGTTCGTTCGTCTGTTCGTCCGTCCGTCCGTTCGTCCCGCTTCAGGTTAAAGTTTTTGGTCGAGGTAGTTTTTGATGAAATTGAAGTCCAATCAACTTGAAACTTAGAATACATGTTCCCTATGATATGATCTTTCTAATTTTAATGCCAAATTAGAGATATCTCCCCATTTTCACGGTCCACTGAACATAGAAAATGATAGTGCGGATGGGGCATCCGTGTACTGGGGACACATTCTTGTTTATTCTAATATGTGTACATAATAAAAACAGACACCAAATGAATAAGACAGGCCATGAAAACAAAACAAACCAAAAAACACAATACATTACAGAACATCTTTTTCAAGTTAACTGGTTTTTTTTTTTTTGGTTTTTTTTTATTATTTATTTATTTATTTATTTCAATATGTCCCTTTATTTATCTTCTTGGGTATGCCAGTTTAGCTAGAATATAAATCAGTAATAATCATTTAAGGTGAAGAAGTGATCATTTGGATTTTAGGGGTTAAGGGCAACGAAGTTATCTCGGATCCGAGGATGTTTTTTTTTTTTTTTTCAAATTAAAAACCGATATTTTCCTAGAGGCGTTCACTCCTTGATTTGTTTTACCTTCGTTCTGAGACTAGATAAGTTTTCAAAAAAGATTCCTAGCCCCTTCCATCCCAAAGTTCTTCATTTACTCTCTTTTTTCACATGTATATACCAAATAATTCGAAATGATGTTGTCATGTTTATCAAAATCTCTTGTACGGTTACTGTCCTTGCTCTAAATATTTCATATTCTCCGCCAAAATTTATTGATAAATTAGAATTACTACTGTGTTGATTGAATCGGAAATTGTATATTATATAGTATATATCAATATGTCTACAACTCAAAATGGTTTAAAAAAAAACCTGCATGTATATCTTTATGTAAAAGACATTTCATTTCTAAGGGAAGTGCACAGCCGATAGTCCAATATTATTAAATAAATCAATTCTCCCTCTTTTCTCGTTACGGCAAGTTACGTTAAGTTAGGGCGATTTTTGTTCGTTTGTAAGATGTTGAGAAACCTCTAGTACGACTGAATGCACAAAAAAAATAACAAAGTATAATAACGATACACAGTTCACTCTACCATTTAAGAATAACATATGGAGAAAGATAGACAGCCCATTGATTCGTACGATAATCCAATGCAGTGAAAAAATATCTTAAACTTACTTGGACACGATTGCAATTTGTAGCAAGTACTCATGGTATATTTGTTGATGTAACTGAAATATGAAAACTCCATATTCACTGTTTACAAAAATAATGCAAGCTTACGGCTTAATGTTTGCAAAATACGAATACGAAGTTATATTCCCGTTTTTACCAATTGTGCTTCTTTAAAAATTGGATTGTTTTTGCACTCATATCTAACAGAATCAATAAAAAAGATCATTAAACACAACAAGAATACATCCAACATACTCATCTAGTTTTGATTTCTGATATATAGTTATTTATGTCATTTCACTTTCCTTTCCCAGTGATTGATGACATAGCATGTCTCGGTATGAACTTGAAATGAAAAATACTAAAGAAAGAAAAGACCCTTTTCGTATCTAGATCGTTTTCTTGGAATTTGCACTACAGTAAAAAAAAACACTATGTTCTATGACAAACTCCTAAGTTCATTTTCCTACTGTCAACTTTTCATTCCTTTATTGTAAATTACTCTCTGTCAAAGCGCTAGACTCAAGCTAGCAGCCACTCGCTAGCAGCCACTCCGCTAGCAGCCAGTTTTCAGATATGTCTATAAACCCAAAAGTTGAATAAGATTCAAACGTACTGAAACGTTTTAATTTTTATTACCACTACAATATCTGTTTTAATTCGAATTTAGCAGTCAAAACACTATTCAATGAATTTTGAAATTTCATTTCGTGTTCAATATTTTAAAACAATGATATGTGCTTTCAACATCGTGCTGCACGCTTTAAGACTTCGCTTCAACTGTCAACACTGAAAAAATGACATTGTTTGAATGTTGGCCTAATTTTCTTGTATTAAGATGGTATTGACTTGTTTATCAGAAAATTTCTGTGCGATATTGTGTGAAATAGCTTTCCATATTCTCGGCATCCTGTAAAATAGTTCCTAAAATGTAACAATTTGTATACGCTACAAGAATACAAAGTAGCGTTCGTACTTTAATACTTTCATCCCAAACAAATCTGTTTAAGCGAATCATTATCGTTCTGTAACAGTGGATTTTGTTTTGTTTTGATGACACCAGGGTTTATTTTAGTAATCAAAATATGGTGTGCAAGGACATAACTAACAAGGTATGGTGTGCAAGGACATTATTAATTAGCTATATTATCAATTTAAAAAAAAAATCCTGCTATACCCCACCTGGATTTTTCAGTCAAGCATGCCTAAGGGTCCCAACTTTCATTTGCACCTAGTGGGGAAAAAGTATTGCCGTAGGAAATTTTTATTAACTTTGAAAGTTAGGGTGGGGTAGGGTGTCGGACCCCAACTTTGGATCAATTTTAAAAAAATCCGTGCTATACCCCACCTGGATTTTTCAGTCAAGCATGCCTAAGGGTCCCAACTTTCGTTTGCACCTAGTGGGGAAAAAGTATTGCCGTAGGAAATTTTTATTAACTTTGAAAGTTAGGGTGGGGTAGGGTGTCGGACCCCAACTTTGGACCAATTTTAAAAAATCCGTGCTATACCCACCTGGATTTTTCAGTCAAGCATGCCTAAGGGTCCCAACTTTCATTTGCACCTAGTGGGGAAAAAGTATTGCCGTAGGAAATTTTTATTAACTTTGAAAGTTAGGGTGGGGTAGGGTGTCGGACCCCAACTTTGGACCAATTTTAAAAAATCCGTGCTATACCCCACCTGGATTTTTCAGTCAAGCATGCCTAAGGGTCCCAACTTTCATTTGCACCTAGTGGGGAAAAAGTATTGCCGTAGGAAATTTTTATTAACTTTGAAAGTTAGGGTGGGGTAGGGTGTCGGACCCCAACTTTGGATCAATTTTAAAAAATCCGTGCTATACCCCACCTGGATTTTTCAGTCAAGCATGCCTAAGGGTCCCAACTTTCATTTGCACCTAGTGGGGAAAAAGTATTGCCGTAGGAAATTTTTATTAACTTTGAAAGTTAGGGTGGGGTAGGGTGTCGGACCCCAACTTTGGACCAATTTTAAAAAATCCGTGCTATACCCCACCTGGATTTTCAGTCAAGCATGCCTAAGGGTCTCAACTTTCATTTGCACCTAGTGGGGAAAAAGTATTGCCGTAGGAAATTTTTATTAACTTTGAAAGTTAGGGTGGGGTAGGGTGTCGGACCCCAACTTTGGACCAATTTTAAAAAATCCGTGCTATACCCCACCTGGATTTTCAGTCAAGCATGCCTAAGGGTCCCAACTTTCATTTGCACCTAGTGGGGAAAAAGTATTGCCGTAGGAAATTTTTATTAACTTTGAAAGTTAGGGTGGGGTAGGGTGTCGGACCCCAACTTTGGACCAATTTTAAAAAATCCGTGCTATACCCCACCTGGATTTTTCAGTCAAGCATGCCTAAGGGTCCCAACTTTCGTTTGCACCTAGTGGGGAAAAAGTATTGCCTTAGGAAATTTTTATTAACTTTGAAAGTTAGGGTGGGGTAGGGTGTCGGACCCCAACTTTGGACCAATTTTAAAAAATCCGTGCTATACCCCACCTGGATTTTTCAGTCAAGCATGCCTAAGGGTCCCAACTTTCATTTGCACCTAGTGGGGAAAAAGTATTGCCGTAGGAAATTTTTATTAACTTTGAAAGTTAGGGTGGGGTAGGGTGTCGGACCCCAACTTTGGACCAATTTTAAAAAATCCGTGCTATACCCCACCTGGATTTTTCAGTCAAGCATGCCTAAGGGTCCCAACTTTCGTTTGCACCTAGTGGGGAAAAAGTATTGCCTTAGGAAATTTTTATTAACTTTGAAAGTTAGGGTGGGGTAGGGTGTCGGACCCCAATTTTGGACCAATTTTAAAAAATCCGTGCTATACCCCACCTGGATTTTTCAGTCAAGCATGCCTAAGGGTCCCAACTTTCGTTTGCACCTAGTGGGGAAAAAGTATTGCCGTAGGAAATTTTTATTAACTTTGAAAGTTAGGGTGGGGTAGGGTGTCGGACCCCAACTTTGGACCAATTTTAAAAAATCCGTGCTATACCCCACCTGGATTTTTCAGTCAAGCATGCCTAAGGGTCCCAACTTTCATTTGCACCTAGTGGGGAAAAAGTATTGCCGTAGGAAATTTTTATTAACTTTGAAAGTTAGGGTGGGGTAGGGTGTCGGACCCCAACTTTGGACCAATTTTAAAAAATCCGTGCTATACCCACCTGGATTTTTCAGTCAAGCATGCCTAAGGGTCCCAACTTTCATTTGCACCTAGTGGGGAAAAAAGTATTGCCGTAGGAAATTTTTATTAACTTTGAAAGTTAGGGTGGGGTAGGGTGTCGGACCCCAACTTTGGATCAATTTTAAAAAATCCGTGCTATACCCCACCTGGATTTTTCAGTCAAGCATGCCTAAGGGTCCCAACTTTCATTTGCACCTAGTGGGGAAAAAGTATTGCCGTAGGAAATTTTTATTAACTTTGAAAGTTAGGGTGGGGTAGGGTGTCGGACCCCAACTTTGGACCAATTTTAAAAAATCCGTGCTATACCCCACCTGGATTTTTCAGTCAAGCATGCCTAAGGGTCCCAACTTTCATTTGCACCTAGTGGGGAAAAAGTATTGCCGTAGGAAATTTTTATTAACTTTGAAAGTTAGGGTGGGGTAGGTGTCGGACCCCAACTTTGGACCAATTTTAAAAAATCCGTGCTATACCCCACCTGGATTTTTCAGTCAAGCATGCCTAAGGGTCCCAACTTTCATTTGCACCTAGTGGGGAAAAAGTATTGCCGTAGGAAATTTTTATTAACTTTGAAAGTTAGGGTGGGGTAGGGTGTCGGACCCCAACTTTGGACCAATTTTAAAAAATCCGTGCTATACCCACCTGGATTTTTCAGTCAAGCATGCCTAAGGGTCCCAACTTTCGTTTGCACCTAGTGGGGAAAAAGTATTGCCGTAGGAAATTTTTATTAACTTTGAAAGTTAGGGTGGGGTAGGGTGTCGGACCCCAACTTTGGACCAATTTTAAAAAATCCGTGCTATACCCCACCTGGATTTTTCAGTCAAGCATGCCTAAGGGTCCCAACTTTCATTTGCACCTAGTGGGGAAAAAGTATTGCCGTAGGAAATTTTTATTAACTTTGAAAGTTAGGGTGGGGTAGGGTGTCGGACCCCAACTTTGGACCAATTTTAAAAAATCCGTGCTATACCCACCTGGATTTTTCAGTCAAGCATGCCTAAGGGTCCCAACTTTCATTTGCACCTAGTGGGGAAAAAGTATTGCCGTAGGAAATTTTTATTAACTTTGAAAGTTAGGGTGGGGTAGGGTGTCGGACCCCAACTTTGGACCAATTTTAAAAAATCCGTGCTATACCCCACCTGGATTTTCAGTCAAGCATGCCTAAGGGTCCCAACTTTCGTTTGCACCTAGTGGGGAAAAAGTATTGCCGTAGGAAATTTTTATTAACTTTGAAAGTTAGGGTGGGGTAGGGTGTCGGACCCCAACTTTGGACCAATTTTAAAAAATCCGTGCTATACCCCACCTGGATTTTTCAGTCAAGCATGCCTAAGGGTCCCAACTTTCATTTGCACCTAGTGGGAAAAAAGTATTGCCGTAGGAAATTTTTATTAACTTTGAAAGTTAGGGTGGGGTAGGTGTCGGACCCCAACTTTGGACCAATTTTAAAAAATCCGTGCTATACCCCACCTGGATTTTTCAGTCAAGCATGCCTAAGGGTCCCAACTTTCATTTGCACCTAGTGGGGAAAAAGTATTGCCGTAGGAAATTTTTATTAACTTTGAAAGTTAGGGTGGGGTAGGGTGTCGGACCCCAACTTTGGACCAATTTTAAAAAATCCGTGCTATACCCCACCTGGATTTTTCAGTCAAGCATGCCTAAGGGTCCCAACTTTCATTTGCACCTAGTGGGAAAAAGTATTGCCGTAGGAAATTTTTATTAACTTTGAAAGTTAGGGTGGGGTAGGGTGTCGGACCCCAACTTTGGACCAATTTTAAAAAATCCGTGCTATACCCCACCTGGATTTTTCAGTCAAGCATGCCTAAGGGTCCCAACTTTCATTTGCACCTAGTGGGGAAAAAGTATTGCCGTAGGAAATTTTTATTAACTTTGAAAGTTAGGGTGGGGTAGGGTGTCGGACCCCAACTTTGGACCAATTTTAAAAAATCCGTGCTATACCCCACCTGGATTTTTCAGTCAAGCATGCCTAAGGGTCCCAACTTTCATTTGCACCTAGTGGGGAAAAAGTATTGCCGTAGGAAATTTTTATTAACTTTGAAAGTTAGGGTGGGGTAGGGTGTCGGACCCCAACTTTGGACCAATTTTAAAAAATCCGTGCTATACCCACCTGGATTTTTCAGTCAAGCATGCCTAAGGGTCCCAACTTTCATTTGCACCTAGTGGGGAAAAAGTATTGCCGTAGGAAATTTTTATTAACTTTGAAAGTTAGGGTGGGGTAGGGTGTCGGACCCCAACTTTGGACCAATTTTAAAAAATCCGTGCTATACCCCACCTGGATTTTTCAGTCAAGCATGCCTAAGGGTCCCAACTTTCATTTGCACCTAGTGGGGAAAAAGTATTGCCGTAGGAAATTTTTATTAACTTTGAAAGTTAGGGTGGGGTAGGTGTCGGACCCCAACTTTGGACCAATTTTAAAAAATCCGTGCTATACCCCACCTGGATTTTTCAGTCAAGCATGCCTAAGGGTCCCAACTTTCATTTGCACCTAGTGGGGAAAAAGTATTGCCGTAGGAAATTTTTATTAACTTTGAAAGTTAGGGTGGGGTAGGGTGTCGGACCCCAACTTTGGACCAATTTTAAAAAATCCGTGCTATACCCCACCTGGATTTTTCAGTCAAGCATGCCTAAGGGTCCCAACTTTCATTTGCACCTAGTGGGAAAAAGTATTGCCGTAGGAAATTTTTATTAACTTTGAAAGTTAGGGTGGGGTAGGGTGTCGGACCCCAACTTTGGACCAATTTTAAAAAATCCGTGCTATACCCCACCTGGATTTTTCAGTCAAGCATGCCTAAGGGTCCCAACTTTCATTTGCACCTAGTGGGGAAAAAGTATTGCCGTAGGAAATTTTTATTAACTTTGAAAGTTAGGGTGGGGTAGGTGTCGGACCCCAACTTTGGACCAATTTTAAAAAATCCGTGCTATACCCCACCTGGATTTTTCAGTCAAGCATGCCTAAGGGTCCCAACTTTCATTTGCACCTAGTGGGGAAAAAGTATTGCCGTAGGAAATTTTTATTAACTTTGAAAGTTAGGGTGGGGTAGGGTGTCGGACCCCAACTTTGGACCAATTTTAAAAAATCCGTGCTATACCCCACCTGGATTTTTCAGTCAAGCATGCCTAAGGGTCCCAACTTTCATTTGCACCTAGTGGGGAAAAAGTATTGCCGTAGGAAATTTTTATTAACTTTGAAAGTTAGGGTGGGGTAGGGTGTCGGACCCCAACTTTGGACCAATTTTAAAAAATCCGTGCTATACCCCACCTGGATTTTTCAGTCAAGCATGCCTAAGGGTCCCAACTTTCATTTGCACCTAGTGGGGAAAAAGTATTGCCGTAGGAAATTTTTATTAACTTTGAAAGTTAGGGTGGGGTAGGGTGTCGGACCCCAACTTTGGACCAATTTTAAAAAATCCGTGCTATACCCCACCTGGATTTTTCAGTCAAGCATGCCTAAGGGTCCCAACTTTCATTTGCACCTAGTGGGAAAAAAGTATTGCCGTAGGAAATTTTTATTAACTTTGAAAGTTAGGGTGGGGTAGGGTGTCGGACCCCAACTTTGGACCAATTTTAAAAAAATCCGTGCTATACCCCACCTGGATTTTTCAGTCAAGCATGCCTAAGGGTCCCAACTTTCATTTGCACCTAGTGGGGAAAAAGTATTGCCGTAGGAAATTTTTATTAACTTTGAAAGTTAGGGTGGGGTAGGGTGTCGGACCCCAACTTTGGACCAATTTTAAAAAATCCGTGCTATACCCCACCTGGATTTTTCAGTCAAGCATGCCTAAGGGTCCCAACTTTCATTTGCACCTAGTGGGAAAAAGTATTGCCGTAGGAAATTTTTATTAACTTTGAAAGTTAGGGTGGGGTAGGGTGTCGGACCCCAACTTTGGACCAATTTTAAAAAATCCGTGCTATACCCCACCTGGATTTTTCAGTCAAGCATGCCTAAGGGTCCCAACTTTCATTTGCACCTAGTGGGAAAAAGTATTGCCGTAGGAAATTTTTATTAACTTTGAAAGTTAGGGTGGGGTAGGGTGTCGGACCCCAACTTTGGACCAATTTTAAAAAATCCGTGCTATACCCCACCTGGATTTTTCAGTCAAGCATGCCTAAGGGTCCCAACTTTCATTTGCACCTAGTGGGGAAAAAGTATTGCCGTAGGAAATTTTTATTAACTTTGAAAGTTAGGGTGGGGTAGGGTGTCGGACCCCAACTTTGGATCAATTTTAAAAAATCCGTGCTATACCCCACCTGGATTTTTCAGTCAAGCATGCCTAAGGGTCCCAACTTTCATTTGCACCTAGTGGGGAAAAAGTATTGCCGTAGGAAATTTTTATTAACTTTGAAAGTTAGGGTGGGGTAGGGTGTCGGACCCCAACTTTGGACCAATTTTAAAAAATCCGTGCTATACCCCACCTGGATTTTTCAGTCAAGCATGCCTAAGGGTCCCAACTTTCATTTGCACCTAGTGGGGAAAAAGTATTGCCGTAGGAAATTTTTATTAACTTTGAAAGTTAGGGTGGGGTAGGGTGTCGGACCCCAACTTTGGACCAATTTTAAAAAATCCGTGCTATACCCCACCTGGATTTTTCAGTCAAGCATGCCTAAGGGTCCCAACTTTCATTTGCACCTAGTGGGGAAAAAGTATTGCCGTAGGAAATTTTTATTAACTTTGAAAGTTAGGGTGGGGTAGGGTGTCGGACCCCAACTTTGGACCAATTTTAAAAAATCCGTGCTATACCCCACCTGGATTTTTCAGTCAAGCATGCCTAAGGGTCCCAACTTTCATTTGCACCTAGTGGGGAAAAAGTATTGCCGTAGGAAATTTTTATTAACTTTGAAAGTTAGGGTGGGGTAGGTGTCGGACCCCAACTTTGGACCAATTTTAAAAAATCCGTGCTATACCCCACCTTGATTTTTCAGTCAAGCATGCCTAAGGGTCCCAACTTTCATTTGCACCTAGTGGGGAAAAAGTATTGCCGTAGGAAATTTTTATTAACTTTGAAAGTTAGGGTGGGGTAGGGTGTCGGACCCCAACTTTGGACCAATTTTAAAAAATCTGTGCTATACCCCACCTGGATTTTTCAGTCAAGCATGCCTAAGGGTCCCAACTTTCGTTTGCACCTAGTGGGGAAAAAGTATTGCCGTAGGAAATTTTTATTAACTTTGAAAGTTAGGGTGGGGTAGGGTGTCGGACCTCTACTTTGGACCAATTTTAAAAAATCCGTGCTATACCCCACCTGGATTTTTCAGTCAAGCATGCCTAAGGGTCCCAACTTTCATTTGCACCTAGTGGGGAAAAAGTATTGCCGTAGGAAATTTTTATTAACTTTGAAAGTTAGGGTGGGGTAGGGTGTCGGACCCCAACTTTGGACCAATTTTAAAAAATCCGTGCTATACCCCACCTGGATTTTTCAGTCAAGCATGCCTAAGGGTCCCAACTTTCATTTGCACCTAGTGGGGAAAAAGTATTGCCGTAGGAAATTTTTATTAACTTTGAAAGTTAGGGTGGGGTAGGGTGTCGGACCCCAACTTTGGACCAATTTTTAAAAAATCCGTGCTATACCCCACCTGGATTTTTCAGTCAAGCATGCCTAAGGGTCCCAACTTTCGTTTGCACCTAGTGGGGAAAAAGTATTGCCTTAGGAAATTTTTATTAACTTTGAAAGTTAGGGTGGGGTAGGGTGTCGGACCCCAACTTTGGACCAATTTTTAAAAAAATCCGTGCTATACCCCACCTGGATTTTTCAGTCAAGCATGCCTAAGGGTCCCAACTTTCATTTGCACCTAGTGGGGAAAAAAGTATTGCCGTAGGAAATTTTTTATTAACTTTGAAAGTTAGGGTGGGGTAGGGTGTCGGACCCCAACTTTGGACAAATTTTAAAAAAATCAAGAGAGCTAAATTGAACTCTGACTATTCCTTTTAAACGAAAAAAACCCGGAATTTTACAACAATGATGTTAAGCCATTGAAAGCATGACATGAAACTTTATTTGATCGAAAATGAGTAACAGTTTGAACGGCGGAACCGAACAGTGACAGAAAATATGTTCAAGTATTTCTCATCCTATTCTACTCCACACACATTGATGTTTCGTGATGCTATCAAATTAATTCCCGTGGCAGCAAGTAAAAAGGAACATAAAAAAGGTGTTCTTGAAACTCTGTTGAAACAATCCCACAATGTCAAACCCCAAATTTAGTGTGCGAATCAGCAAAAAGGGTACATTTGAAAAGGGATACAACCTTGGTGGACTGGAGAAGTGTTTACTATTTCCAAAGTGTTGAGTAATCAACCATCAACCTACCATATCAAAGATTTTTAAATAACATAAGGATCCATTTACGAGACCGAGCTTCAGAAGACTGTTTCGTCAGAAGAATGATAAAGGTCTGTATCGCATTGAAATTGTCACTGGTCAGCCCGTAATGATGTAAAAGAGCTCTAGGTTAAATTGATAGATTATTTCGCGACGTTCAACTCATGGATCGTGAAGGCTGATATTGCAAAACTCTCTTCAAGATATAAAGTAAAAAATAAATTTTAAGATTTGCATTTTTATTTTTTATCTTGAATGTAACAAAGAGATTGATGCCGTCAACCACTATCTTTTCATCTACTTTTGTTAGTGATCGCTTAGATGTACTTGTATGTTTGAATCAAACAATAACCCTGCCGAGATCTTCTTATTGTTTCTTCGCACATCGATAACATGTTTTCCACAAGCTAATTAGTTTTCTTTTACATGTTTGCGATTAATTCGGGTCAATTCTGTGCATACCAGCCTTTTCTCATCAATTCATTGACTGGCTTTTCGCAGGTGGATTACTAATTGGATGGTTTGCATATTTAGGTATGTATTTATTTTACCATCGTTGGTTGAAACACATCAGGACTTGTCCATTTTGATCTGTGTTGTTTTTGTAACATGTTCAAGTTCCTTGATGTTTTGGTCGTATTCTGTCTCAAAGTTTTTAGCTGTTGCATATCCCACCGTTTTCGAAACTTCCTGCGTTTGGGTATACCGGGTTTAGGATACGATCATCATTCATGTCGAGGTCTTCGAAAATATAACCCCTTTCGCTTCTCTTTTGCCAATACAAATTTTCTACCGTCTTTCTTGTTTATTATGTGAATGAAAACGTCACTTAATCAAAAGGGTGAACTTATGATAACATTTTAATAACATACAAACAAAGATGTCCTCACATCATTGTTCCGCGTTTTTGTAGTCAATTTCGGGTTTAAATACTCATTTTTTCTTTTGGGGTTGAAATACATAATAATCAAAATATATCTTTGTCAATTCGTTTTGAAACCACCATGCAGAGTGTATTACAAGTACCATGAAAGAATCATGGATTGAAATACCAAACTATATTTTCTGTGGTTCATATTGTAATTTTTCCCGCAAAAAGACCCTTCTTACGTGTTAAATGTTTAAGTCGTTCGCCTACTTTTCGAATCCAACATTAGATATTGATTTTTGGGGATTGCTATATCAAAAATGTGTATTACACTCATTTATTAAATATTCCTGATCTTCATACAACTTTTCACACTCTTCTTCATCCGACACTTCGTAGTCCTCTTCATTCGACTTCATTCGACTCATAACTCTCATTATTTGTATTGTCAAGCTCCGCGGTCATATACGGCACAAACTCATCTTCAGTATATTCAAGTCTCCATTCTAGTACAGAAACAATTTCCTGAAGACTTGAGGTATATAGTAGTTGTTTGAACATGTGGTTGCGAAAATCTACTGCCGTCAGGCTATATACAATAGCTTCTTCAAGGGTCAAAGAGATACTTATATCCATATGCATATCCGTATGGTTGTAAAAACTTCGCACCGCCATAAATCTAGGTGATTCGAACATAAATAACCAGGTTCGTTTGATGAAAAATGAAAATAACACTTTATAAATGATATGCGTCAAAATCTGACGCTTGAATAATATGTCTGATCTGTTTGCGACATATGTGGAAGATCGTCGGTTAGAAGCTCACCTTTAAGTATCCTCATCTCACATAATTTCTATAAGTTTATCGTCATGATCTACAATACATGGGATGAAGTTGTGCTGCTTGTCATCTGCTGAAAGAGATTTTTCACTATATATCTGGTGTCACTTGCTCCAAATTAAGTTCGTTGTGTGGTAGGAATCACAGCCAAATTTTAGTTTAGCTCTCTTGCTTTCAGACCTTTCTGTTTTGATGGCATACCGTTTCAGTCTTAGACCGACAAATTCAACTATTGGTATTCCAGGACACTCCTTCTTAAACATTCCAAGAACATTCTTGTTGACCTTAGTCTTGAATTTGCATTCATGGTCAGTCGAGTAGTTGGACATCTCGAACCGCTAATGCACATTGTTATCTTTGTCTTTGTAAATGTTTGTGGTCTGAATATCTTAAACGAGCCTGTAAGTGTCTGTGTAACGGATCGTGGCTCGCGGTTTTTGTTGGGGTTTTAATTTTGTTAACGTTACGGCCAGAAATCACTTTTAAATTGTAGCCAACAAAAGACACAAATCAATAATAAAATTTAACAAGATTTATTATACACAAGTTTACAAGAAGTATTACACAAGTAGAAATGTCAACTTAGCTGTCAAAATATAAGTCCGATCCTTTGTCTTTTCTTTTATCCGTAATCCTTCTCGTAACTGTACGGAAATCCAAACAGAATATTACGTCTAATAAGTCACAATCTAGTATGATGTTGTTCATAAATAAAGTGTCAATTCAACAACTCCAGATAACCTCTGAGAATCCAATGTCTATGTCTTAAAGTTTAACTTAAGTGTTTGTATATATATATATATAGTTGTCACGGAAATCTCTAGAACATTGTAAAAGTGAAACTCCTAGAAAACTGTAGAACGAAACTTCTAGAATACGATAAAAGTTTTAATTACACATCGTAGATTATGATCATTCCAGAATTATTATGTAAGTCAAATTGGAAGTTCCAATCTCATTCCATCAGTATCTATGATTGTTCCAGTGATTTCTAAACTGCACAATATAAGTTTACCTTGTAAACAACTATAAGGCAACAAAACAAATAAGGCCAAGATAAATAAACATAATAATTACAATACCATAACAAGAAGTCATATACAAAGTCATCCAACAAAGTTTTAGACAGGTCTGAAATCGCAAAACCTAGGTAGATTGGTTTGTCTATTACCAACTTGGTTCGTGTTATGTGGATTGCAGCCCATAATTCGTCTAATATAGTCCGTTTCTTGAAAATGGATATGGAAGCTAGTCTTAATGCTTTCGTCTTGTTATTGACAAGTCGGATATCAACACGGTGTATGATATTTTCATGCTTTTCCCAACCATCCTCCTATAGAATTCTTTTTCAAATGTTAGAGTTGGCTCGGAGTTTCCTTTCCTTATCAATGTAAGGTTTCAACTATGGGCCTTGGTTGTACTTGATAATTTACTGTATCTTCCTAAGAATCAAACCCGGGCAGATAACTCTTAAGGTTCACACTATGCACCACATATATTGTCTTCTGAAGATTAGCTACCGGTTTCTTGATCGTTAATCTTGCAAAGATTCTGGAGCCACTAGAAAATCATTGTAGTAATCGCGCAGATCTCTTTCCATCTCCTGTGATGTCACAAGCAATCACTTTTACTTTCTTGAAACATCCTTGATGAATCCGGGCAGTCTATCGCGTGCTATACATTCTTTACGAATCATTAATCTATCGAACACCAACGATGATACATCAATATTTTCCTCAGCCAAGGTATGATGTTTTCGCGACAGATCAGACAGTAAGGTTGGACGAGAATTCTTCGTGTCAATCTCATACAAATAGTCGACGCAAATTTAAGTTTGTGTCTAAGTTTTCTGGCGTATATTTTGAAATCCGAGTTGAACCGCAGTCAAATTTCTTCCAAAAGCATTCCACTGAGAGTAATGCATTAGACTTTAACGTTTGACATTGATGCTGCCTAGGTAGTCGAGCATTCATTTTATTGTTAGGTATTCTTGTCTACATTAACTCCTATGCTGTAGCGAGCCCTAAGTTGGAAATCATTAATGTGCTATTACTTCCGCCTGTCCATATCTCTCTTATGGTTATGCTCCTACTATTCTCCGAATTGCGTTGTTTCACTTTGTACAATTGCCGGTCATATGATATTTTTCCAAACTTTTCTTTGTGTTTGGAAATTCGACAGGTGGGTTATTCTCTACACGTTCCTATAAATTTGTGCATACATGTAAGGTTGTCCTTCAGTTACTCCCAAGTTCTTAATGAAGAGATGACTGTCGTACCCGGTCAGGTTGTGGAAGATTGCCGGAAATAATTTAAGTACCGTGTATTTCAAGTTGCACTTGTTGTCTGCACCTCTGTAATCCCCGGTAAAGTGACAGTTGTCTCTCACTTTGTCATCTTCTAGTTTTTTCCTCAGATCTGTTACGTCGTTACCTGCTCGAATACTTGCAACATCTCCAAGGACATTCGATAATAATATATCTGGTACAGAACTAAAATATCTTCTTCAAGTTTACCCACAAAAATATGAACCACATCTTCCCTTTCTTCCTGCATTGTACATATTGTATAACAAACTTTTCTCTAGTAAACACCCTGTTGTCATAGCACATTATACAATAGAAAATTCTGGATGGTTTGTGTTTCTGGTAGGGTTTGAAGTCTGGTTTCAGTCATCAGTTCGAAAGAAGTGACTCATAATATCTTTGTTCGCGATCTCATTCCGTTCCTTAATGATTTTGTCTTGAATTTTTTTCTCTACAGTCCTTAACAATTTATCCGGCTTGACGCCCTCAGTAAAACACTCAGATTTTGCGTACACTACGAATTGAACCTTCATTGATATCGTATGGTTCTTAAATTCTTGGTAAGCCCCTTTATCTGGCATCGAAACTTACACAGTTATCTTGTTATTACAGTACTCTTTTGCTGAAATAGGGTCTACTCACTGTGGAAGTTATAAAAGAGAGGGAAAGATACCAAAGGGATATTTAAACTCATAGATCGTCAACAAACTGACAATGCCATGGCCAAAAAGAGAATGTGACGAAAAGACAAACAATAGTACACAAAACACAACATAGAAAACTAAAAACTGACCAACACGAACCTTACCAAAAACTTGAAATTACCTCATGTGCTCTGTAGGTAGACAGAACCTGCTCCAGATATGACACCCGTCGTGTTACTGCTATAAAACATGTTGATACTTTATATCAAGTTATTATACATATTATACAATTCAGGTACTTTTACAACAGTAATGTGTCAATCCTTCCATCTCAATCACCAACAAGTCCACATTCAGTTCTCTTTTCTCGAAGTCTTAACTCATTAGTAGTTAGATCTCTTTCGTTTTAAACCATGCACGTTGATTGATATATTCGGATTGTTTTTTCTAAAACTTGGTAATGTTCTTGAGATTTATAATGAATCCAATCCCTTCAATCCTTCACTCGTCTACCCATCACTTTACTAACTTGATCACTCGGGCAGCACTTTATGGTCTATCTCCTCGTGATGTATTGACGCTAAGATCGTTCACTTAAAACATTGCTCTTCCTGGTTATTCACAATAATTATGACTTTCTTGTCTGCCAGCCACTTAAAACCAGGTTTAATCCACCATTTTCTACATAAGGAATTGCCTGTACTAATTCAGGAATATGACAGTTGTTTTCCATTCGTTTGATGTGTTTGAGATCTTGTTTTGCCATTTGATCAGGGATTTTCCTTTCGAATTTTCTTGGAGTTCGGTATTTTGTAATTTTACTTTTGAGGTAAGCCCTAGTATTGAGATCAGGCAATTGGTCTATATTTGTCGATTTGAAATTTAAACTAACCAAAGTAAGTGCGTCATCAGTTTTATCCCTGCCCAACCTGGAATTTCTCCTCAAAACTATTTTTCAGCATCTTTAACATATCTTCGAAGTTCGTCGCCTCTCTGGTTACTTTGTCCCGCAATGACCATGATGACTTATCTTCTTTTCCTTCTTATCACAAACAATTTTTCAAACATACAATTTAAAATCACATTAACTTTTGCCCCTTTCGTTGTACCCCATTTATAAGTCCAGACTTTTGAAACGGGTGGTATTTTAAAAATGTCTCTAGATTCAGCTGGACTATGGATTTGTTTGTCCTTTTGGTAAGTTATAATTTAAGGCTTTTTCTCGGTTTGACTACTTCAATTTCTCTTTCGATTGTTTCTTGTTTCTACTAGTTTTCTCCACAACACCTTTTAACAAGGCATTATTGTTCAATCTACTGACCTTTTCATTCCCTTTCCTGGGTCCACCTTTGAAGTTCCTGTATGTTTATTCCTTTTCCGTCAGCTTTACTTCAGTTTTGGATTGAATCCGTTCACTTATCTTAGCTTTTCCTATCTTATAATTTGTTTAAGCAATTGATTCCTAGCAATACCTTTCAACTGTTTTACTGTTTTTAACAACCAATATCATTTTATTCGTTCATTTCGTGTTTTATTTTATATCTTTTATATACTTTTTATCATCCTTCTAAAAACTTTTTTTTTCATTTTAAACTTTATTTGAGTTGTTATACCTACCCGATTCTAGTTTGTTAATAAACGTGTAGAATTTTTATTTTATTTTTGGAGTATTTGTAAACCGTAACTTTTAACATAAGTTTCCATCAATGTACCCTTCTTCTATTTGTAAGAGTTAAAACTTTACCGTTTCAAACTTTTCCATCCACTTCTGTAATTTCTTTGATTTTAAGTATCACATGTTTTGGTATTTTTTCCATTTCATAGTTTCCTGATTCTTTTTTTATCATCCTCTTGTAGGACCAATTGTTCTTTCAAACAGGACTAATATTTGTAAGGGTAAACAAAACAGGGTAGGGGCGGAGGCAACCCACAAAAGATCTTCACCACAGATCCAATATCGAAGTATGATATCAGTGAACTCCTTTCTACGGCCTAAATTTAATTCGAAAGAAATCCCAACGACAATACTTTTCTCCGGACTCCTGCATATGAAAGGTAGACTATAAGGTTTTATGGACCAAACAGCCAAATTGGAATAACTTACAGAAGATCTAGACCATAATGTCCAAATCATAGTCTGCAATTACTGACCCCGTACCATCACTCAATTAAAAGTTACGACAACATTTTTAGCCGCGGGTGATGCAAATTTAAGGCAGTGATCTTAGGTTTCCTGCAACAAAAGGCCCATGTTATACGACTCACGGAAAGTCTACATTGTCGGTCCAATATAGGGTCTGATATAAGTGACTCCTTAGCCACTCTAAACGTAACTCCATACATCAATGCTTTTAAAGACTCTAGGAAAAATAAAACCAATGCCTTAAGGTTTCTTGAGTCAAATGGCCCAACAACTCTTGGAAAGTCTACACCACATTTCCAAAATCGGGGTCTCAACTTACTGCCCCCTTTCCACGGCCTATATTGAATTCTTAAAGATTTCCTACGTCGATAATTTCATCCGCACTAGGTGCATATAAAAGTCAGAGACCAAAGGTTTACTGGACACAAAAGACCTGGTGGGACAACTCAAGGCAGACCTACATCATTGGTTCTTAATCGTGGATTGACCTAACTGACCACATACTTACTCTTAATTTAACACTTAAAACATCCGTACTGCAATGATTTGATCCAAAATAGATACAAATAAAAGATCGTGACCTATAGTTTTTTTGGACCAAACGGCTAAGGTGGGATAACTCATGGAAGGTAAACACAAAGGTTCAATATAGGGTCTGGCATTCCTGAACCCCTTCCCACCCTAAACATAATTTCTAAAACAATTCCTCCCAAGGGTGACTGGGGAATAGAAATATGGTCACCATTTGTCTTCCTCCGACCGGCGGTAAAAACCCTCGCTGAAGTGGGGCGTCCGTTTGGCTGTGCGGGATGTACAAGTTCGTTGTCACGTCCGGTCAGAATGGGGACGTTAAATCAGATGCCTCGTGTAAAGAGAGTGCCACGTTCTTTGCACGTTAAGAACCCTGCAACAACTCTTTGAGGGTCCGTAGGTGGCCTGTTGCAAGGCTAAATTTCTGTCCTTATCCAATATACCCTCATTTTCCTGTGGCAGTCTAAATTTCCCCGACCTTCATCCCGGACGGCCTCTATTACAGGACCTACCTATTGTATTTATTGTTAACTTGTTCTCATCCTGAACATGCATGAAATAGTTGCCACTGAACGTCAAGCAACCAACAATCAATCAATCAATAAAACAATTCCCTACGTCAATATTTTAATCTGCACCAGATGGTAATGAAAGGCAGTGGCCTGTGGTTTTTTAATCAACAGGCGCAAATAGGACAATTCACGGAAGGCTTAAATTATAGATCCAATATCAGAATAAGACATAACTGACCCTATCAACCCTATTTTGACTCGTAATAGGAGAATCGATACGGCAATGCTTTTATCTGCACTATGTACAAAAACAAGCCAGAAGCCCAATGTTTTCTGAACCAAAAGGCCAAAGTTAGACAACTTTCGGAAAATCTCTACCATGGGTCCAATATCGGGGTCTGACTTATCCTATCTAAATATTACTCATAAACAAATCCTTATGGTACGCTCTTATATGACCTGCACAAGATTGAAATGTAAACTGTAAAATGTAAAGGTTTCCCGGACAAAGGCCAAGGTGAGAAAACTCACGAAAAGTCTTCACCTCAGGTCTTACATTACTGACCCTCGTCACTCGCCCTAAATTTAATTTAAAAGAAAATTCTCTTTAACATTATTTCATCCCCACTAGATGCAATAAAAGGCAGTAACCTATGATTTCCAGGACCAAAATGTCCAAGTAGGACAACTCACGGAAGGTCTACACCAAATATCGGGGTTTGACATAACTGACTTCCAACCACCCTTCAACTTGTATTAACATCTTTACGACAATGCTTTTATCCGAACTAGGTACAAATAAAAGCCAGGGGCATAAGGTTTCTTGGACCCCAAAACCTACTTGGGACAACTCATGCAGGTCAAATATCGGGTTCTTGTATAACTGTTTCGCATAGCAATTCTTTTATTCGCACTAGGTACAAATAAATGTCAGTGGCCTACGGTATCCTAAGCCAAAAGGCCCGGTGGGACAACTCTTGTAGAGTCTACAACACAGGTCCAATATCGAGGTCAGATATTACTGTGTCTTTCATTCATATACAATTCTCTACGGCAATACTTTTATCTCCACGTGGTGCATATGAATGGCAAAGACCAAAATCTTCCTATATTAAAAGCCCAGCTTAGGGTGAAAAGGGTCAGGTGAGCTGATGGGGAGGAGGTACCGGGTAGGTCACATAGTCCTGCTTTTATTACTGCCTGCTGGCAAAACTAAGAGATTTTCCACTTTTGCTATTGCATGATACCAGAGGATGCTATAGACATTACCTCTAAAATGGCACATAGCACTTATGGTCCTAGGCCCGTACAGGTTTGTCAGCATAGGGTGGGCAGGGAGAAGGGTTACCTGGTATGTATTAGTCTAGTATAGTCTAACTTAACTATTGCTGGCTGGCAAAACTGTGATAATCTATTCTTCACGTTGGCCATTGTACCAGAGGTATAAGTTAACATTGCCTCTAAAATGGCCTATATTACTAATGCTCTAGACCTGTAATAGTTTGTTATGATTGGGGGAGGAGGAGGGGGGTTGTACTGTCGATTTGATAATTTAGGGACAGTTAAATTACTTCAAACGTTAACGTCACTTTGAGCGCAGTTTTCCATTTTACCATTGGTATCGTCACTATATCCTTTGTTAACTTTGTTCTAGTACAGATTTTAGAATCTATCACAAGCTACCAAAATTGAATCGTCCATATTTTAATGGTAATTTGTTAAAATGGCAACCTTTCTGGCATGCGTATCTATCAACAATACATGCTAACCAAATATTAACAGAGGTACAAAAGTTTAACGTATTTACATAAACAAATTTTGGGCATAGCCGCACAATGTCTCGCCGGATTAGCACTCACAAGTGCAAATTACTATCAAGTCGTATACGTAGCAGTACTATGATAGAGGTTTTATTGATTTACCTGCGCCGAGGTCAAAAGCAGGCAACTTTCCATACAGAACTGAGTGTAGCATACACTGTATAGAATCTCTAGGAACAAGCAAGAGAACATTAATAACCATTCTTACTCTTATTATATACAATAAGTTGCCGTCTGATGTACGAAAAACATAACCTGAGACCGCAGAAACGACGATTGGGACTGAAATCTTTGAGGGCAGCAATAATAAGGGAAGTGTGCGTTCAGGTCGCAGGACAATCAACAAGCGGAAATCGTGAAAATGATACATTTTACTGGCCGCTTCGTTTTTAACCGGAATGAGAAAGGAATGAACGGAAAACACTTTCAGTCGATGACGCGTAAGAAATTCTTGTTTTGTGAGGATTCGCATCATCCGAATACGTGTAAATAACGCATAGAAATTTTAAGCGGAAAAGGTATGTTTTAACTGTTTTGAAAATAACAGTAGTTGAATTTTAATCTGAATTTAATTTTCGACAGTGCTGAAAGAAACAGCACACTTGTAAACATGTACATACACATAATCAAAGACCTTGACAGCAAACGAGAATAGCGCACACAAGATCGTAGCACATACTGCGGTAGATAAAACACTATTAGAGCAGACATCATTGTTGCATTCTAATGTTACCGCACATAGAGATGTTTTCTTGAACCTGCCGTGACACCAGTTTGGTCCGAATATCTTACTTGAAGAGGAGCGCAGAACTCATTTTAACTGAAACCTTAGCGCGCAAATTTGAAATTGAGTCCACCGAAAAGATTACACTCAAAATATCTGGATTATGGGACAACGAAGGATACATTCGTCACCTTACCAAAGCAAAATTAGCGATTGAAACAGTTCGTTGAGAAATTGAAGTAATCGTCGTACCTAAAATAGCCGCTCCTATTCGGACGAAATCACGAACGAAAATCAAAGCACTGTCATTCTTACATGGATTACGACTTGCACATTAGATAAGCGCAGAGGGCAAATTCAACATACTTTAGTATGCTTGTAGGTTGGCGCGATTATTACTAGTCAATAGTTGAAGATAAACTTGGTAGAGGAGATGGATCGACTGCAGTAAAATCAGGATGGGTTATCTCTTGTCGGGACCCGTAATAAGTAAGAACGGAAGTAGTTCAAATCAATCTGCCATGAGGAACATTTTGACTAATCACAGATCAGTTGCTTGCGACTTGAAAATGTTTTGAAGCTTAGAATCGTAGTGATTTTTAGGAAGCGATCACATAAAAGCAAGTAGAAAGTTGTAAGGAGTTCGGAGAAGTGTATAATGGAAAATATAAAGCTAAGTTACAATGGAAATCAGACGTTCGTCCGCTGCTGCATAATATGGAATTGGTTAAACAAAGGATAGAAAACATTATTAGGAGTTAAGCAAACAAGCCCGATTTACTAAAATTTATGGAGATATTGTAAGCGAGCAGGAGAGTAGACACTTTATTAAAAGGTTGAGGAAACAAAACTTCCTATTGATCGACCAGTACACTATATTCCGCATCATTCGGTCACCAATAAATCATCTACTACGCCGAAATGCATTGTTTATGATTGTAGCTGCAAAGATGGAAGAGGTTATCATAGTTTAAATGAATGTTTAGAATCACCACCTCCTGTTATGAATGATATTACAGGAATTCTTATAAGATTTCGTGCTAAGAAATATGCTACGTCCGCAGATTAAGAAAATGCATTTCTACAGCTCGGCGAAAAGACCGAGATGCAACGAGGTTCCTGTTGCTTAGCGACCCTGCAAAATACATCAAGTCCGCTAATAACACATTGCTTCAAGTTTGTACTCTTCGGAGCTACATTCCGGAAGCACTTCAAGGAAAATCTGGGAAAACTTTCAAATACTCTAGGAAATGGATTATATGTGGACAACATTTTTAACTAGATAACGAAAACAGCGAAAAAGATTATTGCAGACGATACATGGACAAACTCACCGAAGGCAGATTCAAACTTCACTTTTGGAATTCAAACATTCCAAAATTACAAGAAATCGATTGCAAAGAAAAACCTTAGGCAAAAATTCTTGGTATGCAACAGAACGCTCAAACGGACAAGTTGTTTTATCAAAGTAACAACTTCGAGAAAGACGAATAAGAAAATTGACCAAACGTTATATTTTACGACAATCATCCAAAATTTTCGATCCGTTAGTATTATTAAGCTCAGTAACTGTAAAAGCAAAAATCTTTATGCAATCACTTTGGAAGCTAAATTGGACGAAATATTACCGGAAGATATTCAATAAAATGGATATCAATTTCACGAGATCTTGCATTTAGCTTAGAGATCATTCAAGTACTACAACACAAAAGGAGTAACACAAAATTTACCGATGCATCAACACATGATAACGGCACATGCGCACATCATGTACCACAGAAAACCAACAATATTGATGGCAAAGAATCGAGTTGTGCGTATCAAGAATATTACTTTATCAAAACTAAAGCTCCAGGGTGATGTAGTTGGATCAAGACTTGCTGATCACATCTGCAAAAACTTTCCGGGAACTTTCATAATATTTTTGAGTGACAGTCACATCATACTTGGATCCGTTAAACTACAGAGACAATATCAATTTGTCAGAGTTCGACATTGCATCTAGAATAGCTCATGACACTTATGCCCTAGACAAGTATGAGTTAATCAGCATAGGGTGAAAATGGGGGTTAGTGGTACCTGGTATGCCATAGAGTTCAAACTATCTATTGGCTCCTGGCCAAATCAAGAGATTCTCCACGTTGGCCATGGTACAAGAGGTAGAGGTAGATATTGCTTCTAAAATTGCCAATATCACTTATACCCCAGACCCATACCAGTTTGTCAGCATAGGGTGGTGGGGTATCTGGTGTGACAAAATATACCAACTTAACTATTGCCGGCTAGCAAAACTAAAAGATTTTCCACGTTTCCCTTGTTACCAGAGGAAAAGATCGACATTGCCTCTTAAATAGTCTAAAGCACTTACGCCCTATATATCCGTATGAATAAGTCAGCATATGGTGGGGAATATCTGGTATGTCAGATAGTCCAAACTTACTATTGCTGGCTGGTAAAGCTAAGATATTCTCCACGTTGGCCATGGTACCAGAGATCGAGGTAGACATTGCCTCTAAAATGGCCTGTAACACTAATGTCTTAGACCCGTACTAGTTTATCAGCATAGGATGTGTGAGTGTGTGGGTGGGGTACCTAATATGACAAATAGTCCAGCTTCACTAAGAGAGTGAGCCCATATGCACTATACCTGTACGAGTTTGGCAGCATAGAGTTGGTGCTACCTGGTAAGTCACACAGTCTAAGTTAACTATCACCTGATGGCCATACAAAGAATTTCGTCACGTTGGCCATGGTACCAGAGGTAGAGGTAAACATTGTCTCTATGTCTGATATTTTTATGAGATTCTAGACGTAGGCATTGGAAACAAAGGAAGAGATGGACATTGCTTTTAAAATGCTCATGTCACTTAATTATTGCCGGCTGGCCAAACTAAGATTTTTGCACGTTTGTCATGGTACCAGAGGAGAGATAGACATTGCCTCTAAAATGGCCCATACCAATTGTATGTACCTAGACCCTAACGATATATTCAGCATATAGGGTAGGGAGTACCTGGTTTGTCACATAGTCCAACTTAACTGGCTGGCGGAACTTAATGATTCTCAATGTTGGTCATAGTACCAGAGGTAGAGGTAGACATTGCCTCTGAAATGGCATATAGCACTTATGGCCCTAAACCTGAACGAGTTTATTAGCATAGGGTGGGCGCAGTAGCGGTGTTATCTGGTATGACTTATAGTCCAACTTAACTATTGCCGGCTGGCCAAATTAAGAGATATCGACGTTGGTATTGATAACAAAGGAAGAGATAGACATTGCTTTTAAAATTGCCCATGTATAGCACTTCTGCCCTAGATTCGTTCGAGTTTGGCAGCATAGAGTGGGTGCTATCTGATATATCAAATAGTGAAATTTAACTACTGCCGGCTGGCCAAACTAAGAGATGCTCAATGTTGGCCATGGCTCTAGAGGTAGACAGTGACTGTTAAATGGCCCATAGCACTTATGCCCTAGACCCGTTCGAGTTTGTCAGAATAGGGTGAGGGTACTTGGTATGTCACAAAGCCAAATTTAACTAATGCCGCCTGGCCAAACTAAGAAATTATCCACCTTGACGATGGTACCAGAGGTAGGAGTAGATATTGCCTCTAAAATAGCCTATAGTACTTATGCCGTAGACACGTGCGAAGTTTTCTGCATTAGGAAAAGGGGTTGCGTACCTAGTATGTCACAGAGTCCAGCTTAACTATTGTAGGCTGGCAAAACTAAGAAATTCTCCATGTTGTCCATGATACCAGAGGTAGAGGTAGACATTGCGTCTAAAATTGGCTATAACACACCCTAGTTTTTCCACATATATTGAGGGTACCTGGTATGTCACATAGTACAAATGAACTATTGCCGGCTAGCAAAACTTGGCCCCGGTACCAGAGGTAGAGGTAGACATTGGCTCTAAAATGACAAATAGCACTTATGGCCTAAACCTGAACGAGTTTATTAGCATAGGGTTGGCGCAGTAGCGGTGTTATCTGGTATGACTTATAGTCCAACTTAACTATTGCCGGATGGCCAAATTAAGAGATATCGACGTTGGTATTGATAACAAAGGAAGAGATAGACATTGCTTTTAAAATTGCCCATGTCACTTATGCCCTAGACTCGTACGAGTTTGCCATCATAGGATGAAAAGGGGTTGGCTGGTATGTAACATAGTCCAACTTAACTATTGCCGGCTGGCCAAACGTAGAGTTTTGCACGTTTGCCATGGTACCAGAGGAAGAGATAACCATTGCCTCTAAATGGTCCATAGCAATTGTATTGTCCTATACCTGTACGAGTTATTCAGCATAGGGTGGGAGTACCTGGTATGTCACATAGTCCAACTTAACTATTGCCTGTTGCTCAAAACTTTTATATCTTAATGAATAAAATATGTTTCAAATCAAACTATTGTCGGCTGGCGAAACTAAATGATTCTCAATGCTGGCCATGTTACCAGAGGTAGAGGTAGACACTGCCTCTAAAATGGCATATAGAGTAAGAGTAGGTGTTACCTGGTATGTCAAATAGTCCTACTTAACTATTGCCGGCTGGCCAAACTAAGAGATTCTCCATTTTGGCCATATGGTTCCAGGAAAAGATAGACAATGCCTCTAAAATGGCCTATAGCACTTATGTTAAACACCAATATGAGTTTGTCAGCATAGGATGGGGATACCTGGTATTTTATATATTCCAAACTAGCTATTGCA
Organism: Mytilus coruscus; assembly: GCA_017311375.1. Classification (NCBI taxonomy): domain Eukaryota; kingdom Metazoa; phylum Mollusca; class Bivalvia; order Mytilida; family Mytilidae; genus Mytilus; species Mytilus coruscus. The sequence goes on from CM029595.1 coordinate 103,120,650, forward strand.
GCTGGCTGGTCGAACTAAGAGATTCTTCACCTTGGTCATGGTACCAGAGGTAGAAGTAGATATTACCTCTAAAATGGCCTGTAGCAATTTTGCCCTAAACCCGACGAGTTTTTCTGCAAAGGGTGAAAAAGGTTGCACCTGGTATTTCACAACTTTACTATTGCCGGCTGGCCAAACTAAGAGATTCTCCATGTTAGCAATATATAGCAATACTTTTTCCCCACTAGGTGCAAATGAAAGTTGGGACCCTTAGGCATGCTTGATTGAAAAATCCAGGTGGGGTATAGCACGGATTTTTTAAAAATTGGTCCAAAGTTGGGGTCCAACACCTACCCCACCCTAAATTTCAAAGTTAATAAAAATTTCCTACGGCAATACTTTTTCCCACTAGGTGCAAATGAAAGTTGGGACCCTTAGGCATGCTTGACTGAAAAATCCAGGTGGGGTATAGCACGGATGTTTTTAAAAATTGGTCCAAAGTTGGCGTCCGACACCTTACCCCACCCTAACTTTCAAAGTTAATAAAAAATTTCCTACGGCAATACTTTTTTCCACACTAGGTGCAAATGATAGTTGGGACCCTTGGGCATGCTTGACTAAAATATCCAGGTGGGGTATAGCACGGATTTTTTAAAAGTGGTCCAAAGTTGGGGTCCGACACCCTACCCTACCCTAACTTTTAAAGTTAATAAAAATTTTCCTACGGCAATACTTTTTCCACACTCTGTGCAAATGAAAGTTGGGACCCTTGGGCATGCTTGACTAAAATATCCAGGTGGGGTATAGCACGGATTTTTTAAAAGTGGTCCAAAGTTGGGGTCCGACACCCTACCCTACCCTAACTTTCAAATTAATAAAATTTTCCTACAGCAATACTTTTTCCACACTAGGTGCAAATGATAGTTGGGACCCTTGGGCATGCTTGACTAAAATATCCAGGTGGGGTATAGCACGGATTTTTTAAAAGTGGTCCAAAGTTGGGGTTCGACAACCTACCCTACCCTAACTTTCAAAGTTAATAAAATTTTCCTACGGCAATACTTTTTCCACACTAGGTGCAAATGATAGTTGGGACCCTTGGGCATGCTTGACTAAAATATCCAGGTGGGGTATAGCACGGATTTTTTTTTAAAAGTGGTCCAAAGTTGGGGTCCGACACCCTACCCTACCCTAACTTTCAAAGTTAATAAAAAATTTCCTACGGCAATACTTTTTTCCACACTCTGTGCAAATGAAAGTTGGGACCCTTGGGCATGCTTGACTAAAATATCCAGGTGGGGTATAGCACGGATTTTTTTTAAAAGTGGTCCAAATTTGGGGTCCGACACCCTACCCTACCCTAACTTTCAAAGTTAATAAAAATTTTCCTACGGCAATACTTTTTCCACACTAGGTGCAAATGAAAGTTGGGACCCTTGGGCATGCTTGACTAAAATATCCAGGTGGGGTATAGCACGGATTTTTTTAAAAGTGGTCCAAAGTTGGGGTCCGACACCCTACCCTACCCTAACTTTCAAAGTTAATAAAATTTTCCTACGGCAATACTTTTTCCACACTAGGTGCAAATGATAGTTGTGACCCTTGGGCATGCTTGACTAAAATATCCAGGTGGGGTATAGCACGGATTTTTTTAAAAGTGGTCCAAAGTTGGGGTCCGACACCCTACCCTACCCTAACTTTCAAAGTTAATAAAATTTTCCTACGGCAATACTTTTTCCACACTAGGTGCAAATGAAAGTTGGGACCCTTGGGCATGCTTGACTAAAATATCCAGGTGAGGTATAGCACGGATTTTTTAAAAAGTGGTCCAAAGTTGGGGTCCGACACCCTACCCTACCCTAACTTTCAAAGTTAATAAAAATTTTCCTACGGCAATACTTTTTCCACACTAGTTGCAAATGATAGTTGGGACCCTTGGGCATGCTTGACTAAAATATCCAGGTGGGGTATAGCACGGATTTTTTTAAAGTGGTCCAAAGTTGGGGTCCGACACCTACCCTACCCTAACTTTTAAAGTTAATAAAATTTTCCTACGGCAATACTTTTTCCACACTCTGTGCAAATGAAAGTTGGGACCCTTGGGCATGCTTGACTAAAATATCCAGGTGGGGTATAGCACGGATTTTTTTAAAAGTGGTCCAAAGTTGGGGTCCGACACCCTACCCTACCCTAACTTTCAAATTAATAAAAATTTTCCTACGGCAATACTTTTTCCACACTAGGTGCAAATGATAGTTGGGACCCTTGGGCATGCTTGACTAAAATATCCAGGTGGGGTATAGCACGGATTTTTTAAAAGTGGTCCAAAGTTGGGGTTCGACAACCTACCCTACCCTAACTTTCAAAGTTAATAAAAATTTTCCTACGGCAATACTTTTTTCCACACTAGGTGCAAATGATAGTTGGGACCCTTGGGCATGCTTGACTAAAATATCCAGGTGGGGTATAGCACGGATTTTTTTTTAAAAGTGGTCCAAAGTTGGGGTCCGACACCTACCCTACCCTAACTTTCAAAGTTAATAAAAAATTTCCTACGGCAATACTTTTTTCCACACTCTGTGCAAATGAAAGTTGGGACCCTTGGGCATGCTTGACTAAAATATCCAGGTGGGGTATAGCACGGATTTTTTTTAAAAGTGGTCCAAATTTGGGGTCCGACACCTACCCTACCCTAACTTTCAAAGTTAATAAAATTTTCCTACGGCAATACTTTTTCCACACTAGGTGCAAATGAAAGTTGGGACCCTTGGGCATGCTTGACTAAAATATCCAGGTGGGGTATAGCACGGATTTTTTAAAAGTGGTCCAAAGTTGGGGTCCGACACCCTACCCTACCCTAACTTTCAAAGTTAATAAAAATTTTCCTACGGCAATACTTTTTCCACACTAGGTGCAAATGATAGTTGTGACCCTTGGGCATGCTTGACTAAAATATCCAGGTGGGGTATAGCACGGATTTTTTAAAAGTGGTCCAAAGTTGGGGTCCGACACCTACCCTACCCTAACTTTCAAAGTTAATAAAAATTTTCCTACGGCAATACTTTTTCCACGCTATGTGCAAATGATAGTTGGGACCCTTGGGCATGCTTGACTAAAATATCCAGATGGGGTATAGCACGGATTTTTTTAAAAGTGGTCCAAAGTTGGGGTCCGACACCTACCCTACCCTAACTTTCAAAGTTAATAAAAATTTTCCTACGGCAATACTTTTTCCACACTAGTTGCAAATGATAGTTGGGACCCTTGGGCATGCTTGACTAAAATATCCAGGTGGGGTATAGCACGGATTTTTTAAAAGTGGTCCAAAGTTGGGGTCCGACACCCTACCCTACCCTAACTTTTAAAGTTAATAAAAATTTTCCTACGGCAATACTTTTTCCACACTCTGTGCAAATGAAAGTTGGGACCCTTGGGCATGCTTGACTAAAATATCCAGGTGGGGTATAGCACGGATTTTTTAAAAGTGGTCCAAAGTTGGGGTCCGACACCCTACCCTACCCTAACTTTCAAATTAATAAAATTTTCCTACGGCAATACTTTTTCCACACTAGGTGCAAATGATAGTTGGGACCCTTGGGCATGCTTGACTAAAATATCCAGGTGGGGTATAGCACGGATTTTTTAAAAGTGGTCCAAAGTTGGGGTTCGACAACCTACCCTACCCTAACTTTCAAAGTTAATAAAAATTTTCCTACGGCAATACTTTTTCCACACTAGGTGCAAATGATAGTTGGGACCCTTGGGCATGCTTGACTAAAATATCCAGGTGGGGTATAGCACGGATTTTTTTTAAAAGTGGTCCAAAGTTGGGGTCCGACACCTACCCTACCTAACTTTCAAAGTTAATAAAAATTTCCTACGGCAATACTTTTTCCACACTCTGTGCAAATGAAAGTTGGGACCCTTGGGCATGCTTGACTAAAATATCCAGGTGGGGTATAGCACGGATTTTTTTAAAAGTGGTCCAAATTTGGGGTCCGACACCCTACCCTACCCTAACTTTCAAAGTTAATAAAATTTTCCTACAGCAATACTTTTTCCACACTAGGTGCAAATGAAAGTTGGGACCCTTGGGCATGCTTGACTAAAATATCCAGGTGGGGTATAGCACGGATTTTTTTAAAAGTGGTCCAAAGTTGGGGTCCGACACCCTACCCTACCCTAACTTTCAAAGTTAATAAAATTTTCCTACGGCAATACTTTTTCCACACTAGGTGCAAATGATAGTTGTGACCCTTGGGCATGCTTGACTAAAATATCCAGGTGGGGTATAGCACGGATTTTTTTAAAGTGGTCCAAAGTTGGGGTCCGACACCCTACCCTACCCTAACTTTCAAAGTTAATAAAATTTTCCTACAGCAATACTTTTTCCACACTCTGTGCAAATGATAGTTGGGACCCTTGGGCATGCTTGACTAAAATATCCAGGTGGGGTATAGCACGGATTTTTTAAAAGTGGTCCAAAGTTGGGGTCCGACACCCTACCCTACCCTAACTTTCAAAGTTAATAAAATTTTCCTACGGCAATACTTTTATCCACACTCTGTGCAAATGAAAGTTGGGACCCTTGGGCATGCTTGACTAAAATATCCAGGTGGGGTATAGCACGGATTTTTTAAAAGTGGTCCAAAGTTGGGGTCCGACACCCTACCCTACCCTAACTTTCAAAGTTAATAAAAATTTTCCTACGGCAATACTTTTTCCACACTAGGTGCAAATGATAGTTGGGACCCTTGGGCATGCTTGACTAAAATATCCAGGTGGGGTATAGCACGGATTTTTTTAAAAGTGGTCCAAAGTTGGGGTCCGACACCCACCCTACCCTAACTTTCAAAGTTAATAAAAATTTTCCTACGGCAATACTTTTATCCACACTCTGTGCAAATGAAAGTTGGGACCCTTGGGCATGCTTGACTAAAATATCCAGGTGGGGTATAGCACGGATTTTTTAAAAGTGGTCCAAAGTTGGGGTCCGACACCTACCCTACCCTAACTTTCAAAGTTAATAAAAATTTTCCTACGGCAATACTTTTTCCACACTAGGTGCAAATGATAGTTGGGACCCTTGGGCATGCTTGACTAAAATATCCAGGTGGGGTATAGCACGGATTTTTTTAAAAGTGGTCCAAAGTTGGGGTCCGACACCCTACCCTACCTAACTTTCAAAGATAATAAAATTTTCCTACGGCAATACTTTTTCCGCACTCTGTGCAAATGAAAGTTGGGACCCTTGGGCATGCTTGCCTAAAATATCCAGGTGGGGTATAGCACGGATTTTTTTTTTAAATTGGTAATATAACTTATTAGTAATGTCCCTGCACACCATACTTAGATTACTAAAATAAACCCTACGTATCATCAAAACTAAGCGAAACCCATTGTTATAGAAAGAGAATGATTCGCTGAAACAGATTTGGCTGACATGAAAGTATTAAAGTACGAACGCAACTTTTAATTCTTGTAGCGTAGAAATAGTGTTACTTTTAGGAACTATTTTACAGGATGCCGAGAATATGGAAAGCTATTTCACACAATATCGAACAAAATTTGTCTGATGGAAAAGTCGATACCATGTAACAAGAAAATTTGGCCATATTTAAAACATTTCATTTTGTCAGTGTTGACAGTTGAAGTTTTAAAGCGTGCTGCACGATGTTGAAAGCACATATTAATATTGTTTTAAAATATTGAACATGAAATGAAATTTCAAAATTCATTGAATTATGTTTTCGACTGCTAAATTCAAGTTAACACAGATATTGTTGTGGTTATATAAAATAAAAAGTTTTAGTAAGTTTGAATCTTATGCAACTTTTGGGTTTATAGACATATCTGAAAACTGGCTGCTAGCGAAGTGGCTGCTAGCAGTGGCTGCTAGCTTGAGTCTAGCTGTCAAAGCCATCTGTATATATATATATCCTATATAACTATATTCCAGCGCTTGTTTCAATTATTGCAATGTCACTAACTGATTAAATTCTTACATAAAGGCAGTTAAACAAGGTAATAAGGAAGAACACTCATGTTATTCATGTTATTACTTCACAAGGTTTAACGTTGCCATTACAAGATGAATCATAGTTACATAGTTAATTCTCAACCAATTTGTGAAATTTAGCGCTGTTTAATATCTTACATATCCACTATGCTGATGAAACGGAGACTTGAATCTTTTTGGTACTAATGAGCAGAAACTTTTTTCTTAATATACATTTTAAATTTCAAAATACAAATCTTTTTTTTTTTTTTTTTTTGTGTGACTAAAGCATACGTAGTGTCATATCAATCTGGAATGGAAATGCAACTGGATAAATTAAACAGGGAATGCAATTTAAAAAGATATTATAATAAATACAATTTGGACATATGAAGAACTGCTTTCCTTCCAAAGCACCCTCAATTTTGTTTTAATAGGGTTTGTGTTGCTTTTCAGTTTAAGTTTTCAATGTTGTATTATGTGTTGTTATATCGATAGCAGTCTGGTCTATCCTTTAATTTGTCCTCGAAAACATGTATTTATTTCAAACTTTCTGTCATGTTAAGGATTAAATCATTAAGATGCATCAAAGGCTTATTGATTGATTGTTGGTTATTTGGTGTTGTCGTATGGTTAGGCGAAAGAAATTTACCGAACTGCTTTTGTATAATTTTTGTATAGAAGCCGATATATTTGAAAATAAAAAATCTAATTAAAACGTTGAAGAGCTGATCAAACCTAAAAGGATCTAAAGTATAGCCTAATCTGGAAAGTAAAACAGAACTTTGCACGAGGGAGATATATCCTTTCATTTCAGATCATTTCCAATTCTATAAGAGCAAATTTTAATCTAACATTATCTGTATGTGCATGCAAGTACCGAGGTACTTACCAACGTAATTGGTCAGGGGTAACAGGCCGGTGTCATTGATGGATCAAGAGTCGATGATTCTTCTGTATGACCTAAATCCACCCTAGGTTTTTGTTTGTATCCTTGTGTAGTGTTTTATGGACTATTGGTTTGGTCGTCTTTTTTGTTTTATCAAGACTGATGTTGACTGACTGATAATTTTTAATTGTCCCTTTCGTATCTTCTCATTTTTTTCATTAATGATATTTGACATTTATCAATAAGTAACAATATTCTTACCAAGCGATGAATAGTACGAACAAATTTTTATGTGTTCCTTCATTCGTCATTTACTATTCAATATTTTCTAATCGTATGACAAATGCAAGTCTAACAGAAAAGCTTGTTATGTCGACAAACCGTTTCTCATTTCGTTTGGTTTTCATGCGACTTTTTATTTTTTTCATTTGACATTTGATTTGTCTTTTTATACCTAGACATTTGATATATTACATATACATCTGTATGTTACTTTTGTATCTGACGTAATTCAATTACAAATAATGCATTACAAACATCGACTCATCACCCAACATGTATATAAAGAGGTCGTCATTTTGTTTATAAGAACGGGTTGAAAAGACATATTTTAGGAACTGTAAAAAGCACTAAGGTTTCATAAATTAAAAACAAAATCAAGAGGTAAAAACCTTACATTTATCACTTTCTATTTTAAAAAAACTAATCAAAGATAACAGGCTTATAATCTAGTACGCAATGGCATGAATTTCTTCTACATAAGACTCGTCAGTTGCCCTTGAGCAAAACAGTCGGAAAACAAAATCAATTACGAAGTTGATGAACTTTAATGGAAAACCAAATTCCCAAAGCGTTCCATTTTCTCCTTCCTCTGATTAAACATAGGTATGAAATTTTAATGTAGGCTGTTGGGATGTTTATATATTCTAAAAGCGTTAAAGGATGAGTCCATATGAATTAGATACAACAGAGGTTTACCGATGTTTAAATCTCGTTAATTATGTAGAATGTATGAATCAAGATTAAAAGATCTGAGGATACCGCATCAACTCCAAACGGAGTGAGACCTGGTGTGTCGACAGGATAAAAGCCTCTTTCTATGCATACATCCCTGCCATGAGAATCCACAATTTGGAATTTGGTATAAGAGAAAATCGAAATTGTTAACGATTTGACGGCTATTTACACTACAAAGTCACAAGATTCTGAACTGACCAATTTGTCTGAATTGTATGAATTTTGTACTTAAAAACTCATCAAAGATTCCAGGCTTATAATTTGGTACGCCACAGATGCGCGTTTTGTCTACATGATACTCGTCATTGGCGCTCGAATCAAAAACTAGGAGGCCAAATCAAATACGACATTGCAGAGGATGTAAAACCGAAAGTTGTGCAAAACATTCTGAAAAGTGTGGATAATGTCTGATTATTTCCTAACATATTCTTAACATTTTAAAATTTTCTTCACTAATTCTTGAATGGACATTAGCTACGATTTATTCAAAAAATTAAAACACGATTCTTTTTGTTTCAAGTATAAAAAAAAGCAGAATTTTGAAATAATATTTCGTTATAAGCAGTCAGTTTGGCCAAAATTTGTCAAAATAAGATGAAAATCATCGCTGGTGTATTATTGACTTGCGAGTGAATAATTTAACTTATATTGAATTCGTATTCACGTGACCTTCAATTTAACCCCTTAGCTGGAGATGGGTTACGCATGTACAAGGCGTGATCAGTTATGAAAAAGAAAAGAATGTCAACATAGAAAGAGAAACAAAGATGAAACGTTTCGTTGACTGATTCGATCCACAAAGAAATCATTCTTGTACAGGTAAAACGACGATTAACATATTTTTTGAACCAATACCATGAAATCAAACAGACCTAAACAAATCCAATTGCACGTGATCGCTATCTATTTATATTGATGTTTATGTTTATTTCGGGTTATATGACCGTTGGTCGTCCTCGGGGGTCAATTCATGGTTAATTGATGGCGTCTAGACTAAAATACACACGAAATGCTGATACATTTGATCGACCATGCATTGGTAATTGTTTATTCTAGATTTTTTGTAATTTGGATATACGTTTAAGAATGTTATAGATCAAATGGGAAAATTTTGAGTCAAATCGGTGAAGCAAAATTTGACAGCTAATGTCCCTTTAATATTCTGATTTTGTTTAACAGATTCTTAATATTCTGATTTTTGTCTCAACATATTCATAACATTTTGAATTTTCCGTAACATTATAGATATGTCTTAACAGATCACTGAAAGAGAAGCGAAAGATACCAAAGCGAAATTCAAACTTTTTCGAAAAAAACGACAATGTCATGGTAAAACACGAAAAACGTCAAAAAGACAAACATCAGTACACAAAACACAACATAGAAAACTAAAGACTGAGCAACACGAACCAAAACCGACCCTTCGGAAAAGTAAGCAGATATCTTGCTCGACATGTGGCACCCGTCGTGTTGCAAGTATCCAGTGACAAGTCTACCTCGGTAGGTTACATTGGAGGAAAAGAGAACGAGACTGTGGTTACGACATTTCAAACATATTCATCGTCATCTGTGAAACGAAACAGATATTCCGTAACGGTCAACCAACTCTTGATTGCGTCCGTAAAATTTTCGATGGGATGATTTCAACTTCACCCCTTGAAACTCTTGGTTTTATAGCTCCCTGTTAACATTCTGAATTTGTCTAGAAATATTTCTTAAATTGTGTTATAAATTTAGATTGAATAAATGATCTTAAAATATCTTATTGTTTTTCGCATATGCCGTTTTGGGATGATATTAATATCAGTTTGATTGAAATGAAAAAATTTTTTAACACCATTCATAATAATGGCTTTTTTGGGTTTTTTTTTTTTTTTTTTAACTATTTTTTCGGCTATAATAAAAACGTACTATTTTTTTTTTCAATAACATACAGAAACAAGATCAGTGCGTTATTATTTTTCATCAATTATCATTTATAACATTTTTTAACTTCCAATTTGATACAAATTACTTTTTCAATAGTCAAAAGTAAAATCACAAAAATTCCGAACTCCAAGGAAAATTCAAAACGGAAAGTCCCTTATCAAATGGCAAAATCAAAAGCTCAAACACATCAAACGAATGGAAAACAACTGTCATATTCCTGACTTGGTACAAGCATTTTCTTATGTAGAAAATGGTGAATTGAACCTGGTTTTATTGCTAGCTATACCTCTCACTTGTTTGAAAGTCGCACAGGTTTCCATTATATAGACAACAATGTGTGAGCAAAACAAACAGACATTATAGCTTGTTGTTCGGTGTGAGGCAAGGCTCCGTGTTGAAGGCCGTACATTGACCTATAATGGTTTATTTTATAAATTGTTATTTGGATGGAGAGTTGTCTCATTGGCACTCACACCACATCTTCCTATATTTATATAATAGGTAAAAATGTCAGAAAATTGGGGTACAGTAGTCAACATTGTAATATAATTTTATCACTATAAAAGCAAATAACTATTTCAACAAAGAAAAACAAATTGGCATATAGACACTCTATAGACAAAGTGCATAAGCAAAAATGAAAGACAAGAATACAAAATTGACCATAGCACAATAACACAAACAATTATTTAACAAAACCTGTATCATAACATAGTGTAAAGTATCTGTTAAACGTCTCTTCTTAATTGAATTACGAGATTTGAATTTCGGTTAACTACTGTCGCCTTAATTTGAGAATACAATTTCTTTGTAAAAATAAGTATATACTATATTAACTGAATACGAATTTTTATTGTCATGCAGATATGAAATAATAATACTATAGTAGGTAATACTCAGAATGTCATAATTAGAATTGAGATTTTAAGTCATAAACAGTTAAGATTTTAAGTAACAAATCTAGTGTAAATTATAAGTAACAAACAAATGTAAACAAAACAGGTTGTTGCATTAAAAAAGAGAAAAGAAAAGAAATATGGTTTACTGATTCATTACATTTAGCATTGCTTTTAATGGAAAGGCATTAAATAAAAAGGTAAGAGACTCAAAGAGAAAGGAGATGAGGTTTATTTTTACTGCTCAAGTTTTACCACCAGGAAATTTGCATTTTCTTAGTTTATTTCTATTTTATACAAGTATTGTTTCATCATTCTAAATACAATAAAAAAAACTCACGAGAATTATCATTCAATTATTATTCAGTTGATATTAACTACATACAATTTCAAATAGTTTCCTGCGACTTTTCTATACATTAGAGTCATATAATACATTTATATGTTTCTGCCTACTTCTTAATAAAAATCTGTTTAGAAAGTATGGATATTTACTTCTTTTTTTTTATTATTGTGATTTTGTTTTCTATGACTTGTTTCCGACGTTCCTTTTTATATACCGGATTTTATAATGTTCAAATAAACCTGGATTATTCGAGTTTTAAAAAAGATGAACGAGTTATTGGTTTTGAATATGCCAATGAATCATGGAAAAAACTGATGTGACTTTAGTATTATTTATTATTTGAATATCTCAAACGAGCAAATATACCCTGATAAAATTTAGTCACGACTTTTTTAATGTATTTTGTATTTGCCGCATTAAATTTCTCAATAGATTTGAAGAATTATAATATATCTGCCTTGCACTGAATTACTTGATATTATAGCTGCACTTCATACTTACGTCACATGTCTCTGACATCTGTTTCGCCAAAGCCAACCACATGCATGATAGTGTGTTATTCTCTGCTGTTGTGGTTTGTAACAGGGAAAACTTATCCTGTAGTTCCCTGTACATCGTCCTTCACTAAAATAAAGAGTATTAGCATAATTATCATCACATTTTTGTCGACATTTTTTTAAACGTATGAAGTACGTTTTGGTCTCATAAGTTTACGAAAGTAGAAATCCATATGAAAGTAGGACTGACAAAAAATAGTATCTTCGTATCAAAAGGATTTTTTATAGAAAATAGGGAAGTAGTCTTGGTGACACAATCGTATTGCGACTTTATCAAATTTTAATTTTTTTTCTGTTGCACTAATGCGTACGTATACCTGTACCAATGAAATAAAGGCTGTACGAAAAGTGTTCTATTGTTTTCTATAATACACTTGAACTTGCCTTATCCATTTTTTAATGGATCTATTTTATATCAATAGTTAGAAATATAAACTGACGAGATAAAGCTACTTGTCTTTCAAAATGTAATAAGTGAACAATTTAATGGGATATAAATTGTTTTTGTTTTATAAAAAGAGTATTTTTTCGCTATCCTGATATATATGCTGAGAAGATTCAATCTGTGAACTAATATTAAAAATATAGGTATAGATGTCCGACCGAGGTTTAAAACCTACCCTTATTCATGTATTGAATTATTCTAAAATCCCTACCCATACAAATATTTCATAAGGAAATCATAAACCCATCAATTAATATTTCCCATTTATTGGCTCCGTGTAATTGCACCACATTTATATATTTTACATTCTAAACTATGTGTATAAAAAGCCCCATGACCAATTACACCCACCCCCAACCCCCTCCCGCCCCCACCTTTCGCGCGTATCCTTGTCTAGAAAAACCATAATGTTATACTATTGTATATAATATCTTCTGCTTTCCGTTAGGTATTCACAATTCTATAACCCATTTAAGCCAATAGAATGTAAGCAACACTGTCAATAGACCAATCAGAACTTACTTTTGTTACGTAATAATTTCAAGATGGTGTATTAATAGCTTCGCATCGTGATGCGAAGCAAATGATTAATTGATTAATTGATTGTTGGTTGCATAACGTCCAGTGGTAAATAGTTCATGCATGTTCAGGACGAAAACAAATTAACAATAAATTTAACGTCCCCATTCTGACCGGATGTGGCTACGTACTTGTACATCCCGCACAGCCAAACGGACGCCCCAACTTTGGCAAGGGTTTTTACTGCCGGTCGGAAGAAGAACTACTAGTAAGTGACCAAATATCCTTTGATTAAAACATTCGCTGCACTCCCCAGTATTTTTTCTCATATCGGACAATTACGCTCCCTTCTTTGAACCTTGGATCCACCCCTGTAAACCCTATGTTTAAAAGATATTCAATGGATTATGTTTATACAATTAAAAATAAGGTGTTTAAGTCCTGTCAAATGTCATATTAAAACAAATTTATAGTATATTTATAGGAATGTATTCACCTTTTACTTTTTCATTATTGAAAAGGTATTCTGCTTTGACTTGGTAATAAAACAAATAATTTGGTTAGATTGAAATGAAAAAAAAATGAAAATGTGTCCATCCGAAAATATTTTGAAAACAATATAAAAAAACCATGTACCTCTGAGAAACATATTTAAAACCAGATGTGAATGTACTCTTCTATTTTCAAATACACTGGACAGGGTCGTTAGAAATGGGATGGAAAAAAAGAAGACATGTTCTTCCTTAAACAATAATTTTAGGGTCTGTGCGGCCAATTTATCAGAGATATTATATTTCATTTTATTTAAGATATAATTCTGCCATTCCATGATCTATGCTCATTTTAACATATGTAAGTATTGTATTTGTCAATATCTTTGTACCGAGCGTTGGCAATTGCTTTTCATATGACAAGCGGTCAATGACTGGATTGGATAGTGCAATGACTAAGAAAAACTATTCAGTCAACGCACAACTCTAAAAGTAACGGAAGTTAAATCACTCGAAGATCAAAGTAAAAATTACAATAAGGATGTGTGGTACATGATTGGCTATTTCATAGCATTCCATTAAAGTACACATGACAATTCAAAATAGAAAACCATCGGCCTCTCTTATACAACAACATTAAAAGAAACAGTCCTTGGTTTTCCGTTTGAATGGTTTTACACTAGTAATTTTGGGGCCCTTTATAGCTTACTGTTCGGTGTGAGCCTAGGCAAGACCGTACTTTGACCTATAATGGTTTACATTTATAAATTTTGACTTGGATGGAGAGTTGTCTCATTGGCACTCATACCACATCTTCTTATATCTACTTAGTATGAAATCGTCCAAAATATAATTGCATATTGTTATTCTAAACTGTTTTTCAAAATTGATTGCCCTGAGGATCGTAAAAAAAAACATTTTATTAAAATCAAATATGTCAATAAAGGTTTTGATTTTGTAAATATTGCCGGTATTTTTAATGGTCATCCGTAAAGAACAAATTCCTGGCTATTTTGATAATACTGAGCTCCCTCTTATTTGTTATGTTTACAAAAATCTACCAGGAAATATGTGTTTAATTATAGCGAAGTGTGTAAAGATGTTAAATGGGCACTAGCTACGAGATATATAAAAATCTAAAACATGTCTTTTTTTTTTTTGTGTAATCATATTAATGAAAGTGAAATACAGAAATAATAATTCGCTTTAACCAGCCAGTATGGTTCAATTTTGATAAAATAAGATAAGAAACATTGATGATGAATGCAAGTGAATAATTCGACCTCATTGAATCCGTATTCATGTGAACTTCAATTTAACCCTTAGCTGGAGATGGATAACGCATGAATTTTACGTGTTAAGTTATTTAAAGGAAAAGAATGTCAACATTGAAAGTGAAACAAAGGTAAATCATTTGATTTACTGAATCGGTCCACAAAACAATCATTCTTATGCAGGTAAAACGATGATTAACATATATTTTAATCTATAATATGAAATTAAACAGACATAGAAAAATCCAATTACACGAGTTCGCTTTCTATTTATATCTATATTTATGTTTATATCGCTTATATTACCATTGGAGTTCTTCGGAGGTCAACTCGATAGTTAATTAGATGGCGTCTAGACTAAAATACACACGAAACGAAGCTACATATTATCGAGCCCATGCCCTGTAAATTTTTTATTTTAGACTTTTTATAATTTGGATAAATGTTTTATATTGTTAAAAATCAAATATGAGAATTTGAGTCAAATCGGTGAACATGAATTTGACAGCTAGTGCCCCTTTCATATCAATACACCGTCGTCATGAAATTGCAGTAATTCCTAATACGTTTATGGCCCCAGTTCCCATGTTATAACAGGAGACCTTAACATCGTCCATGACCGAGAGTTGAAATCATTCCTCAGTAAAGGACCTAATCATCCACTACTCACTCCGTACGTACTGCACAAATGGATAAAACGAGAAAAAGCTGACAAAAAATCCTTAGATTCTTTTTTAATACAGTAATGAACATAGTTGATATTCGTATTAAACATTTTAAAGAACATTTTACTCCTAACAACAACCGTAATAGCCCTATTTCTCGTATCAACCATAATTGTTCAAATAAGGCCTTTGAAAATAGTGGAATCAATTACTTTTGGAGTGTCAAAAATTCGTTGGAAGTACTTGATAAATTGCATGCTTATATTGGTGATTTCGAATCTGTTCAAAGTTTTGATTTTTCTACTCTATATACCACTTTGTCTCATAATCTCATTAAGAAAAAAATCACACACCTAATTAAATGGGCATTTAAAAAGTCAGAATGCGAATATATATGTTCAAACTCTTTTAGGTCATTTTTTAGTAACAACAAACAAAAGAACTATGTCAATTGGACCTGCTTTGATACGATAACTGCACTTGAATTTTTACTAGATAACATTTTTGTTTGCTATGGAGATTCCGTATATCGTCAAATTATCGGAATTCCCATGGGCACTAACTGTGCACCACTTATTGCGGACTTGTTTTTGTATTGTTATAAGTTACAATTTATCACTAAAATCAGCAAATACCCATCTGATACAAAAATGAAATAACACTTATAGATATTTGGATGATATTTTGGCTCTCAATAATGACAAGTTCAGTATGTACACTAAAGAGATTTATCCTGCTGAACTGACTTAAATAAAGCTAATACTAACAATAAACACTGCACTTTCCTCGATATTGATATCTATATCTTTAACGGGAAGCTTAATACCAAAATTTACGATAAAAGAGATGATTTTTTATTTCCTATTGTTAATTATCCATTTTAAGATGGTGACGTTCCCTTGTCACCATCTTATGGTGATTATAAATCTCAACTTGTTCCATTCGCTCTTGTATGTAACAACGTGTTTGATTTTAACGAAAGAAATCTCTGTATTACTAAAAGATTATTACACCAGGGTTTTCGATATCACAAACTAGTCAAAACATTTACTAAATTTTATCATCGGTACAAGAACATCCTTTGTAATATAAATCAACATGCAGACATCTTATACGTTCAGGTATGTCGGCATTCACCTCAAACCTAACGCTAACCAAACCTTTAAACAGACTTATTAAGAAGGGACATAGTTACGATACTGTTGTCAGGTCATTAAAGATGGTATATTTTGGAATAAATATTGATTCACTCATTGGGTCTTTGCATCGGAAATAAACACATTTATTCTAAAACCAGTTGTTGGCATGATACAGGTTATGGTCTTCTCATATATTTTATGATGGTATGATACTAAACCCCTAACGGGAGGGATTGTGCTTGATTTTCATATGACGAAGACATAATCTTTCAATCAGTTTAATTGAAGTCTGGAGCAGGCATGTCAATAACTGCTAGTAGTCCTTTATTAATTTATGTCATTTTTCTTAGTTTTCTGTTACCTATTCTGACATCAGACTCGGATTTCTTTTAAGCTGAGTTTTACTGTGCGTATTGTCGTGTGTTTGTTTATTCTACATTGGCTAGAGACAAAACTCACAAAACATGTTTAATCCCGCCGCATTGTTGCGCCTGTCTAAAGTATGGAGCCTCTGGCCTTTGTTAGGCTTGTATTTTTTTAAATTTTGGTTCATTTATATGTTTCGGAGTTTAGTGTGACTTCCATTTTCACTGAACTGGTACACATTTTTGTTTAGGGGCAAGCTGAAGCCCGCCTCCGGGTGCGGGATATTCTCGCTGTGATAAAGACCCATTGGTGGCCATGGGCAATGGCTCACACTGGTCCTTTTGGTCAAGTACGATATAGTTGTAACTGTATACTCAAAAATAAGTATCGCAAACAAGGCAGTTTCGTTTCGTCATTTACGACAAGCATTTCTGACTATACTCGTCATTAGAAAGCAGTTCGTCAGAGACTATTATGATGTTGAATTCATATTGAAATACAAATCATAAATCTTTTTTCCTATGTTTTGTTTCGTTCTATTTTGTTATTTTTTATGGGATATTGATTTTGGGGCTGTCTGTAAAATAATGCCTGTTATCATTTTTACTTGTTTCCAAAAAACTACACTTTGTCGTATTTCAGAAATTTGATTGTTAGTTTAACCATAAAATCTTGATAGAAATGTTAATTTTTACATGCACCTGAAAGATAACTTTGAAATAAAAGAATGCACAAATTAATGATTATGATGATCGCAAGTTCCAATGAATATGGATAAAGGCAAATCTGAGGTATATATAAATGAGACCGAAACTCATCACAAAGAGATGACATGTTTAAACATTTGATCTCCTTTTACAAAATTGATTCTCGGTCGTAACAAGGCAATATTTTTTTTATTTTCATTTATAAGTATGTGTTTTTCATTTTTTTTAATCTCAGTGTATAACTTTCAACTCTATATGTGTAATATGTAATTATCAGTGCGTATTTTTAAGTTTTCAATTTCTGTTGTTTTTTTTTAAACTCAGTGTGTAGATTGGCTTCTACAATGTTTGACAAAAACGACGTTTTATGCAGTATTATTATTATTTTTTTTTTTTTTTTTTCATTTATAAAGGCAAGTGCTTTGTTTTCAAATATGTTGATAATATTTTCCTCAACTGTTGGACTGTGAAGTTGTGTATTGTGCGTTTTATCTTTAGAACATAGGGCATCGATAGGCAAGGGTGTTAAAACTTAAAAACTTGTTTAACCCCAGTACATGTTTAGAGCCTATTTAAACACAACATGTGGGGAGTTCAACAAGTTCAGCTTCGTGTGTACCTTCCCACAAAGACAAAGAGAAAATAAAGATGATAAATGAATTTAGTGAGTAAATATTTCAATATTGTGCATTAAAAGGAAGTTTCAAAGGGAAGTTTTGTAATAATCATTGCTGAAAAGTAGTCAAAAATTAATCGATCTTTCTTTCTGAAATAAATATACAAGTGTGATCTCATTTAATTATTTCTATTATTATTATCAAAACAAATCACGCAATAATTACAACATTTTATCTCAGAAGATATTCGAATTTTTAGAGAAATAAAATCAAATCGCAATGTGTAATTTAATCTGACAATGTAGGCACGCAAGACTATCATCATCTGTAACAGCTCACGACTTCAGGATAAAGTTGCATGTTCAATATCGAAATCTGGTGCAGTAAAATTGGTACCACTTAATTATGTTTCTCAATATTAGTATTCTTAACTTTATTGGTTTTGTTAACTTTAAATTTTACGTTTTTCCTGCTTTTACTTTCCTTTGAAATTTATACGAAAGATATTATATATTTTTACTGTCATTGATTTGAGCAGAACTCACATTTTGAATTTAAAAAAAAGCTCAAAGAACATTCATACTTTAATTTACTTATATAATATTATCCTACTTGCATGTTTGATTTATGGAATCTTTCTCATCCGCCAAAAAGGGCGTACACTTCTTTCAACTGAAATTATCGATTTCACATCATTATATTAGATAGCGAGCTGAAATAGTGCAGGTATGATAGTGTTTTGTATGGGCACAACTGCTGGTAAAAGCATGTAGTAATATTGTCTTTATTCAGCAACATTGTCTCTCCATTAAAAAGAAATAACAAATTCATAAATATCTCAATAATATGCATAGTATTACTACTAATATAGAAGTAGAACAAATGGTTAAAAAATAACAAAACAATTGAGGGTAATCAATTTCATTAATTTGATTAATGTAATAAAAGTATATGCGTTGCAATTAAGTGATGAGAAATAACTCACCTGTATAAAATGAATACCAAACTAAAAAAAGCAAACTCTAAAATGAACCGCATGTCTCCTGACCGAATCGCAAGAATAACATTCGTTGCAGTATCGACTGTATTAACGTCACCAGATTACATGTACACGTATCAGATATTCAGTTGGTCAATCTCGTTGTATGAATATGCATTATTTGACTAAAAATAAATCTTTTGAAAAAATGGTAAAGTGTGCATAGAATCCATTAAATACTGTCCACATGTATAATTGGGAGGATACAAACTATCCACCCTTTAAATTTCGATTTCCAGTATTTAAACAAAGCACACATGAATCTGGAAGCACCATTTTTCTAACAAATTCAATACCATATGAGATTTGGTGTACCTAGACTAAAGAAACTATCAATGCAATTGTGTGTTTCGATGGATAACAATTGTGTCCCTCTAATCACTTGTCTGCACTTTATTTGTTAATATTCTCATTTTGTTTTTAATATTTTCTAAATTTACTTCAACTATAAAAAGGTTTCAGTGAGGTCTTAGATTTCAATTGACGTAGCATTATCATTTTAAAAAATCTATTTGAAATTAATCACAAATATAGAGAACGAAAATATGTACGCATATTTTTATATATGTCGGATAACTACTTGTAAATCCGCGAAAAGGAAGTTCTTGATAACTGGTATGGACTACGTGTATCAAACTCATTCAATAAAGTGTGTCTGATGCGACAATTCTTTGCAGCATACATAAACAAAGACGTGACTACAGCATTTAATGTAATAAAACTGTTGCAAGTCGATTAAAGCAGTTTGGTATCACCTTGCTTAAGCTTATATTTAGGGAATCAATTGCATACCAACCTCTATTTGACTTGCATACCGACCAAACATGATAACTAAATTCTGCTGCAACACCTTAAATCGTGATCATCGATTTGATGTGGAAAGAATTCAGCAAATTCTATACTAATATATTTTGACTTCTTAGCGGTAATCCTCTAAAAGAGACATTCAAACCTTGGCTGCTTGAAACATTACATCCCTTGGGTTTCAGAAATAAACATAAGCTTTAGATCTATTGATGAAGCATATTCAGAATTTATCAACATATAAATGTCTCTATTTTGCAATTATTGATATTCCTGTCCCAAACAGTAAATGTGATACTCAAAAACACGTTTTTATAAGGGTTTTTGAAAGCTTTTTTTATTTTTTGGTTTAATTTTAAAGTTTATTGTGGAATTTTATGATTCCAATTGCAGGAAAATCGACATTTCCTAAGACACTTTCACGGTTTTACTATTTGTAAAGTAAACAAGTAAAGGAATTGTATTTCTTTTTTTCTTTTTTTACTTTACAGAAGTATTAATAATAACAATAATTCTTTACCGATTAATAAAGTATATACTGGGTCAATACTGCTATTGGACTGTTAGTCCCCGAGGGTATCACTAGCTCAGTAGTCAGTGCTTCGGTACTGATATGATTAATCACATATACGTATTGAAAATTCTCCATTCATAAATTAAGAAATCATTCAGAAACTAAAATCCCAACTCCCGCAGGCAAAGGAGAGCCGAAAGATACATTCAAACTCAGAAGTCGAAAATAGAATGACAACTCTATGGCAATAAAAGAAAAAGACCAAAAGACAAACAACAGTATACAAAACACAACATAGAAAACTAAAGACTGAGCAAAGTTGACCTTAAATATATATGGTTATTCTGTTTAGGTTCTTTTGATCAAATAGCTCATTACGTTGCATCGTATTTATGCATCCTAGGCTTTCAAATATTTCTCATGGTGGTAAATCCAGAAAAGCGCTCAATAAAAAAAAGATAACTTCATTTAATGTTCATCAAATATTTGGGTTTGGCGTTCCTGGTGAAGTAATTTTAAAGATACTCTTCCCGAAAACACGAAATTTAAACCTTTATTTTTTTTTAGATTTGATATGTCTGAAGTGCTTTTCTGAATTAACTTTAATCAGAAACCCTCAAAACCAAACTTCGAAAGCCAACGTTGCACAAACACGGATGAGCAATATGACGAAAATGGGCCTTATATGAAAAGCCAAGATGATCTAAGGTCAATTGTAACTGAGGAATTTGATACCTTTGTTTGGTTCTTTTTTAATTTCTAAAACCAAAAGAAAATTACGAAATGTATGTCACCGGTCTTGAGGTTATAATCATACCCTTGATTATAAATTAAAATCCTGCATTGAAGCTCTTGTCAAATCTATTCTGGACATTTCATAATTTATTGTTTTCAAACACTGTTTATTTTGTATTACGTTTATTATATTGCTGTATGAAGTACTAAGATAAGAGTTTAATGCTGCTTGTTAATTAAAATGCAGGCTGTAAAGTACTTTTAAACCGCTTTTTTGACCATAAGAATTCTCTGCGGAATCATTATACTTCCCGAAAGAATATAGCGATGGGGAAGTCCGTCTGTCTGTTCGTTCTACCGTTTGTTCGTTTGTTCGTACTTATGTCCAAAATTTGTATCGGCAACTGTTCCTGATCCGCTTGACATAATTTTAAGAACATTTCACGGGATCTTGCTCACATGAGGCACCTTTGCATCTCGTATTTAATTTCTTCACCGGAATATTTTTTGTGGTTAACTTTGAGAAGACATAATTTATAACAAAACAATTCACAAAAAAACAAATATGACAGTTATAAACCATCGACAATTACTGAACTACAGACTACTGACTTGTGACAGAATGTGGCGGAGTTAAACATGTTTGTGAGCGCTGTCTATCAATTTCTAATTTTTAGAAAATAGTTTTTTCTTACTGCAAAAAGATATGAATAAACTATGACATGTATGAAATAAAATTTCAAATAACATCATTAGAGAGATTAAAACCGTTTGGCTTACTAAGAGTGGAAGGAGTTTCTGAATTAGGTGCCTAATTGTATGCTTTAAGGTAGATTCACTGTATACCGCCATCTTGGATTGTACAATAACAGTACACTATCAGTCTAGTTCTTTACCTTAATTTGCAAATTTTGAGAAAGATTTGCAATTAATGTGTAAGACTATTTATTTGCATAAAGAAAATAAGGGATTTATTGCATTATTCAAAAGTATTGCATTATTCAAAGGTTTAAGCAAATAACAAATATTTGTGTTTTTAGAATCAATTTTTCAACTTAGCCATTTAAGGGGAGATAACTCTTATAGTAAAAATTTTATATTGGAATGATAGTGAAATATTTATATTTTACTTGTAGCAAGAAAACAAACTCGATGACTCCATTTTTCTTTTATTTTATTAAAGCATATTATAAAACATCTATTACATAGATTTCTTTTTATTCACAAAAATGTGTTTTTTTCATGAACAATCTATGCAATGGGTAATTTTCAACGACTTGCAGCTTGAAAAATAGCTCGCTGACCCATAGTTTTCATTTTATTTTTTAAAAAAGCAAAGTGAAATCTTCATTTTGGGAAAGTATAAGAAACTTCTATCTGAGGAAATATATACCGATGATCCACCTTAAATCAAAACAAAATAACATGGACTTACTGTATTTGATTGGAAAAATAAAATATCGAAAAAAGATCTATCGGCGGAAATATGTCTTCAATAATTGATAAATGTAATTAAGCTTATCAATTTTTAAAAGTCAAATTCGTGTTCGTGAATTGTCTTAATTGGTTTTTCGGTTATCATCTTTTCTTCATTTCACGCAGAGAATATTTTCCTTTTGTTGCAGTCTACTGCTGAGAAATTTAACTTTTATACCGGCATAATTTGAACATGAGCCCAAGAATTAGGCAGCTTCAAAATCCTATTAATATCCAAATCCAAACAATCTGCATAAGAGATCGTTTTAATAATGCCTGGCAGTAATTGATTATTAGGAACAAATGAGCTAAAAACGGTCCATATTGTGAATTTGAGAACCATAATATAGTCATTTCTCCAAAACGACTCTTGATATTTCTCCTTATAAAATGCTACCCGTTTTCACAGATGGTCCGATTCAATACCAGATATCTTAACTTGAAGGGATAAAGATTAGACAAAACGGTGGTTGTAGCAGAATACGAGTATCACTTTCAGCTTTCGGCGATTACTTTTCTTTTCTCATGCCTATTTTTGAAAGTTGTTTGATTTTTTTACATATTTTTTGTTTATATTTGCACATATCTTTGAGATTAAATGTACCTCTTTGCTTTACCTGTCTTTAATCTCATTCGTGTATTTTCATATTGATCTTTCATCCTTCTATTGACAACGTCGATCTGGTAAGCATCTTGAATCTTGTAAGTTGAACATACCAGTCGCTATTACAAGTTTATTATAAAAAAAAACATTTATCGAGGAACGGTTGCATGTACATTACATGGCCATAAGTATTCGTATCCTACAATTTTTTGTTATATATTTCATACAAAACTACATTTTTTTTCAAAAAAGTATTTTAAGGGATTTATGATTGGATTTTAACAAACCACATGTTGAACGACGCAGAATTGTCTGGATTATGTTTGGTTTTTTTTATCATAGATTTCTCGTCAGTTGTTTTTTATTTTCTCCAGTTGTGAAAATATATAACAATTTTTACATTTTAATGTAAATGAAATATATAACAAATTTCTGGACAAAAAATAAAACTTGTATTTACATCATCAGAAAATGAGAACGCTTCTCAACAAAATAAGACCAAATAAACACAATACACCTGTAACAGTTCTGCTTCTATTGGCACACAGTTAAGTAAAATGCTACCAGAAATACCCCAATAATATTGTTGGGAAATTTTTTTTTTAGATCTATAGCAAAAATGGTAGGTGACGAATACTCACCTGTGTATTTTGTAGTCCATTATACCGATATTGCAGCATGAGTGCTTTTTGTGAATTTATTTTATTGTTCGTTCTCCTAATTACCTTTCGTAAATTCTAGAAAATTAAAATCAAAATCACATTTTATTGTGTTAAGTGTGCAAACCTGTGAAAAGTACACATGATAATATGTTGATAATATAATTATAAGGAGTCGAAATACACAATTAATATAATCATAACAGCACGAACAATTTGTTGCAGTCCGAGTTTACTTGTTGCACTTTGTTGCACTTTTCAACATATTTTATATTTCAACTCCTTTATGCAGTGTGATAGGAATACACAGTAAGTTACTGTCCATTTATTTTCTTTTTTGTTATTATTAATATCTTCGAAAAACTGATCAAATGGACGACTCGGAGCTCACTAAAATATATAATAAGCACATCTATCGTTGAAGCTGACATTATGACATTCTATTTTTATTATTTCTACTTTTATGTTGATAGGATATTTTATTTCTATGTTTACGTATTTCAATTTTTTAACATATATTGTTTTCTTCCTACAAAACGATATGAATGAACTATGACATGCAATTTAAAATAACATCTTGATAGAGATTAAAACCAATTTATCTGAAGGAAATCTCGAAGCGGGTGCCTAATTCTATGTCTTTAATCAAACAAAATTAGAGCTTGCATGCATAAAAAATATACCCATCGGTAGTAATACAGATTTAACTGTACGTTATTATGTAAAATTTTAAAAATCCAATTCAGTTATTGTCCTGATAGGCTTTTTGGTTGTCTTCTTCTCTTCATTTAATGCAGAAGATATTTTTCTTTTGTTGCATTCTTCTGCTAAGAAATCCAACCTTGTATACCAGCATAACTTGAACATGAACCCAAGAATTAGGCAGCTTCCAAATCCTATTAATATCCAAATCCAAAACAAAAAGCTGTAAAAGATAATGTTTTAAATATGCCTGTTCATAATAGTAGTTAAGAACAAATGACCTAAAAACGGTCGCTATTGTCTCTGTTGTGAATTGGAGAACTATTACACAGTCAGTTCTCCAAAACGACTGAAGATTTTTCTCCTTATAAAATGCTCCGCGTTTTTCACACACGGTTTGACTCAATGCCTGATATTTAAAGTAAAGGGGTCAATAATACGCACAACAACGGCTGTAGCATACAGTGCGGAACATGAGTATCATAGTAACATCAGTTTTTGTCCGTAATATGTGGATTCAACAACAAAGATATCATTTCATTCACAAGGTAAGTTTTACTAATTATATCAACAACAAATATCAAAATCCATCAAATTCAACAACAAAGTTTAGAAACTACTGAGTCTATATGCACACAAATCATTAAGTCTCCCCTGTACTATACTAACAAGTCCCGACAGTTTATAGAACTTTGCCTCCTGTAGCAACTCGTACAAGTAGACATGCTCCCTAGGGAGATATCTTTTTTCCACGGTACAATTGTTCCTCAAATAGTTAAGGATTATCTTGAAGTGAGCAGGGTCTCGATCGAAGAAGTAGACGTTATTAGAAGGACGGAACGGACTTAAAGGCTGCAACATCAAGGCGAACACACAAGAAGGGTCGGCTCTGAGGGTGTTTTTACTTGTCTCTACCTTCATCCCTCCAACGTTAAGAGTAAGTGTGTTTTCCTGCGTGTCCTGTAGGGATTGTAGGAAGGTGTCCATCAATTCGGTCTTAGCTGAAAACTTAACATTTCTTATTGACTCAATTTCAGTATCAAGAGGTTCTACCACGACGTTCTCTGCCTTTTGTGACATACTAGCTGGAGTTGATTTCTTGACTGTCCCTGATGAGCTAGACGAGCTAGACGGCGATCCGGATGAGGTTGTTGATGAGGATGAACTCTTGTGAGATTTATCTGTTTTTTTCTAATGTGCTCACTTCTTTTTCTGAAAGAGACATGCAGTTCGACTTCCTCTAATATTTGACTCTCTCCTTCTGTTTTATCGGGTTCGGTTCTAAGCAAATTGTTATTGTCTCACCATTCTCACTCATTAGATCTTGAAGAACATCTTTGATTTTCTTTAGCTTTTGCTCTTTTGTCTCTGATGGCTTATTGAGTTTTGCAGGAGTCGGCCCTAAGATGTTGTTATTTTCTTTGTTCTCTATATCTGTCATTTGTCTGGATGTTTCATTCAAGGAACTTCCTCTCTTTTTAAACTCCCCTCCCTTACTATTACATGTAGTTCAATTGCTGGTGTCACCTATCTCGGATCTAGCAAATCTGTTGCATCTAGATGCAACTTCAACCTCATTCCCATTATTATCCACCAACTTAATTTTCTTCGGCATTTCATCTCTTTTAAATTTCTCTAGGTCTTCTTCGGCATCTTTTCCCCTACGGCCGGTGCTGTTCTGAAAACAAATCATTTGACTTTCAGGAATCTTGCACCCATGGTTGGAATTACGCCTTTGGAACAGTTTTTCACACTCTGAACACTTCCAGGCAAAGTCTGAGTGCCTTTCTAATATGTGACGCTCCAGAAACCACCTCTTTTCAAATGTCATATCTTCACATATAACACACATCCATTTACTATATAAAGAATGAAATAACAATCATAAGAAAGGGTTAAATAGTTATGGACCTATAATTATAATTATTTATATCTTTACAACTCAACAACATATACAAAGAGTCGTAAAACTTACTTAATTAGTAAGACAGTTTTAATATCCAATATTTTCATCATATGTCTTGAATATAAAAATAACCAACATGCGTACAATACAACTATGATCATTCGATCACAGTTCAACTAAATTTGATAAGTTATCAACTATGAAAACCAGGTTGGACCATGATCTCCCAAATAAGGTTTAAGTTTATCATGGTGAACCACTGTCGGTTTCATTTTTTGGACCCAGCTGAATTCTATATAAGACGTCATTCAGTCGATGTGTAACAACAAATGGACCATGCCAAGGTCTCTGAAATTTAGGATTTACACCAACCTTCCGCTGGTATTGGTAATACCAGACTGGATCACCAGGATTGAACAGCTTTAAGTGAATGTTATGGTCATAGTTTTTCTTCATAACATCACTAGCAAAATTTAAATTGGTTCTTGCAAATTTATGAACAGTCAACAATGTATGCTCAAGATCATTAACAAAGTCAGAAATAGAACTTTTAGGACCGTCAGGAGATTTACCAAACAATAAATCTACCGGTAGATTGATTTCACGTCCATACATCATTCTACAAGGTGACACACCCTTCCTTTCGTGTTCAGCCGATCGATATGCCATCATAAGGATGGGCACAAATTTGTCCCAATCCTTTTGGTGGTTCGATACAAACGAAGACAACATATTTTCCCGGGTTCTCATAAACCTCTCAGCCATTCCATCAGACTGGGGTCTCATAACCGTTGTTCTAGTCTTGTCAATATCTATCAATTTGCAAAGTTCTTGAAATAAATGGGACTCAAAATTAGCCCCTTGGTCCGTATGTATTTGTAAGGGAACTCCAAAGATTGAGATAAAATTATCTACTAATGTTCGAGCTACAACCTCTGCCTCTTGGGAATGGCATGATCAAACTTAGTGAAGTAATCACCAATTACGAGTAAATAATTATTTCCCTAAATTGACCTAAAAAAGGCCCAATTATGTCCATAGCAACTCTTTCTAAGGGGGCACCGACATTGTATTGTCTCATAGGTGCTTTTGGTTTTCTATTTGGTCGCTTTCGTGAAGCGCATACATCCCATTTACTACACCAATTTTCAATATACTTTCGTACCCCAAACCAAAAGAATCTTTGTCTAACCTTACTTAAGGTTTTCTTGATACCTAAATGGCCACCAGTGACACTAATGTGTAAGTGCTTGAGCACACATTCTTTCAAATTTTCTGGAATTACTTTTTGCCAGGTGACATTGTCCCCTCTTTCACTATCCATTTTCGACATAGAATGTCGTCTTTTATCTCAAATGATTCAATTCTATTCCAGAAGTATTTGATAATTGGACTGAATTTAGATATTTCCGACCAAATGGGTTTCAAATTGTTTACTAGCCAATCCCTAATTATCTTTAGTACCGGGTCATTTTTTTGTTCATTTTCTAAATCGAAATCTATTTCAGCAAATTGTTCATCGTGCATCGGAGATGACGAGCTCGGTTTTTGTTGATCCAACTGATGAGATTTCATGCTTCGAGTTTTAATTACTCCTATGCGTCGGTTTATAATGTTTTCATTGGTCTTAGATTTGCAAACATCAACTGATGTTTCTCTTGCAAATCTACTTTTCCCTTTCATTTCAACTTTAACGGCGCCTGTTAAAGTACTCGTATCATCAACTACTACTGACTTCACTACCACTTCTTTAGTTGAAATCTCGTTATTTATTACAACCTCTCCTAAACCCACGTTTGAAAATTTATCCTCAACTTTAGAGCAATACGAACAATCATCCGGACAGGGTCTACGACTCAATGCATCAGCATTCGAATGAATGCGACCAGGGCGATGTATTATTTGGAAATCATATGCACCAAGTGTTTCCAACCAGCGGGCAAGCTGACCCTCTGGATTTTTGAAATTTACTAACCACCTAAGAGACCCATGATCGGTACGAACTGTAAAAGATCGACCATAAAGATACTGATGAAAATTTTTAGCTGCACTGTCGATAGCCAGCAGTTCTTTTCCGGTGACACAATAATTTCTTTCACTTTTCGAAAACGTTTTACTAAAATAGCCAATCACTCTTTCTGCCCCATCCCACATTGCTGGCATCTGTATCAAGAATAAAGCCGCCATCATATATTGGATAACCTAAGATAGGTGCAGATATTAACAACTTTTTCAGATGCTCAAATGAGCAATTACAAGCTTCTGTCCATTCAAATTTCTTACACTTCTCGGTTAATTGATGTAAAGGCTTTGCAATAGTAGAGAAATTTTCTACAAATCGACGATAATATGAACAAATAGATATAAGAAGATGTGGTATGAGTGCCAATGAGACAACTCTCCATCCAAGTCAAAATTTATAAATGTAAACCATTATAGGTCAAAGTACGGTCTTCAACACGGAGCCTAGGCTCACACCGAACAGTAAGCTATAAAGGGCCCCAAAAATTACTAGTGTAAAACCATTCAAACGGGAAAACCAACGGTCTAATCTATATAAAAACGAGAAACGAGAAACACTTATGAACCACATCAACAAACGACAACTACTGAACATCAGATTCCTGACTTAGGACAGGTGCAAACAAATGCAGCGGGTTTGAACGTTTTAATGGTACCAAACCTTCACCCTTTTTCTGAAACAATAGTGTAACATCACAACATAGAAAGACACACTATAAAATATCAACTGAAATAGCTTAACTCAATCAAAGGACATAGTAACACCATTGAACATACACTGAACAAATAAATTTGACCTATGATACAATGTAAATTCAAAATAAATTAACTAAGGGAAGAATAATAAAAGTAACATGTTATATCGGTATGAAATGTTAAACAATTTAAACAAAGTCCGATAAAGCTACGTACATCTTTTACATTCTTGGGAGTGGGCCAATCTTGCACGGCCTTAATTTTTTCATCGTCAGTACTTATGCCTTTGTGACTAACTTTATGTCCTAAAAAGGTTACTTCCTTTTGAAGAAGGAAGCATTTCTTAGGATGTAATTTTAAATTTGCTGATCTTAGCCTTTTACAAAATTCATTTAAATTTTTGAGGTGTTCATCAAAATTTGGAGAACACCATAATATCATCAAGATACACTAAGCATATTCTCCAAGTTAAACCACAAAATATTTTCTCGACCAACCGCTCGAAAGTTGCTGGAGCACCACATAGTCCAAAACAAAGCACTTTAAATTGCCACAACCCACTACCAGGTATTGTAAAAGCTGTTTTCTCCCGATCCTTCTCTTCTAAACCACATTGCCAGTAACAATTGCGCATGTCCAGCGTGGAGAACCACTTACTGCCGCTTAAAGCGTCCAGCGTGTCCTCTATAAGAGGGATCGGTTGACAATCTTTTTCAGTTATATCATTAATTTTTCTAAAATCAATATAGAATCGAATACTTTGGTCTTTCTTTTTCGTGACCATAACAACCGGGGAACACCAAGCACTACTTGAAGGCTCTATGATGCCCTTTGGTGCCATGTCTTGTATCTCTTTCTCTGCAACCTCTCTCTTTGCCAAAGGAAGTCAATATGGTTTAAGTTTAATGGGTTTTGCATTGCCCGTATTTATTTTATGGTTAACAATTTCAGTATGCCCAATATCAGATGGGGATTTTGAAAAAACAACTTGATAAGAACATAAAAATTCTCTTAATTTCTTGACTTCAATATTATCCAAATCTTTGGAACTTTTCTCAAATACACACTTTAAATGATCAGGAATGTCTTCTTCAGTCTTAATCTTTGCACAATTGACCCGACTCACAGTGCTCACTTCAAACGTTTCTAAGTCAACAGATTCAAAAGTACCAACTATTGTGTTTTTATAGACTTTGACAGGCTCTGTGCTAAAATTATCCACCCTCAAAGGTATGATATTTGAATTTGGCTGGACCACTACACAGGGTAATAACAAACCAGTTTTCTCATTAAAAGACTTGTTCGTCTGTCTCTTCAAGACCTACTACATTAAATATAACAGGGCCACGTGGCATCCCTTTTATTAACATTTCATTATCAGGCGGAATATCAACAGTTTCCGCAATTGAAATTGACAACATGAGCTATCACCTTTATTTGTAAAACAGGTAATAACTTCATCCTTAATTCTCAGGCAACCTTTGCTAAAAAGAACATCAATACTATTAGTCATCAAAAAGTCCATACCAAGTATAGCCATATCTTTGATTTCAGCAAACAAAAATTCGTGTTTGAAAACATGTTTCCCTAATTTTATTTCTAAGTTAACTTTCCCAATAAACTCTGAAGCTTCTCCAGTTGCTGTTAATAAATTCATTCTGACTGGCATAACTTGAGGTCCATTCTCAAGTACAAGACTATCAAAGAAATCTTTTCTCAAAATGGAGGCGCTCGCCCCAGAATCAACCAACATATTTACAGACATAGAATTTATATTAGCAACTACAAAATATCCATTATCTTTCCCCCAAGAAACATTTGAAATAACTGTGTTGGGTCTTTTTATTGTGGTCGAGCCGCGACCCCCGCACTCGACGTTTGGTAGTTTTCCGAGCTGTTAGAATTTTGGTTGAAATTTCTATTACCAAAATTATTTGATCCTCTTTGTTGACGTGAACCATTGTTGTTATTATTGTTATAACGTTGACCATTAGTATTATTTTTCCTAATGGCCCCTACATCATTTTGTAGATTTCTTATGCCTAATTTTATTTTTTTTATTTCACTGACTATTTTACTATCATCAGCGTCACATGCATCAGCCGTTCTCACCGATCGCCCTTTTTGTCTGTCTGCCAGTCTTAAAGCTTCAAGACGAACAGCAATATTTTCGGATTCATATATTGTTTTTGGCCCTACTTCTCTCAACCTAAGACGAATGTCAGTTTCAGTTATAGCATCAATAAAGTAATTAAGCGCCAGGGTATCTCTGACAATAGGGAAAGTACCAGGATATGCTCGCCTTGTAAGTTTTTAATTGCCTGGCCCAGTTCAGGCAAACTTTCGTTCCTTAATCGAACCCTAGTCTGTAGCTCAGCTCTGAAAACTTCTGACCGATTTATGGAACCAAATCTGCTTTTAAACATTGTTACTAAACATTCAAAGTCGTGCCTTTCACCCTCTGTCATTTCATTTAAAAGAGCACGAGCACTACCTGTTAAGCTACTTGCCAACACTAAAGCTTTAGACCTTAAGTCCCAATCGTTAAGATCTGCCAGAAGATAAATTGTGTGAGATACTCTTCTAGATCGTCGGACCCGTCATACAGCTGAAGTTTAATTTTACATTTTATGTCAGGTTTAGCTCTGATGTTCTCAGTGAAATGGCTATTATTTAAGTCTTGTTTACTTTGTTTGGCTTCCCCACTCGCACTTATAGACGAACTATCATACCCCCTTCCTAAAATAGGGGTGATTTTATTTGTCATATGATGGTCAAATTTTGCCAACATACTGTCCATTCTCTCAGAAAAGTTTGAAAAACAATGGTCTACCATAAATTTCATTTCCACTTTAGCGTCAGAAACCATTCTCTCTGCGGTTAGATTCTTTTCACGACAAGAAGCTATTACTTCATTCGATAGTGTTTCATCCACCTCATCTCTATTCCCAGTATTGGGACCGAACGTAACGACATTTGAATCGTCCATATCTATTCTTACAATTTTAAATTTTGATATACAAACAATAGACTCTAATATATTCAGAGTGGTATCCCACCGCTGCCACCAATTGTAACGCTGCCTCTCTGACGTTAGAGTCGGCCACCAGAGATCACAGGGTCACGTAAAAAGGGATCTATTTGAGGTTGAGAAAGGTGTCTTAATTAAAACCACCGATCTAAACCCGAAATAGGATAAAGGAACAATATATAAATATATGTATATCAATGTGCTAGTATAATTCGGTTTTCGTGAGGTTTATTAAAGTAAAAGTTAATAATTTATAAAGTTCAACATTTTATTAACGAAATAAAATACTGGGGGAAGGCTGAACTCTCGGTTCTGTCACTGGTCAGTGGCCTCTGGTATGGTTGGTCTTACAACAATTAACAGGA
Organism: Mytilus coruscus; assembly: GCA_017311375.1. Taxonomy (NCBI): domain Eukaryota; kingdom Metazoa; phylum Mollusca; class Bivalvia; order Mytilida; family Mytilidae; genus Mytilus; species Mytilus coruscus. The sequence goes on from CM029595.1 coordinate 103,153,037, forward strand.
ATGTGAATACTACTCATTACATAGCATTTCTTTACAACTAGTCCTTTATACAAAGGTAACTATCATATTCATAACTAACTTTAACCAAACAAGATAAAAGGCCTGACCTTCACCAAATTGTTCATAAAACATGCATGTGCTTCTCCATAAACTATCACTATCTCAATAACCATAGCTATATTAACAATAATTTACACACGTGAATTTATCAACTCCAAATCTGGTGACAAAATTCTTTAGTCATCGTCACCGACAGTTATAGTCATCGTCACCGAGATAAATCACCGTCACCGTCACCGAGATAAATCACCGTCACCGTCATCGAGATTTAATCACCGGGACTTATATTAGTCACCGTCACCTTTTACTTATTAAAATAATATTATTATTTCACAATACTAACTTTTATATTCATAACATCAGACATAATTCTATTTAGTTTCTACTTCTAGTGCTCTATCTCTTTGATTTTACTATCTCAACTAATGCGAGCTATCTCCCTTGACGCAGTCAACCACACGTATTTATATTACCAATTGACCAATGAGAGTTGCGCTTACATAATGACATTCAATCACAAGCCATCACTCTTTTTAGGGAAATTCCCTTAACGGTGCATGATGCAATTGTAAACAATGCAATGTTCTTCGCGAATAAATATAATTTATGTGTTCAAAATGCAACTAAATGCTTTGAAAACGTTTGTGATGGGTTAAAACAGATACAAACTACTGTATCTTGCAACCGATAGTCAACAGATAACGAACATTATAACCAATACACATCAAACATGTAAGTATCACCTAGATCGGTGACAAACTTCAAAAATCGGAACGAGAGTTATTTACAGTCGCCAACTGCTCCGTGCAATTAGCAATCATACACAAAAGAAACCTAAACAGAAAGAATAAGATGTAAAATTATACCCACATGAATCACCATATTATTATTATCTACAGCCGTAAATAAAAATCTACGGCCTACTTCCACTTTCCAACAGTACGAAAATAAACATTACATGTCTCAAAAACAATCATGAATACTCCACAGGTTTAAAAGTCATTCGAGATAATAGTTTTATAAGTACAAGCATAAGCATCTCCTGACTTATCCAATACTTTTGACAACCAACTTTTGGTTATGGATCATAACAACGACAAAAATGCATATCAAAACAACACTGAATAAATACGGGGAGCCGGCATAACAATATTTTATATTTAAACTCCTTTTATGCAGTGTGATAGGAATACACAGTAAGTTGCTGTCCATTTATTTTCTTTTTTGTTATTATTAATTTATACTGTGTTTATTCTTCGAAAAAACGATCAAATGGACGACTCGGAGTTCACTAAAATATATAATAAGCACATCTATCGTTGAAGCTGACATTATGACATTCTATTTTTATTATTTCTACTTTTATGTTGATAGGATATTTTATTTCTATGTTTACGTATTTCAAATTTTTAACATATATTGTTTTCTTCCTGCAAAACGATATGGATGAACTATGACATGCAATTTAAAATAACATCTTGATAGAGATTAAAACCAATTTATCTGAAGGAAATCTCGAAGCGGGTGCCTAATTCTATGTTTTTAATCAAACAAAATTAGAGCTTGCATGCATAAAAAATATACCCATCGGTAGTAATACAGATTTAACTGTACGTTATGTAAAATTTTAAAAATCCAATTCAGTTATTGTCCTGATAGGATTTTTGGTTGTCTTCTTTTCTTCATTTAATGCAGAAGATATTTTTCTTTTGTTGCGTTCTTCTGCTGAGAAATTCAACCTTGTATACCAGCATAACTTGAACATGAACCCAAGAATAAGGCAGCTTCCAAATCCTATTAATATCCAAATCCAAAAATCTGTAAAAGATATCGTTTTAAATATGCCTGTCAATAAATAATAGTTAAGAACAAATGAGCTAAAAACGGTCGCTATTGTCTCTAATTGTGAATTGGAGAACTATTACACAGTCAGTTCTCCAAAACGACTGAAGATTTTTCTCCTTATAAAATGCTCCGCGTTTTTCACACACGGTTTGACTCAATTCCTGATATTTAAAGTAAAGGGGTCAATAATACGCAAAACAACGGCTGTAGCATACAGTGCGGAACATGAGTATCATAGTAACATCAGTTTTTGCGAGTTTTTTCTTCATGACGAAGTATTTTGAAGTGTTTGATATTTACATATTTTGTTTCTACATGTACACATGTCTTTGAGATTACATGTAACTCTTTACTTTACCCGTCTTTAATGATCTCATTTTGGTATTTTCCTATTGATCTTTTATCCATCTATTGACAACGTCGATCTGGTATGCATCTTGTATCTTGTAAGTTGGACATACCAGTCGCTATTACAAGTTTATTATAAAAAGAAACATTTCTTGAGGAACGGTTGCAAAATCTTAAAATTAGTTAAAGCCTTTATGACGAACGCAGACAACAACAAATTAACAACAAAGATTATGCATTAATTTTGAAAGAATTGTGAGTATTTTCTGTTTAGTGTTGTGTGATAAGGTGTGAACATTTGTTGGTCTTTTTCTTTTGGTCCATTGCCTAATTTGTCTATCTACGATTGGAATTCCATGACCTCCAAAAGGAGCGATACCGGGTGCATCGACAGGGTAAGCGTCTCCTCCTAACCACGATAAAGTAATTTTTATCATCGAAATATTCTTATTAGTTTAGTGACTGAAACTACGTAAATTAGATTTTTATAAGACCAGCTAAAAAAATGCTCTAAATGTTCCAAAAAGACACTTAAAATTATATGAATAATGATATAAATGAGTATAAGTTAATGAGCGTCACTAATGAGTCTTTTGTAGACAAAACGCATGTCTGGTGTAAATCTTTTTTCTGTCTGGTATCTAGGATGAGTGATATGACAAAAAAGGACATATAGAACACTTGTTATTATTTCTTCAAGTGTAATTTGTAAAGTTATATTATACACTCTTAGTTTATGCAGGGTGATTTTTGGTTTGTTTTGGGAATTAAAGCACATAAGAATGAAACACCTCACCCTTTTACTGAGCAATTCCTAACTGGTTAACGACCTGCTGAAATAAACCTGACATGAAATTTGAACCCTGATCGGACTGTATAGACTTCGGAAGTCCTACCAACGTGAAAAAATTGATAAGAGCTTTGACAATAGTTGGTGTCTTGATATTCCTTAACGGAATAGCTTCAGGAAAGCGAGTGAATGTACACATGATCGTCAATAAATTCGCATTTCCAGTCTTGGTCTTTGGTAAAGGTCCAACGCAATCAATTAGTACTCGGCTGAAAGGTTCTTCAAAGGCTGGAATTGGCGAAAGTGGTGCTTGTGGTATTTTCTGTTTAGGCTTAACAACAACCTGGCATATATGGCATGATTTGCAATATTCTGTGACATCATTTCTAAGTCTAGGCCAGTAGAAATGTTGCAAGATCGTAAGGCAAGTCTTCCTTATACCTAAATGTCCAGCCAAGGGGGTGTCATGGGCAAGACCAATAATTTCTTTCCTATAGACTTTAGGCACCACCACTTGGTATATCACTCTCCATTCCTCATCTGGGGTAGCATCAGGGGGCCTCCACTTCCTCATTAAAATGCCGTCTTGATGGTAGTAACATTCGGCCACTTTGTCTACTTCCTCCTGTGGTTAAGCCCTGTTGCGGAGCTGAAGAACCTCAGGGTCTTTATTTTGTTCTTCCACAAATTTTCATCTGTGTGATGAATGACTGTTCACGTCTGGCCATGGCATAATTACATGCTTGTTAGTACTAGGTGGTATTATTATGGCCTTTTCTGAGCCACAGGAACCGTCAATGTCGGCAGAGAAAGTGTCAGAAAGGTTCATGTAATCAAACTGGTCTTCTTATGGTGTTTATATATCTCAACTTGTTCGATTCGCTCGTGTATGTAACAACGTATTTGATTTCAACGAAAGAAATCTCTGTATTACTGAAAAATTATTACACCAGGGTTTTCGATATCACAAACTGTCAAAACATTTACTAAATTTTATCATCGGTACAAGGATATCATTCGTAAATATAAATCAACATGCAGACATCTTATACGTTCAGGTATTTCACATCCAATATTTTATGGTAATATTCTTTAGAAAGCACAAAAATGTCGGCATTCACCTCAAAAGCTAACCAAACCTTTAAACAGACTTATTCGGAAAGGATATAGTTACGATACTGTTGTCAAGTCATTAAGAATTGCATATTTTAGCATTAATATTGATTCACTCATAGGGTCTTTGCATCGAAAATAAACACATGTATTCTAAAACCAGTTGTTGTCATGATACGGGTTATGTTCTTCTCATATATTTTATGATGGGATGATACTAAACCTCTAACGGGAGGGATTGTACTTGATTTTCATATGATGAAGACATAATCTTTCAATCAGTTTAATTGAGGTCTGGAGCTGGCATGTCAGTAACTGCTAGTAGTCCTTTGTTCATTTATGTATCATTGTCATTTTGCTTAGTTTCTTTTGTTACCTATCCTGACATCGGACTCGGACTTCTTTTAAACTGAGTTTTACTGTGCGTATTGCTATGTGTTTCTTTATTCAACATTGGCTAGAGGTATAGGGGGAGGGTTGAGATCTCACAAAACATGTTTAACCCCGCCGCATTTTAGCGCCTGTCCCAAGTCAGGAGTCTCTGGCCTTTGTTAGTCTAGTATGTTTTTTAATTTTAGTTCATTTATATGTTTTGGAGTTTAGTGTGACGTCCATTTTCACTGAACTAGCACACAATTTTAGTTAGGGGCCAGCTGAGGACCACCTCCGGGTGCGGGATTTTCTCGCTGCATTGAAGACCCATTGGTTGCCTTCGGCTGTTGTCTGCTCTTTGGTCGGGTTGTTGTCTCTTTGACATTTTCCCCATTTCCATTCTCAATTTTATTCTTGTAAATCCTTATCTTGTTGTTTTCTTGCCATCGCCCTAGTAACAACAAAAGCTGGATACAGTTCAGCATCATCTTCAGGTGATTTAACATCCACCACCGGTTCACTCGAAACAATTGGTTCAGCAACCACTTTGTTCCTAGCTAGATCATGTCCTAGCAATAATGAAACACCCTCAACAGGGAGTTTAGGACGAACACACACAACAACTGGTCCAGTAATCAAATCTGACTTCAGATAAATACGATGGAGGGGAACATCTATACAACCTAACTCCACACCTTGTAACAAAACGGAGACACCAACAGAAGTCTCCTCGAACAAAGGCAACACACCTTCTAACAATAAAGTCTGAGAAGCTCCAGTGTCCCGTGAAATATTAATAGGCTAAGGAGTAGTATTATCAACAATAGAAACAAACCAATCAGACATAAAGGGTTTATAATCTTCCATGTAATCACAAAAACTGGACTTACAAACCTGACTCGCAGGACATTCCAACTTATTGGTAACAAGGGGTGTCGTACAAGCACTGGACTTGGGCTTATTATCTCTTTCATTCTTCTTCTGGTGTCTAAAACAATCAACCATCAGGTGACCATTTTTCTTACAATAAGCACAAGCTAGTGACTTCTTCTCAAAAGTATCAAATTTAGACTAGACATATTATAACTAGACTGACTCTTATTCTGTGCAACAGGCTTACTATCAGTACGCTCAGTACTTTGATTTTTGTAATTTCCGCTCGAAGTATTAAAATTTTGACCTTTGAAACTTCTTTTATGTGAAAGGGTATAATTATCGGAAACAACAGCTGCATCTTGCAATGTCTCAAAAGTTTTGTCATCTAAATGTGTTTTTAAAGGGAAAATTCGCGATTTTTTACTTATCATCTTATTATGTTCATAATACCATAAAAAACATATTCACCAAGTTTTATCTGGATATGAACACTAATAAAGAAGAAAATTAGGAATTATTAACTTTATTTATTCGAACTTCCTGACTTCTGTGACGTAGTTCAAGTCTAATTGCATGCCGGGAGTGGATTTAATCTCATGTTAAGTCTTGTTCGTTAATCATCTAATAACGCGATTTAAAGCGCATCGACGACTATTTTGCGTATTTGTTAACCAACTAATAATTAAGTGAGTAAAGTGATCAGCCGTGCAACTTTTTAAATCAAAATGTACGATTTATATTTTAGGGATTTCTGATATGATTATTGTAATAAAAGTAAATAATACAATAGAATATTTTTATGAATTTTTTTCCGACGGGTATGTTGAACAAACATTTATAACTGATAGTGTAATAAAATGCATGTTTGTATTCTCACCTTTTATTTCAGTCAAGGATTTGTCTTACTATACAAATCCTTGCTTCAGTCTAGCAAACATTTCCCGCTAGTACTGTGTAAATACAATGTGTATTATATTGACACTACCTGGTAAAGACGTGGTTAAATTCACGATAATTAAAAGATTAGCATTATGTAATTTTAATCTTTTGATCTTCACTAGAGTGTTGTTTGGCCTCAAGGGTTCACGTTTCAGGTGTGAAAAATAAAAAAAATGTTAAAAGAGAAGTGTGCGGGTTTTGAGACAGAAAAAAAGATTATTTGGGGAGGAATATGGTGGCAAAATACCTGAGTCGCCGTTATATTTTTTTAATATTTTTGCGTTAGCTCAGGTTTTTAATAAATAGGTGAGTATTTTGTTGTAACATCGAAATTCTGAATTACATTCAATTAAATAATTCTATAAATAAAAATGGCCCACGAAAACGAGCGTAGAAACCAAAAACTGTACTATTTTAAATTATCATCGATAACCTTGAATATTTCAATGTGCAGAGAAAATTATATCAGTTACATTAATATAGTATGGATGCCCTTATTAAAATATTTTAAATCTCACAACGTATAAATACTTTAGCTATTTGACCAACGATGTTTAAAAAAAATTAACAGAATCAATCTAACGTCAACTTTCCTTTTTTGAATGGAGACATGTCACGGAATAGAAGTTCCTTCATAATATAAGTTCCAAATGGAAACAATATTCTGGAATATTATTTCCACTGGAATAAATATTACAATAAATGTTCCTAATGGAATAAATGGTACAGAATATGTGTTCCAACAGGAACAGATATTATGACATTGTTTATAACAAAGTTTCCAGTGGAACTTCTGTTAGGCGGAACAAATATACGTTGACAGACAGACCGGCGGAATAAATTTTCAATGTGCTTTATATCTTGTACCTTTGCAAGACATATCATTCATTCATAAACCCACTCTAAACCAGAGATATATATCATTTTAGAGGAGTCTTAGGTGGGGGATTGCCGGAAGGATTTAAATTCTGACTAGATTTTTTCTCTCAATTTAAATCACTGAACTAAAAAAAAAAGAAAACTACGTCCAAGAACAGAATTCTTCTTGTAAATTCATAAATACAACGTTCTTATTTTGTAACTTTCGATAGACTTGACCTCCAACCCCCTCTCTGCGTTAACTTATAAAAATAACAGGAAAATATAAACTTGAAATAGATTGATGATGAATACTATGCAACTGCGGCACCCCTTTTTATCACAGCGTACATGCATGTATTTTCATAACTGTCCGTTATTTCGATTAAGAATGACAATTGTACGTAAAATCCTATAGTTGGTGAGACTTTTTCTACCAGATATGCGACTTTTCGTATTTATATTTTCTCTTATATTACTCTCATTTAATATGGAGTGAAGTTTCTTAATTTCTTCAAATATAGGCTTTTTGGGGATCATTAGTGTACGTCCAGGTGCATATATATATAACATGCATGTCGGAACAGGAAAATTGACATAAGGTACTAATAGAACCATGTCAACATTATTATACATTATTCCCAACAATTGTGATGATGACGAATTTCTTAAACTGTTCGAGAACAATCTAATTGAAATATAAACCTGTGATTTTACTATGTCCATAACTTCGATGAACCAAAGCAAGTTAGATATCGACCTGTATTTAATTCAGATTGGTTCTGGATGTTTCTCTCTTAATAAACATGTTTATGTTTTAAATTGCGGCTATTTCCTATAGTTCCGTAACTTTCTATCTAGGCGTATAAACCAATGATCGACAAGTGCGTACATTTTTGTTAAATCAATATTTGTATGTTTCAAAATGTCCATAATTATTGACAACGAGTATATACTTGCATTTTCCCCAATTTACCCTTGGAAAATATGTAAATAGATTTTTATTTTATCAAATCTTTTTTTGGAATTATTTAGATTTTCATAAATATCATTCTTTACACCAGAAATGTTATTTGTAAACAAGCGTACTAGTTTAGTAATGACTATAGTATATCACTATCGGACACGCAAGACATAGATGTATATTACACCTGGTAGTTTTGAAATGAAAACTTACAAGTTATCGGCCGTGTACACTGATCAATACCCTCAGAAGTGAAGCTATGCATTAACTTGCATTATTTTTAAGCCCGACAGGAAATCGCTTGAATACCTGGACGTGTCACCTCACAATACCTCTGGGAATAATTCCTTTAGCCATGCTGGTGATCAGATAAGGGAAGGTCCGAATTTATTTAAATAAGTTTATTACATAAAACTTAAAGAATTATGAACAAATTAGATTTTTGAAAACAATCTTACATGGAACACTTATTTTTGATTTGAACTTTGACTTTTTAACTAATTCTCATTTAAATTTCTTGTTTCAAAAACGACAGACCATAGTTATTTAAAAAAATAATTACATTTTTCCGTATCAAGTTAGTTAGGAAAGGTTGCACAACCATGTCTATTATAATCATTTTTGTGACCCGGTTAACTGTTTATGCTTTCCTTGTCGAATAAATCAACCGTATACGCTTGACAAGATATCGATACTCAATTACGACTACGTTAGGTTACTGCTGGTTTTGGTCCTTTGTGGTTTATAGATATCAAGTGGTTTCGTAAACCGGGAAGATGACAAAATATACAGAGAATTGATACGCTCAATTTAAAATTGATGGTGATCTCTATCTAGCAGAATAAAACTTTAATATTTATAAATTTGTGCTTTTTTATACATAATGAACATAATATCAATTTTTCATTTTTTTGCGAAGTTTCCCTTTAAGTCTAAATTAACACACTGCTTGAACTCTTCTAATAACATTAATTGTCTTATTTTATCAAAATTGTTACCTATTTTCTTTGACGTAAGCCATTTATCAAGTATATCTTCTTTTTTCCCTAGCAAATTCAACATCGGTTTGTGATTCAAACTTTTTGTACGACCTAAATGTCTGTCTATATGCTTCTGTTTAACAGTTCCATAATCAGTCAGCACTTTTTCTGAAGAAAGTGCTGAGTAAATTTCAGCGGCCTTGCCCTCAAAAACACTTTGCAGCATCGTAGACCAATAAGGCTTTGACCTTTTCAAATTATAAGCTATTTTCTCACAATCTGGGAACCAAACGTATATTTTTTAAGAAAATGAGCTAAAATGTTCTGATTTTGACTGGACTTTAGTGTTGCTTTCTTCTTTGACCATTTCAATTTTCATTTTCTCCATCTCTAACCTTTCCCTCATTTCAAGTTCTGCCTGTTTTAATTTAAATTCACCTTCTTTTTCTTCTTTTACCATCTCTAACCTTTCTTCTTTTTCTTTTTTCTTCATCTCTAACCTTTCTTCTTTTTTCTTTTTTCTCCATCTCTAACTTTTCTTCTTTTTCTTTTTTCTTCATCTCTAACCTTTCTTCTTTTTCTTTTTTCTCCATCTCTAACCTTTCTTCTTTTTCTTTTTTCTCCATCTCTAACCTTTCTTCTTTTTCCAATTGTTTTAATTCAACTTCTTTTTCAAAAATGTTTTAATTTAAATTCATGTTCTAATTCAAGCTGTTTTAATTTGAAAGCATCAACATTTTCGACCTTAAGTTCAAGAGCCTCTTCACCTAAAATTTCTGTATCAACTAATTTGTCTATTATCAAATTTTTTATAATTTTTTTCTCATAAATACTCTAAAAACTAATTTCAGATGTTTAACAAGCAACACTATTCCCCTTTCTTTAATTTATCCAGAACCTCCAGATCTGGCGTTTTCAAAATTTAACCAGCATTAAATGCCATTTTGTTGAATTTTGTTGGCTAATTCTAATAAAAATACTGAAAAAAATTTAATAAGATATTAACGTTCTCCCGGACGAGCCCCCAATTTCTGTTACGGTCAGAAATCACCTTAAATTGTAGCCAACAAAAGACACAAATCAATAATAATATTTAACAAGATTTATTATACTCAAGTTTACAAGAAATATTATACAAATTGAAATGTCAACTTAACTGTTAGAATATATGTCCGATCCTTTTGTCTTTAAATTTCTTTATCTGAAATTCTCCTCTTCACTGTAGCGGGAATCCAAACAGAATATTACGTCCAATAAGTCACAATCTAGTATGATGTAATTAACGTAAATAAAAGTGTCAATCCAACAACTGCAGAGAACTTCTGAGAATACAAGAATGTTAATGTCTAATCCGAAAGTCTAACTTTAGTGTCTATACATATATAGTTCTCACGGAAATCTCTAAAACATTGTAGAACGTAAACTTCTAGACTACGGTAGAAGTTTAAATTACACATCGTAGATTATGATAATTCCAGAATAATTATGTAAGTCAAATTGAAAGTTCTAATCATTCCATCAGTATCTATGATTGTTCCAGTGATTTCTAAATTACAGTTATTTTGTAAACAACCATAAGTATTATGTAAACATATTATACATGTTAAAAGGCCACACAAAACAAATTAGTCCAAGATAAATAAATATAATAATTACAATATCATAACAATATTTTTTAAGATGTGCGTTGATGCAAATTCACACACTGACTTAATTTATTTTCTGTAAAATTAGGAAACAGAATACAATATTCGCAATTAGAATAGGAAATGGGAACAGGGAATGTGTCAAAGAGATAGCAACCCGATTATAGAGCAGAACACATCCCAAGGCCACATATAGGTCTTCAACGCAGCGGGAAAATCTCGTACCATGATGCTTCAGCTGGCCCATTAACAATAATGTATTCTAGTTCAGCGAAATGAACGCTACAATTAAGTGTGAATCATACAAATGAACCAAAACTAATAAAACATATAAGACTAACAAAGGCTAGTTCCAGACTTGGAACAAACGCAAAAATGTAACGGGGTTAAACATGTTTTCTGAGATCTCAACCACCCCCTAAAACTCTAGCCAATGTGAAATAAACAAACACACAGTTGATTAGATTTTCATAGGCCACCGTACGTCGAAATAAATATTTATGTATGTCTTAAGATATAACTGGATTTCTCTTGATCACTTAATATGATATTTGAGAATATGTTTAATATTAAAAACATTAGACAAATCTATCATGAATTATCTATATATTCACCTCCGTTACCTATTGAGGAAATTGCGCAAAAGTAAAAAAAAAAAATCTGATCCAAGTCAAGAGCTTATAATCTATTGTTTTTTTAATTGCTGTTTGACATGTTTTGATCGTTTTTTTTTTTTTTTTTATTTCTGTTTGACATGTTTTAATTGTTTTCATTTCTTGTTGTAGTATAAATTAGGCCTCTTGTTTTTATAATAAGCTCACGTTTATTCATCCTATACGGTAGGGGATTTGCTTATGGCTGAATGTCGTACGGTTATACGTTTAAAATATGTTATTAAATGGGAAGTCGCACATGTCTATCCGTTCGCTCAGCCAGTGATATCTGTAATTTGTCGAGCGATTGTATTTTTTAACCAATTTACACTTTCATATTGGTTATGACACTTCTTACATGTACAAAAAAAAATGCAAATACTTCTTATGACTTCCAAGTGTATTTCAGCTATGCAACGGAGATTATATGTTGCGCCAGTAAATCATTTTTTTAACATGTATATTGTTATCCACATATGACAACATGTTTTAATACATGCAAAATTCGTATGACAAATACAATGTTTTCGCAACGAATCGTACAGTATCAAAAAAGTATACAGATAACGAAGCGTACACAATTTGAAAATAAATCATGTGAAAACATGCATTTTTTGTTTCTAGATAACACACAAACCTACAGTCTTTACAAGTTTGATGAGTCTTAACTATCATATTATCAAAAATGTATGTATTAAAAGGTATGAGGCACGAATAACCAGAAATTTTTAACTATAAAAAATAGTGAGCATGCTTTTATCAGTGGCAAGGTCGTGCGTTTTTTATATATGTCTATAAAGATATAAAATGTTTTTAAAAAAAAAACCTTGCAGTAAGAGATGAGTAATACAGCAAAGAATATATTTGCAAAGAAATATCCGAGAATAAATTTTGGAATTTCCTTAAATTATAAATTCTTCTCTGTCTGAACTCCGTGGTACACGGTGTGTTCGATTCGAACGCGCCAACGTCCGGATTCATTTGTATCTGGGTTATATGGGGTGAGTTTGTTGAAATTAAAGTGAGTCGAATTAGTGCAGTGGATTTCTTAGATTTATGGATATAGTGGAAATAAGATTTTATAAAAGAATACATTAGTACCATTTATCATTAAATTGTGAAAAGCCTGGCAAATGAGAACTTTAAAATTATATCAAATCCGCCGTGATTAAAATGTATCGTCTTTTAAAAAGATATAGTTGTTTTTGTCAAAATATAGTTATAATTGCTTCCTTTTTTAAATAGAACGTTGTGTTGATGAATTATATCTCGGTTAATTACGACATCAAGCTTAAGGGAGCTATATACCGTGATATATAAGCGAAGAAAGGGTTTTTTTTTTTTGCTTCTTCAGAAATACCTCTGTAAGAAATAACTGAACATTTGTTGGCTAAGATAGCTAATAAACAATTCGAATTTGAGAAGTCTCTTGTTTTTAATTTATTTAAAAGTTAGGGCATACTTTACTCCTGTCCGTCCGTCATTGCGTTCGCCCTCATGATATGTACGTTATTCACCGTTGTGCACAACGTCCATATAGTCTGTTTTTTTATGTCTTTTTATAAACGCAAGCAGATGGACACTTGCAAATCATGCGGATTTATGTTTTTATTGATTGAGTGTTACTCGCTTTAAGTTCAGTGGCAAATATTTCTTCAAAGAAATTATATTAAAATCCTGTAAACGCGAGGTCCTGAATTTTACGTCCCTCCTCCGACCTGGCGTGGCTGCTAATTTATACATCCAACGAGTAGGAAAAGGTTTTACTGTTGGAACGCGGCAGACATTTCTAGGGATTACTATATTTCTATACCCAATTCAACCTTTGAGATTGATTTAGTACTTAAACAAATCAAATTGTTTTTTAACTAAAACTTGTTCATATTCAGTACGAAATATACTTATATAAAGATTATATATAATTTATTTCTAAGGGGTTAATTGTTTACAAAGATAGTGATCGCAACTCTTCCTACAATTTCAACCTATAGCTTTTTTTGTCAAACACATGTGTTGTGAACTGCATTTTTTAACGTGTATTTTAACTGATGAATGTTACAATATCCAAATGAAATGATAACCATTATCCGAGGCAGTATTACCGCCGAGATCTTAATCAAGATTGATGATATTCGAAATTAAGAAAAGGGCATAACATTAATTTCCCCTCTTTTTATTTTCCAAATTGAGGGTACAATTTGTTATTTTGCCAAAAATGGTCATATCTGCAGCATGAATATTGAATATCCGTGCAACTTTAAAAAAAAAACCTTCTTTTTTCTTAAAAAAATTGTATAACGTAATATGCATACTTTTAAAAATAAATATAATAGGATGTTTATTCCTATCAAATTCTTAAATTTCTCATCCAGTGTTACTATTATCTATATATGGATGCACAATTTTCCGATCTATTTTTTCTTGTCAACTTTTTAATGGCAAATTTTGCCAAACTTACTCTGAAACTAAGTGTTAATTGTATTAAGAAGTATGCTTTTTATTCTGTATTGATAGTTTTGAATTGTATAACATTTTTATTATCTAATATCAAAACTACCATAACTCATGACACCGTTATTATAGCATCTAGTTATATAACACGTCGATTTTACAGTGGAACTTGCCTAATCCGACACACTAAAAATGTATCTCTACTCAGGTTTTACTGCAAGCATTGCTTTTGGGACCATGAAATGTGTCGGTTAAAGCAAAATACTCAGTTCATAGATTATTATTTTCAACTGTAACGTTTTGCATAAATTATCTCTACCCAGAATAAAAAAAATTTCAGTCCCGAATAATTCACTCCCTCCCCGTGATCGACTCTCCAACTCGCGAGGGATGTAATGTAGCCATCGTAACTTCAAGGCATATTTTAGCAGCGATCGATGTCTTTCAAAATTACTGCAATTTTCTTGTATCCCTGGTGCTTTCGACTGGAGAACCGTCGTACACTAGAATCGAACAAGTTGGCACTCCGAGGCGGGTGGGGAGCAAGAAGGTGAACTGTGGATTATTTTTATCAATAGTGCCGCTTAAGTCGACGCTAGGGGCCGTCTTGACCTTGTTGTAGGGTATGAATGGTTCGTTCATTGTTGAAGACCCTACATCAACTGTCAAGATGAAGAACAGGAATAAGAGCCCTGTTCATTGATAATTTTCTATGTTTTCTATGAATTGTGTGCAATTTTGTCCCATGTACATTTACTCTATATCCTTTCATTTTCTATTGATTCTAGAGTTTGTGTCTAGTGCTGTGTGGAGGCAGTAGAACGTTTCCCCGTGCTTGAGGTGTATGCTCTTATAATATTTACAGTTATGGCGTGCTTGTTCATGTGAGAATTTCTCATATTAATACACCGTCAAAATTTCATGTTTGGTTAAATTTCTTCAAAATACTGGTGTGGTCATCTGTTTTGTATATTGCCCTTACATACTATTTTAAACTGCTAGGTTTTCTTACATATATTTCGATGTGCCCCGTGCTGTCTATCATTTGTTGTTTAGTTTTATATGCATTGTCTATCATTTGTTGTTTCGAAATTATTGGTCTTTTGTTGGGCAATGTATGACAAAAATATGTTCAAAAACCTCGCCCGTAATTATAAATTATGTAATTCATTGACTGCTCCCGACATTTGTAATCTCAAGGCATATTTTAGCGGCGATCGATGTCTTTCAAAATTACTGCACTTTTCTTGTATCCCTGGTGCTTTCGACTGGAGAACCGTCGTACACTAGCATCGCACAGGTTGGCACTCCGAGGCGGGTGGGGAGCAAGAAGGTGAACTGTGGTTTATTTTTATCAATAGTACCGCTTAAGTCGACGCTAGGGGCCGTCTTGACCTTGTTGTAGGGTACGAATGGTTCGTTCATTGTTGAAGACCCTACATCAACTGTCAAGATGAAGAACAGGAATAAAAGCCCTGTTCATTGATAATTTTCTATGTTTTCTATGTGTTGTGTGCAATTTTGTCCCATGTACATTTACTCCATATCCTTTCATTTTCTATCGTAGTGCAGCGGAATATAACGACTGAATTATTCGGGTTATTGCGTGAACCCCTGAGGGTTCACGCATATATATTAGTTAGAAATATAGTCTACTAGAACACACCCGCAGATTCAGCTAAAGCGGGGGCGTGTGTTGGTCATCAAGGCAACCCTACACTGTAAGCATTACTTTTCAGTTCAACTGAGTTTGACTTAAAAAAGTTTTTCCGGAACGTTCAACTTACATGTTATTTTGTGATGCGACCGGAAGCTATATGTTACATATACTATTGGTATCGGTGTCGGACTCGACCCGGAACTTCTTAATTATTGGCAATATTAATCACGTGGAAAACAAATGGGCCTGGAGTGGTGTAATTTTTAATCAACACCACTGTACTATATTAGTTATATATCAAGTTGAATTCTTTGATTCATAGTTTTTACGTCATGACGGCTGACAAATTGGACCTCGTTATTTTAGTATTATAGATGGAGGAATATTCGGAAGCTAAATTATTCTTCATTCGGAACTCTTATTCATCTTATCTGTATTAGCCTCCTGCAATTAAGAGCACCACCATACGGGGGTATCTAAGATATTTAAAACGTGGCAATCATGAAAGAACTTTTCAGAAATCGCTTATTATGGGCCGGCACTAAGCCGGTTCATCATATGATATGGGTTTGAGATTTTTACATGATTATCTGCGGATCTATATTATTTTCTGTATATGCAAAATTAAAGATTTTAGGTAATTGAAATAAATATATTTTTATAAATTTTTATAAAAGAAGAAGATGCCAAAAAAAAACTTAAATATATTTATAACAATGAATGTTCATTGTTTTTTTTTTTTTTTTATGCACAGAATGCGTGACTCATATTTGACCTGGTTAAAGGTACCATTTTGTTACAACAACTCGTCGTCGGAACATGGGAAATGATTTATAGTTTGCGTTTTTTTTTCCTCAAAATAGTTATTTTATATTCTATTTTGATTATTATATATTCAGTTTTCATCACTAAGAAAAATAATCATAATAAAGATATCTTTACTTTCAACGTAAAGGGTCTCACTAATTAGCGTCAAGAAGCGACAAGAGAATAATTTAGTCTCAAGCAAACAAATTTAGCGTAAAAATCTAAATATCAATTATTCTGAATAAATAAATTTTGAAACATACATTGAATTGTCTTTTTTTTAATATACGAGAAACAAGAGAATAAACTTTGTTTTTTTTTTCCCATCAATTCATCAAGGATATGTTTAAGATAATATACCTGCAGTTTACAACATAGAATGAATCAATATTTATGTAGAGTCGGCATGGTTGGTGTATCAAAGTTAAGATTCAAACCAAATTATAAGGTAATATTTATAGAAAAAAAAACCAAAAGGTATGTACATGAATGTTTTGGTAAAAAAAGGGGGTCATTTCTTAAACTTTTAAAATTTTTAATTGCCATTTTTTTCTATTTTTCATGGATCCTTAATATAATCAGAAATGAAAACATTTTGTCAAGGATTTCAGCTGTTACGAAGAGAATAATTTGCTATACTGTCTGAAGCTTTCTGATTTTTAGTTGTAGTATGTAAGCAGTTTTTTAGTCTGTCGTATACCCAATGAAAATATGAAGGGATAAAAAGTAAATGTACATGAGACAATATTAATATCAATACATGGTAAAACCACAAAATGGAACGTTTTTATTGTTGTCCTTCATCTTCAAGTCACCATAAGGCATTCAACAATGAGCAATATTCCTCATAACTGGTAGTAAGTTCAAGTTGACCCCTCACATCGGTTTGAGCAGAATTCATTGTTAAATATTGTACAAAGCTACATCCATATTTTTATGTCTGTTTGTTAATACTTTAAAATTTCACCCAAAACCGAATAGAAATGAAAACATTTTGTAGCGGATTTCTCAACCTTTACTGAGAGGAATAATTTGACATTTTTTTTGGTTTAAGATTTTATATCTTTTGTTAAACGAAGTTGGGGAAGGGATACAGTGTTTCATCTGTCCGTCACAAATTTAAAGTCCATCTATCTGATGAGTATAAGTCATAGTTCATGACAGTTTGTTCAAAGATGCGTCTTGAATAACCAAGGGGTCCTGATAAAAATAAGGTCATTTTGACCTACGTTTCATTTTGAGTTTCAAAATCAAGAGTTGCAAATGAATTAAATGATATTCGATTTCATCAACTGCACAATTTAGTAATATTTTATAGCATTATCATAACTTATTGGATTGGAACAGTTCTGGCAAATGAGGATTCAAGTCAACTCAATATACAGATTGTTTATATAAGCATTTTTAACTTTTTTATACCAAAAACCTCCATACTTCCGGCCCAAAAATTTGGTGCGTGCACCAATTAACTCTCTTGTTCTTTTATCTGATATATGATAATAATCTTAATCTATCTATAGATCATTTTCAAACATGTATGTTAAAGCTACATTTATGCATCGTAAGTGTTTACTTGAGCAAAGGTTACAGTTGCACCGTTTGATTGACAAGTGAAAGTTAAATGGTCAAGATTTAACGACCTATGGTATCGAACATCTGCGTCTAGATTTTAAGAGAGCGTTATTAATGGTGTTGTGGTTGCTACATAATGAATTATAGTGGGCTTTGGGATTTGTTGATTTGTAACAATAAATTTTATGCACATTTGTCATTTTGACAAATCAGATAAACAAAAATGTCCGTTTCAAAAACTGAAAATTATTAATAAAACAAATAAAATAAAGACTGTTCGTTAATATTCCCAGGAAATAATCATACTCTTAATGATAAAAATATATTATATACTTTTTTAATTAAGGAAATAGATTAAACAATTGCATGTTAATCTTCCTTGAGGTCTTCAAAAATATGTTATGTAAAAGAAAAAAAAATACAAATACACAAAACAATTAACTCTAGATTTTTACACTGAATAAGCATACATGTAAGTACTCAATGGATTCTGTAAACAAGGTAAAGTTAGAAAAAGAGCGAATTTGATCTTGCATTCGGTATTTGTTTAAGCAATTATATATCAATATAAGAATTAAGATTGAAAATACATATATACTGAGACCAACATTCTTTTAATAAATATATCTGAATTTATGAAATTATGATTTACATAATTTAAGTGTTTTAAAATTAAAATTATTATGAAATGCGGTTCCTTCAACCAACATACGTAATAAATCTCAAGACTTTAAACCGTTTTTTGCTAACTAATGTTTGTTGCCTATAATTCAGAATTTTAACAGTGTTTCTGGATTTTTTGCTTAAACTTGTTTGAGCATGGGTCCCTTTTCAAAAGTCTCCCAACTACTACCTCGAAAAATATTCTTTAATATTTTTATTGCGTTTATATGCTTTTTTGACCTCGTGTGACTCAATTTTATTAATGAAATCTTTTGTATCTCGAATGTAAAAGTTAAGCCTCTTCAATAATGGTTTTATAATTAGATCAAGAAACCTCTCAATGCGTCTCGTGGGAGAGTTACACTTATTGATGATTGGTCGGTAAAGAACATTAATTTCTCCTACTATCTGACAGTTCGCAATGCCTCATTAATTATGTCTAGATTAATTTTATGAATTTTTGAATTTCTCTAACTTAAGTTTGCCTCAACCAAATGTTATGAAACTTATACACAATGCTTATTACCACAAAACACAGATCACGTTTGAATTTTGGTGGCGTCACTTTAACCGTTCTAGAGTTATGTCCCTTTTCAAATGA
This sequence comes from Mytilus coruscus, assembly GCA_017311375.1. NCBI lineage: Eukaryota > Metazoa > Mollusca > Bivalvia > Mytilida > Mytilidae > Mytilus > Mytilus coruscus. Next base: position 103,172,235 of record CM029595.1, read on the forward strand.
AAAAATGCTGAATTTTTCGTTTCCGTTCTCTTACTTTAGTTTTCCTCAACCAAATGTTATGAGACTTATACACAATGCTTATTACCACAAAACGCAGATCAAGTTTGAATTTTGGTGGTGTCACGTTTACTGTTCTATAGTTATGCCCCTTTACAAACGTAAAAGATTCCGTTCTCTAACTTAAGTTTGCCTCAACCAAATGTTATGAAACTTATAAACAATACCTATTACCACAAAAGTCAGATCAACTACAAATTTGGGTAATGTCACTTTTACCGTTATTCAGTTATGTCACTTTATAACTCTATATGATATGCAAGCGGGGGCATCGTGGACACATTCCCTGTTTATTTTCTCCTCATTTTAAATTTAACACCACTTTCAAATTGTCATGATTTACAATCAAAATAAAATATCATCCTCCACACACATGGCCATGAAAAACACTGAGATATTATTTTTAATTTAGTTGAATTAATAATTAGGATAAAAAAAGTTCTAAGGTTCACGTATTGTCTTTTTTTTTTAAAGCAACTTGTTGTTACATTTATTAGAAATCTCGCTCGAATCCCGTTTCAATCATGGAAGTACGGGGACATCGTGATCGTCTATACCGTATAGCGTTCTCCTAGTATAAATGGACTTCCGGTATTATATTAAAACAATACTTTCATGGTAGAAACAACAGTAGAGTAAAGCGACTGGTTGTTCTAAACTATGAAAATTATTCAGATATAACAAATATAACACACCATACATACAATGGCGGATTCAAAAGGGGAGCATAGAGGGCGTACGCCCCCTTTGATCGCCAAAAAAGATATCATATCATGTTTTTCGAATTCACGATTTACATGATTTTTAGCATAAAATCGTCCAAAATGTTTTCGTTATATAATCCGTTGCATTGAATTATCATTGTTCCTGTTATAATTCATTGCTACCATTAAAGAGAGAAAAGATTAAATGAATTTCCGTTTTTTTTAACCCCAACATAATCACATTATAAATGTATGTTACACCAGAAAGACATTATTTCGCACTAAGGCCATTTTCAAAAAGTCAAATTTAAGCTCTTTCAACATTTACTTAAATTCACATGCAGTATATTAGCTTCATGTGTGTACCTTTAGGTTCTAATAATATTATAGCTCATTTATAACAATTGTGAAAAACACCTGAAGGAAGCTTAAAACAGCAATTTTGACACATTTTAACTAATTTTGAGTATTTATCCAAACAATTGTATCAGAAGGATATTATCAACCAGAAGAAAAATATTTTTGGACATAATCTTAAATTGCTTGTCTAAATTCGTTTTGGGGCGATTGTTGCTCCGAATACAAAAAATTTTAACAATATCACGTAGAACTTTTGTATCATAATACCTGTGAAAATATAAGAAATCGTAGTTTTAAAGCAAAATTTAGAATGGTCGTATCTTGACCTATAAGTGTCACGATTTGCGGTGTTGGATCGCCGTCTTATTGGTGTTAAATCTCACATCTCCTTTTAATCATATCAATTCAAGATAAGATTATTGGGATAAAAACCGAACAACACATTTTGTCAAGTTCACACAAAAAGACACATTTACCTCCATTATTTTGGAAACGCATTGTTCCGATTGATGTGACAAGTATCAGCGAACAAGTTGAAAGTTTATACACATAGTCCAAAGGAAGAAGTTGTCCACTGTACTTTTTAAACATAAACATCACCTTCTTTTCATTTACAAAACTCTCAACAATGAAAAAAGGGTAGGTTTAATGTGGAAACGCTACTTATTTTTATATATTTGTTTATAAAAGGATAAATATTGTTTAATTAAAGATTATGATGGCCTGAATTAAACTACATAATAGAAAAGAAAGGATATGGGGGATCCATCCATGACACAAAATCAGCACAGCAAAAACACAAAAAAGCAAAGAAACAGCGCATTGATTGCTGTTCTTTATCTCAAAGTCACTGTGAGTCTTCAACACGGAGCCAAACAAACTCTCCCCTCACTGCAAGTTTAAGACGAACCCTAACACCGGTTTGAGCGGTGTTCTTTGCAAACTGGCAATTTCGCCACAACTGTGAACTGAAGAACAAAGCCATGGAGTAATATCAATAAATAAATCTAGCAAAGAAATCAAACATGTACTGTTATAACTTAGACCGACAATCACACTGAAGCGTGCACTGACCTCGTTCCCATAAATTTTTGAAAGTGAAAAATTTAACGAAGAAAGCAATAGGGCAAAGAATAGGTGGTGTGCGCCTTATTAAAATTTTATTACACAAAATGGCTTTAAATTGAGAGATTGATGTACATGTAGCAAATATCAGAAAAGTTATCTCAAGAATAAATACGACACAACTTTAAAATACAATAAGAGCATACATACACCACACTCCAAGTACGTGTTACATAGCATTCATTAGAAAAAGAACCGGTCAGTGTAAGCTCTAATTCTAAAAGATTACTGTACTGGTTCAACGGACACATGGATAGCTTGATAGAAATGTTCATAATTAACACTAGTTAACTAATTACTATCCAGCTGATAAGGTTGGTCATATCTACATTATATGTTCTTAATACTACACATACTACTAATGTATGACAGTTTATGTGTCTCAATATGATATTTTGGACTGTTTTGGATTAAAACGCATTTACAGGATACTAGAGTTAGTCTAATCAGTATTTATTTACCATTATTTTAATTCTATGAAATGCTATTGTATTTGAAAAAGGATAGATTTGAATAGTCTTCAGATAACTAGTGTATTCAATAATTATTTATAGTTCTAGAAGGTTTTTTTCAGACATTGTTTAATTTTAGTTCATTTATATGTTTTGGAGTTTAGTGTGACGTCCGTTTTCACTGAACTAGTACACAATCTTATTTAGGGGCCAGCTGAGGACCACCTCCGGGTGCGGGATTTTCTCGCTGCGTTGGAGACCAATTGGTGGCCTTCGGCTGTTGTCTGCTCTTTGGTCGGGTTGTTGTCTCTTTGACATATTCCCCATTTCCATTCTCAATTTTATTGTTAACTATTATTACATTTTAATTTTTTAGTATTTATATTTTCTATTTATATTTTCCTAAGTTTATTAAATTCTTTCATCACGTTCAAAGCATCCTATCTCTGGTACTTTTGGTTGATCTTTAAAAATATTTAAAAAAAAAGAATATAATGACTTTATTAAAACTAGAGGCTCTAAAGAGCCTGTGTCGCTCACCTTGGTCTGTGCATATTCAACAAAGTACACTCTCCAACATTGTAAACGAGAATAGAATTCATGACAAAAATCTGTTTTGTTGATCTTGTATTGCTGATATTTAGTCTGTTTAGTTTCTCTCTATCTTCTTTAGTTTTTGTTCAAAAGACAAAAGAGGGTAAACAAATCCTCATTTAAGAGCAATCATTCCAATAAAGAGTGACATTTTGCTAACTATATCGGCTTGGCTGATCATTTTTGTGATTTAAAGTGTCTATTTATTTATTATAATTTTTATCATATAAGGCAAAACGCAAAAAAATGGTAAAAATCGTCATTAAAGGGCAATAATTCCAATAAGGAGTCGTCGGACAATTTCCTCCATTTGTCTTAGTTGTAGATCTTGTCTTGCTGATCATTTTTGCTTATTAAAGTTTCTATCTATCTATTATAATTTTTAAGATATAAGGCAAAAACGCAAAAAAATGGTAAAAATCGTCATCAAAGGGCAATAACTAACTATATTAAGGAGTCAACTGATGATTTTGACCATGTGGACTTATTTGTAAAACTTGTCTTGCTGATCATTTTTGAACTTTAAAGTTTCTCTCTATCTATTATAGTTTTCAAGAAAATAGGCAAAAATGAAAAAAAACAATGGTAAAATTTGTCATTTAAGGGCAATAACTCCTGTAAGAAGTCGTCTGACAGTTTTGACGTACAAGCAATTGGTAGAGCTCAACATTCTGAACATTTTTGCTCCAGTCAGATTTTCTCTATTTATAACGGTTTTCAAAATAATAGACAAAACTTGCATTTTACCCCTATGTTCTATTTTTAGCCATGTTGGCCATCTTGGTTGGGCGGCGGGGTCACCGGACACATTTTTTTAAAACTAGATACCCTAATGATGGTTGTGGCTATGTTTGGTCAAATTTGGCACAGTAGTTTCAGAGGAGAAGATTTTTGTAAAAGTTAACAGACGAAGACGACTGGGCCAGTTGAGCTAAAAAAGTAAACTGAATTTGATGCATGCATATGAATTTTCGATAGTTTTGTATAGTTTTCGTTTTTTTTTTTTTTTTTGTTCTTAATTTTAGGGACTGTAATAGAAGGGATATTTCATTTCTTAGAACTGAAGAGTGTGAAGTGTGTCTTCTGTTTCCATAACAACAGAAATCGTCTTACTTTCTAGCGCAGCATCTTTAACTGATTCATAAACTTTCAAAATAGGTTCGATATACATTATATTCATGTCCCTGCGTTTTGCATTAAGTCCTTCACCTTTGCTTCCATTACTCGTTTGCTGTATATGTGAAAATATGGAACATGTGGAACGTCCAATATCAAATATTGTGTAAATAAGTCGCCTTGATTTCACAACCTGCTCATTTCTAATCTCCTAGCATAATAATTCATAAATATGTAATGATTCACTTTTATCTGTTGCCAGTTAAATACTTGTAAAGCAACGCATTATTTCGTGGTATTTTATAGTAAGAATTTTGAAATGCTAAAATAATATTACTATGTAATACCACTATAGAAGGGATTTGAATTTGTACTATTGCTAGTCTTTTTATTACAACGTTAACAAATTACAATATTATTACAAAATGAAAATGATTTAGAAAATATATTATAATAATAAAGTTACGTATTTTTAACATGAATTATGCTTAATTATAGGATCTCCGAGACACCATGACGGTGTTTTCCAGTAACGTCAGCTTGTGTGACAAATTTGTCCTCGAAATGTTCTGATTATAACTGTGTAAGATGCAGAATCTTTAAACAATGACGGTTCAATTCTCTGAAACTGAAAAAGTAAGTTTTTAATTATACTTTTTATATTTAATTTGTAAACAAAATAGTATATACAATATGCAATTCATAGATATACTAGAGCACCCTTCTAAAAACAAGAAACTATCTATTTTGCAATCACTCAGGATTTCAATAAAACTTGTCAGTCTTGCTCTCCTATACGTGGATCGAAATCCCTAACGGACGTCAATGTTAGGACCGCAATAATGAATTATAAGAGATTTGGGATACACGTCAATGAAACAGCAACCCAAAGACACACATAACCAAAAATGCACACAAACTATAATTTTCAAATTTCATACGGTACCACTTGAGCATGCAACTTTGACATGCTGTTATTTTAAAATTCACAGAACTTAGCCATTTGTGATGTTTTAGAGTATAAAGTATCATAAAATAAGTTGTAAAAACTTCGGATTTATCAAGTGTTTGCAAAGAACTTAAACTCAACTTAGCTTTTGCTGGGGGTGTCGTATGTTTTAGAGCTCTTGATGAAGTGCGTGAGATTAAATCTCCTCTGATTGTCTGATAATCAAAACATGTACTAGTATGTAAATGTCACAACTTCAAAAAGACCATCATGAATATGCAAATTTACTAATGGACTGAAAAATTAAAGAAAATGTTAAAAATATAAATTTACCTGGAATCAATTGTTCATTTTGACATGATTATTAAAATGTACCACTATTTACAGTCGTCACCATGGTCACAGTAGCCTTTTGTTTGCTCCCAATGGGTTTTTGTTGGACATGACATTTCATACTTGATATTGTTAGCACACTGAATATACTTGGTACAGTCTTTTGGGTCAGCATAAAGACCATCACTTGTACACTCAAATTCTAGATTAAAATACATGGCACATGAATATGTAATAAGATGCTGTTACATTGGCAAATCTTGGTAGTAAATGTAGAAAGAACAAAATTAATTACATGTTTTTCAACTTTAAAACATAAATAATTATGACATTATGATCTATTTAGACAACTGGTCACTTTTCAGAAGAATAATGAACAAAGACATTTTTGTTGATATGATATTAAACCGCTTGCGAAATGGTTACATTACTACAAATCAACCCACTGGTTCTCCTTATCTCCTGTACCCAAATATGTTGGGCATCAATATCTCATTATATCTCTTCAAACGTACCTTTTTCATTATCCATTGGGTCTTCTGGTTCCTTGTCTGTTTTACAATTGACATTGCCGGCATTGTCACAGTTTCCAATGTCGTCATTCCAGATAAGGTCACCTTCACATGTTCTTAATTCTGGTTTATTGTGAGCACATATATAATATTTCTTGCAGTCGGTTTCATGTGGAAGGTGATCTCCTGTATTGCATTCTGAAACATATTTCCAAACGCATGAATCATTTAAAAACAATTTCCATAAGAATTCCCACCAAAAATGTCTTAGCTTGTGAAATTTAATGAATTATGCTCACATTTTCCAGTGACATTTTCTGTCCATCTTTTTCTATACTTACATAGTGGATTAATTGATTAACATTTTCTCCTCGAAATTTAAAAATTTCTGACTCTCATTAAAAAAAAAAAAAGGCAAGCAAAGAAAAAAAACACAGAGCAAGAACAAATCAAAGCAACAATTGTTGAATAATGAAGTATTCTAGTGTAACATGAGTGTAACATGACATCAGTTTTGAGTTCTTAGTTCGTAAACAATTTGGTTAGTTTTGATAGCTTCGTATATTTCTTTATTTTGATTTGTCTGTAACTAAATGTTGTGTTTGTTTTATCAGATCTAAACATAGCAATATTATAGAAATATTTTACGATGTCACAATGATTCCTACCTGTAATACAAAAATATATGATGGCTTACCCATATCAACGCATTTAGTGTCTGGTTTAGGATGATCACACGCCTGTACTTTATCATCCCAGACAGTACTTTCTGGACAGTCTTTCACAAATGCCGTCTTATTATTACAAACTATGTATTTAGTGCACTCCTGTAAATTGGCTGTATACCCGGCTATCTTTCCCCTGCAAATTGTATCTGAAATTTTAAGAACAAACATTGTAAAGGCAAATTTCTTGAAACAATGTTTTGTCCAGTTCCGAAGTTTTGTGGAAACAATGTTTTCATGTGTTTTGTGGGAGTCGCATAGCACATCTTTAATAAATACCGGTAATAGCTATATATAAGGAATCTCAATTACAGAGAGACCAGCGTTGTTTAAAACAAAGGTGTATATGTATTTTTCCAAACCCATGTTCTTATCCATATTTTAATAACCGCTAATATAAAAATTAGTAAGAAAATGATTAACTCTAAAACTGAACTGCGCGGAATATTTTTTATACAACTTTTTTTTCTTCAGATTTTTACCATTTCCACGTGATCTTAAAAAAAACAAAATCTGACATACGATCTGACAACCATTTATTGTTTTCTGGATCGTTATGATACAAATTTACACAATTCTTCAAATCACGCAAATAAAATTACCCGGACAGTCCAACATGTCACATGACTCTGTTTGAATATCTACATCCCTTCCTTCACAATCCTTTCCTCCAAACTGGGGTTCTGGGTTAGTACAGGATCTTGTTCTTTCATGCGATTTTGTTCCCTTCCCACAGGAAACACTGCAAGCTGACCACTCATTAAAATTTCCATATTCTGACCAGCTACCATCATCTGAAAGAGATTTCAGCAATGGCTCACGTGATATTACTTAACAAGATATTTATTTTCAACTCAAATGTATACGATTACTGACAACTGACCGAAGTATGTGATATGTGAAAACTCGTTCAACGTGGAAATTGCATATTTTGTTCACTGAGTACTACTGCTTTTGGTGTTTAAAACAAGATCAAATGTAATTAGAAACTAGAGGCTCTATGGATCTATGTGAATTTTCAATATTGAAGACAAATATAATTCGTGACTAAGATTTCTTTTTGTTAATATTTTTTTTCTGTTTTAAAGTTTCTCTCTATCAATTATAGTTTTTTTTGCCCAAAATATTTAAAATCAGTAAAATTCGTCATTCAATGGCAATTTCTTTTATAAGATTAATTGTTATTAAAGGGCAAAATCTTCTATAAAGGACTTTTAATTTCGGCTTTCTTGACCCATTTGAAGGTTTGTCTTGCTGATCAATTTAGCTGTTAAAAGTTTGTCATTAGATTCTATAGTTTTTGTCAAACACAAAGAAAAGGGTAAAATTCGTCAGTTAAGGCTAATAACTTCTATAGAAAGTTAACTAACAATTTTGACAATATTGACTTATTTGTAAATCTTGTCTTGCTCATCAATTTTGCTGTTTAAAGTTTTCTTTATCTATAATAGTTTTCGTAAAAATGCAGAAATCGGTAAAAGAAATCATCATTTAAGGGCCATTACTCTAAAAAGAAGTCGACTGACAATGTTTGCTATGCTGACGTATTTGTTGATCTTGTCTTGCTGTTCATATATGCAGTTTACAGTCTTTCTTTATCTACTCTATTTTTAACCAAATATGCATAAAAAATGGCTAAAATCGTAAATTAGGGGGAAATAATTCTTATGAAGAGTCAACCCACGATTTCAGACAAATTTGTAGATCTTGTCCTGCTGATCACTTTTGCTATTTTGCTATCTAAAGTTTCTCTGTATCAGATATAGTATTCAAGATAATTTGAATATGCAAACACGCCAAAACTTGATAAAAATACGAAAAATAGTCATTTAGGGGGCAATAACTCCTATAAGGAGGCCGACATTTTCAGTCGTTTTGACAATTTGTAGATCTTGTCTTGCTGATAATTTTTTTTTTGTTTGCTATATTAAGTTTCTCTCTCTATCTATTATGGTTTTCAATATAATAGGCAAATATGAATAAAATTGGTAAAATTATTCGTTAAGGGCAATAAGTCATGTAAGGGGTCATCTGATAGTAGTTCGATCTCAACATTTTGAATATTTCTAACCTGTAATAACCTGTAATATTTTCCCTTTCTTTAGCGGTTTTCAAGACAATAGACAAAACTTGCATTTTACCCTTATGTTCTATTTATAGCCACGCTGAATGGCAATCAGGATCATCGGACACACCTTTAAAACTAAATACCCCAATGACCAAGTTTAATTCCAATTGGTCCAGTAGTTTTAGAATAGAAGATTTTTGTAAGAGTTAATTGACGACTGACGCCAGGTGATGAGAATACCTCGCTAGACCGTTCGTGTCAGGTGAGCTAGAAAATGAATGACTGTGATCGTACTTGGACATTCCTTAAGTCTACATGGTCTACTTTCTTTTCTGTTCGAAGACCCAATACACTGTTTTCCGCCATGCTGTGGGGTAGGATTGTTGCATTTTCTTGTACTTAATCCGTATTCCATTCCAACTCCACAAGTTACACTGCATCCACCAAACCACCTGACATCTCTAAAATCACTCCATCCACCATCCACTATAAGTAGTTAACATTATAATGAGATGGTCGAAGTTTTCAAATCAATCCTATATATTATTGTGTCCAATTGAGACCTTAATTAAATACCTTTATATTTCAATTTCTTTTTAAATTTTAAATGACATTGGTCTTTTGAAAATACATCAACCATTTTTATACAACATAGTTTTGCAACGATATTCCGAACAATTTGTGTATACTTCGTCCACTAAAGAATTGCGATTCCTTCTGGTACAGCTTTAGCAATGTAAAGTCCTGACTACAAATAAAACTAAGCTTACCTGAACAACGACATAGGTAATATTCTGTGGTATAGCTGTAAAACATGAGAAAATTTTTATTGTGTTAGATAAAAAAAAAAGATCTCAAATTTTTTATGATCTATTAATTAATTTATGAGATAGTGTCCTACAAAAGCCAAAGCTGTGGAAAATGACACAAATAAATGCATCTTTTTGTAGCCTGGGATATGGCTTTTAACATTTAAATTCTAGGTGGAGAATTGGATTGGTTTTCTGTTCTTTGAACAGGAAATCGGTATGAGGAGATTTGGCTAAAACGTGAATGAGACAGCAATCATACAACAAACCCCAGGCATTCCGAAACTATAAAATGTCATCACCGAAGAACATTATACGGACAGAAGTGAATTAAGGAATTAACCAAGTGATATTTGAGTACGAATCCCTAACCCTTTAATCTCAAGTAATAGGGTAAACGGATACAATTAAAAAAATTAAACTAAACATGTACAGCATATAATTTTAAAATTTCTTAATTCATAAATCAGATCACCCTCATTTATCATAATTAGTGAAAAATAGTAGGGTAAAAATGCACAACATGGATATATATAAAAGAACAGCACTTGATTAAACAATGTCAGTGGAACAAAATGATATGGAACACAATATGTGTCCTGTTTGAAAAGCTGAAAACTTAAAAGGTCAACTAGTAATAACTTATATATTTTGTAAGAAAAACAAAGTGTATAGTTATATATGTATATTTTTAACATCATTTACTTTGAAAATATAGTTATTCAATGTCATACTTTTTTAAAAAGCAAACTTGTTTACTTACAAATAAAACCATCCTACTTTATAACGCACTCTCCTTGAACATGTCTGACAGTCTCTGAAATAAAATCAAAACTCTGCATTTAAAAAACGTAGTCATATGTTTCGGGTTTTACATTTTTTTCAATCATACATTTTAACACGTAAAAATTACATATCCGATAAGGAAGATGGAAATTTTCATAAGTCCGAAAACTGGCAGATGACCTATTCTAGATGATAATTATGTACCTGATAAAGTATCCAACATAAAACTTACCCAAATACTTCGGATACTGTGAAAGCCAAAACCAGCAGACACAAACCACTAAGATTCTTCATGGTTGTCTTCTGTTGAAAAGGCAATTTGATTTGCCAACGCAGTTTTGGCGCCTTTTATATCTGTTTCGGATACTTCGAGGATGTCTCTAATTAACGAAGAATCTATATTTTTCGAATGTATATTTACTGTGTCATTACAAAATAGATAATGTTGCAAAGTAATAATGTTTTAATTGACTACTGTCATTTTTCAATTCTATAGCAAAGGCATACTTAAGGAGTTTGTTTTTAAAAATGTATTCTTATTAAATCACATTTGAGTGACATCCATATCTACATGAATATCTGGGACCAAAGAAGTAACAAACACCGGAATTTAAAATATATCCTCTAAAGTAAAGAGTAAACTCAAGTGAAATATAATATAAATACAATCATCTATAAATAACATTTTTTATTCAAAATGAATGAACTCTCTTGATATGTCATTGTCCCTAAAATGTGACATTTGTTTGCTGTACCAGTTTACAACGATGTATCGAATCATTTCAAATACTGTTATTTACCTATATATATAACCCGTATTTATTTTGAACTCTTTATGTGTTCAATGTAAGTTGCTTTCAGAATGCGTTTAACAATTAGATATAAACAAGTTTGTTCTGACAGATTATTAGGACACTCAAGCTGAATTAGATATTTTAAAAAATGAAGTTAAAACTTGGTCTCTTTGTGGTGTAATGGAATGGAGGACTAGCAGTTTATGACAGAAACTGTGTTATAAAATTTAAAAAAATAGGAATTAACTTAAAGTTATGGAATGTTTGAGTTCAGTGATGGGGTTTTGTGGGCTTCTTTTTGTTTAGGTCAAGTGTGTGTAATAAGAGTTGAATGTTTTTATTTTTCTTGAATACTTTAAAACTTGAATGTTTTTGTTTTTTATTTGGTTGATTTGTTATTGACATGACTGACCACATGTGTGTAATATTATAAAACGGGTTACACTTCTGGAGCACCTTTTTATTATGTAGATATTTAATGAGTTCTTATAAATTATCTATAATCCTAATATTGAGTTGGACAATAACTCCTACAGGGACATGACAAACAAGCTTCATTTGCGAGTAGTAATTTCTATGAGGAGATGATTGATATTTGAATATATTTACTTTAGCGTCATGTTTCGTTTTGCTTTAGTTTAAAGTGTGGTATTTTGTCCTATTTTACTTTATAATGTCTGTGCATTTTTGTACCAGTATCAGTTTTGTCCTGAAAACCAATATAATACAATGAGATGTGATATGATTTCCAATGAAACAACTATCCAAAGAGTCCTAATAAAGCGAATTTAAGTAATTATAAGTCATCATACCGCCTTCAACATTGAGCAAAACCCATATTGTATAGTCAGCTATAAAAGTCCTAATAAGCATGACAAAATGTGGAACAATTGAAGCAAAAATTCAAACGGCCTGGATTAAGTCAAAGCAATAGACGAAAAACAGATATAATAGACAGCAACTTACGACAACCACTGAATTACAGGTTCCTGACTTTGGAAAGGCACATACAGCCTTGGTATCATATCAAAAATTCACATCTGGTTAAGTTAATTGTTTTAGAATTGCTTGTGCCGATGGTTTATGAATTGGTGATGTCTTAGGGTTCGACAAGAGACATTGAATAATCACCTGACCTGATTCATAAGTGATATCTAATAACTTTTGGTAGTGTTTTTTTTTTTTTTTTTTTGTGTGTCTATCTAGAACCGATTTCAAGACCATGGGCATGACGAAGGTCAAGTGATGTCTGATATGGTCTAAAAGATAAAGTAGTCTTTAAAAAACCGTCATTTGAAATGTGCGACATATGAATCCAATCGTAGTACAAGTTTTAGTTTTCTAAAAATCTTTGAAGTGCTTCGCTGTATCATAATTTTAAGTAAGTTTTGGTTTATGTGGTTGTTTAAGTAAGAGAAAGGTGTTATTTATTCCCTTTGTGAATATACTCATAAGTGTGGCTTTATCAGCCCGTCTTAGATGGGTGTATTGTGGTATACTGTAGTTTGTCCATGAAAACTTCCTATGAAAACTTAAATTTGCTTTTACCAATTCCCACGAAACTGAAACGGAACATTCGGATTGATAGACGAAAACTTTCTTTCGATTTTCAATTTCTTATGTGTTTTCATTCCAAAGATATCGTTTGATTTTGAAAATCTATGATTTGTCATTCCACAGTTATTGGACTAATGGTAATAATCTATATGGCATACTCTAGACCTAGAATGTTTGCATTAACTACAAACTTTACGCTGTTGTTGATATTGGCGAATCTAGACTCGCTTTGGAAATGAAAATTTTATAGTTTGTTGTTTCATAAAGTTATGGGACTTTTAACAAGTCAATTTTGTTGCAATATTTATTTGCATATGGATATAATCATGCATGTTTTCTTACACAGCAATGTTACTAAGTTGTTATTATTAGATGCATAAATAATTCAGATCTTCTCACAATAATTATAATGCACAATTCGGGGTTATCATGTGGTCTTGACGTAGCTGGTTTTTATATATATCAATTTTTCTTGAAGATCACTGGCAGTTATATGTATTTTATGTGTTGGTGTATATGCATATATAGTCCGATAAACACTCATAAACTTGTTGATCTGTGTCCCTCTTCTAATTCATCAACACAAATTGACTCGACATTATATAGCAAGGTAAACCAGTAAAGGCAAAATTATTGATTGATCGGGTATCAGATCGGATCTTGAATACCCATAGTGTAATTATGTCCGTATTTAATATCGTCTCCTGTCCGGGACATATTCCCATATTCCATTTGTTATCCCTATATATACAAATATAATGTTGTCGGTGTTTGGTTGAGCAAGTTTGTACTATAGAAACAATCAACTAATTTAACATTCATATCAGTGTGTCAATTTAAACCATCGAGCAAAACCCACAGTAGTAAAAACATCGATCTACAAACTAGGTTTTTCATTTTAGAAAGAATGTGTCTTTCACTATCTGACTCCAGTTTTTTTTTTTATTATCAATACATGCAAGTTGTCTGTGATTTCATTTAATTTACGTAAAAATTAATTGCCAAAAATTACGATAGACCAGGGCATTGACAGACAATGCTATTTATAAATATCAATAACACCAGATGACTAATTATAAAAAAGGAGTGCACCTGCTGAAATGTCTCGCCTGCTTTACTTTTCATGATTGAATTTCATACCATACATGAAACCTGCCAGTGTGACATGTGCACATTTCAATCCTTCCACACACCAAATATATTTGACTATTGCTTATAGAATCTGAGAGGTCAATGTCAGGTGAACCCTGTCTGACGGACATGTAAGACCTTTCAAGGATCACATATACCAAATATAGTTATTCTATTACTCATAATAAGTGAGTATTTCATTTGAAAAAAAAACACTAAACTTTTAACCATGAAAATGAGGTCAAGCACAATGGACATATGTCAGACGGAAACTTCGTAACAGACGTCATCTGCATACAAGGTATGAAGCATCTAGGTCTACTACCTTCTAAAACATAAAGCGTTATACAAATAGTTTACGCCATCATTGCCGCCGCCGCTGGATTGTAATTCATATGCAGGCGAGACAAAAACACTGTAATGTTGGTGCGTCCGAACCTTTATTTTTATTTACCTTCACCAAAAAAGTTCAAACCCCAAACATGTGAAAGTCAATGATGTATAACTTCTTAATTAATTGAGGAGCTTATGACAAAAGGGAACTTAAACGAATTTTTAAACAGTCTATGGACAATTTTGTCTAAAGTAGTTTGAACCTTAGTTTCTTAATAATTTCTAGATTTATGAACGGCGACTTAAAGTGATAAATACCAAATCATAAAGAGAAATGCAGGCGACAATGAGTTAATTACAAACATTTAACGTGATAGAATCCCCCTAACCACACATACAGTCTTTCAAACAGTTACTTAATTTGGTCTTTATGGCAAATAATGTTCAAGTTCAGTACATTAAATCAATTATTTCGACCGGACCGATACCGCAATTGGTTAACTTGTACCCTCTGTGTATATCAGAAAATGATCAGTCTGTGACTTTGGTGCTTAACTAAATAAATTCTATATTTTCAGTAACACAGTTAATTGTTAATCTAAGGAAGCTTTTACGGACATAGTAAAAATAAAATTAACATCGTACTTCTTTTTCAAAGTCAAAATTTGACATCTAAAATCTTAAAATTTCGACTTTAACTCGAAATGTTGACTTTAACTTGTAATTTTGATCTTTTCAAACTCGAAATTTCTACTTTAGAAAAATCGAAATTTCCACCTCAAACTTAAAATTTTGACTTTAAACTTAAAATTTTGACTTTTAAAATCTCGAAATTTCGACTTTTTAAACCTCGAAATTACGAGTTTTAAAATCTCGAAATTTCTATTTTTATTTAAGTCTCAAAATTTTGACTTTGAAGTTAAAATTTTTACTTTTGAAATCTCTAAATTTGACTTTTTCTAAGTATTTAAACTTTGACAATAGTATATAAACACAGTTATTAAATTTTAGGAGGATACATGGACGCAAATTACTAAAGCGTCAGTGCAACTTTTAGCCAATTTATATTCAGACATTCTTTTGTTCTTAAATTATGATATGGATGAGCATTTAATATTGAAGAGTTTTATTTCGGA
Source organism: Mytilus coruscus (assembly GCA_017311375.1). Taxonomy (NCBI): domain Eukaryota; kingdom Metazoa; phylum Mollusca; class Bivalvia; order Mytilida; family Mytilidae; genus Mytilus; species Mytilus coruscus. The sequence continues at coordinate 103,187,776 of CM029595.1, forward strand.
AACAATATGCATGTTGACAAAAAAAAATTGTTATTTCCCCATATTCAATGTTTTAGTCAGGAATCTGATGTTCAGTAGTTGTCGTTTGTTGATGTGGTTCATAAGTGTTTCTCGTTTCTCGTTTTTTATATAGATTAGACCGTTGGTTTTCCCGTTTGAATGGTTTTACACTAGTAATGTTTGGGGCCCTTTATAGCTTGCTGTTCGGTGTGAGCCAAGGCTCCGTGTACTTGAAGACCGTACTTTGACCTTTAATGGTTTACTTTTATAAATTTTGACTTGGATGGAGAGTTGTCTCATTGGCACTCATACCACATCTTCTTATATCTATTTAGTTTCGAAGACACTGTCGTAGGATCGTCAGATCTGAATATTTTTGCTTTTGGTGTTAAAGGCCTGTTAATTTCCCAAATGCAAGTCAATGACTTTGCCATTTTAGCACAATTGTAAATCAAATGGCAAAAATTCCATGCATATTCAGGACAACTGATGAGCTGCTCAGTTTTTCTAGTTTTGGAATGTTGAAATGTTGATTCTTTTTTCTGGAACATTGATTAAACACATAAAGTTCGCATTCTAATGACACAGCTATTAACCCATGTCTTTATATATAAGACTTTTAAATAAAAGTCCAGATTTAAAGTAGATATTTGTACGTGAAACATATTCAATTTATTCTTCCGCAATTTTTTTTTTTTTTTTTTTTTTTTATCTAGTAACATCTTCAAATCTATATTCAAGTTGTAAGAAGTTAGAGTAAAATGGTCTTGCTTAAGGCAAAGCGCTCATCAAGTTTATGATGTATATTTGTCTCCGTTTCCTGTTATAAATGACTGTGAATGTGACATTCGTAAACCTTTAAATACTGAGGAAAAGTCGAACTTTTTAGTTTTCAAAAGTTGAAATTTCGAGATTTTAAAAGTCGTCATTTTGAGTTTTAAAAAGTAGGAAATTTCGAGTTCAAAAAAGTCAAAATTGCGACTCTTATAAAATTTCAAAAATATATAATTTCAAGTTAAAGTAATAATTTCGAGATTTGAAAAGTTAAAATTTCGAGGTAAAATTGAAATTTTAGATTATAAAAGCCAAAATTTTGACTTTGAAGAAAAAGTTCAATTTCAAATTTATTTGTACTTTGTCTTTGAAACGCTTCCGTATTTAATCCGCCCCATGACCTGCTAAATCCTTTAAAATATGTTGTGATGAAAAAGAGAGGCGAAGGATACCAAAAGGACATTCAAACTCACAAGTCGAAAATAAACTGACAACGCCAGGGCTAAAAAAAGAAAAAGACAAACAGACAAACAACAGTACACCAAACACAACATAGAAAACCAAAGACTGAGCAACACGAACCCCTCCAAAAACATGGGGTTATCTCAGTAGTTTCTACATGTTATAAATTTTAATACAGTATACATTATTAAAGCACAGTTTGTTGACTATTCAAAGGTACAGCGGGCCAAGGTCTTAAACAATAAAATAATATTAAATCAAAAGATCTTTACAGTCGATGCATGTGCTGTTTCTGGTTCTAAAATCCAATATGTTTTTATTGAATATGGTGAAAATTGAAATGTATGCTAATTATGGCATCATTAATAAAACTTCTATTTCTATCATATTCTGGCCTTATCGAACACTAAGTCTTTTCTTTTCAATCAAGTGTAGCATTCAAATTACAATAATTGATAGTCCTGCAGATAAACCAGATGTACCAAGAAACCAAATTAGTTAAAAGAACCCTGTCAAACGGACATGTATTTCTTACAATAACTTTAAAGACCAGAATAGTTGGACTTGTTGGTTGCCGAAGTACCAACAAGATGTCTCGTGGTTGAAGTCATTGCATACGGAAAGTCTATCGTCGAATTAGAGTACGGGAAGACTATAATTCAATTGCAGTTCATTTCTGAAGATTTTGATAAGATAAAGAATTTTCGTCTAAAAGAAAGTCCATGTACACGTGTTTTATAGTAAAATTAGACATTGAGATATATAAAATATATTCAACTTTTTTTAAATTTGAAGTATCACATGACTTTAAACGGGTAGTTAACAGTCAACCGACGTCATATTGGGATAGCTATGTCTCTAATTTTGATGCTTTAATCGAGACAGACAATCATTATATACAATTATGACATTCATCGAAACTTATATTTAAAATTATTCAATAGGTTATTTTTTCAATTCCACAGGACCGAGAGAAACTGACCCTTTGAAGATATAATAGCACTATACTAAAAAATAGACTTGTGGTTATAGCATTTTTACATTATTTGTCATATGGTAAATTTTTTGACTACGCATTGACATATATATTGTATGTGTTTTATTAAAACAAAATCTTATTTGATTTGAATAATTTCCAATATTAATTTTGATCGACAAAACTGTATTATTATGGGGTTATTGTTGTTGGGCCAACTATTTATTTCTTTGACGTGCAAAAGCGAACCATATTGAAATTTTTTTTCAACTGCATGCACTTTCCTATCAGTTATTTTGCCGACGCCGTTTACCGCATAAAAAGAGACATTTGCCGTACATTGTGTAAATTTTTTTTGTTTTTTTGTTTAATTAGTGATTACTGAATGTATAAAATGTATTTTATTTCAACTTATGCTGAGGAAAATTAAGATAATCATTCATACTTCGCAGTGGAAATGATTGTCAGTTTTGAATAACAAAAAATTGTTCCGTTGGTTGATAACGTTTGATATGTCAATTTTTATTGATTTCCTCTTTACCTTGAATTCGGTATTTTTATTATACATTTTTCGCTAGCTTGATTCAACCAAGTTTTTGTTGGCTCGAGTTATATATAAATTTACCTCCAATGGCATTTTTATAAGTAGTTTTGATCATTTATTTATGTAGATTTTTTCTTTAACAAATTTTAAAGAAGCAGAAACTAAAAGTCATATAATATTTCTTTAATAAAAAAAGTTTTAAATGTTTTATATACTTGAATGGCTTACTTTTACTTAAAAAAAACGTGTACATAGACTTTCTTATAAAAATAATCCTTTATCAAACTAATCTTCAGAAATGTACTGCTATTGAATTGTGGTGTTCCCGTACATCATTCGCCGACAGCTTTTCCGTATCGAGGGACCTTAACCGTTAGAACTTCGGCAATTGCACAGCTCAGGGGGGAAAACCCGTGATGAAAGAAAAGGTAAACAAACGGGGGGAAAACATAGTGTTAAATTAATTAATTCTGAAATAAAAAAAAATAATACATCAAATCATTTCACAACTGTTATGAAATAGTTTAGATTAATTACCAAAATGGGTACGCATGGAAAACATGGAAACATAAAAAATACAAATATATATCGCTCTATCGTCTCACTTATTTTCCACATGTTCTATGCTCACAAGGAAGCTATTAAACCAAGAGTCCCAGATGGTGAAGTTGAAGTCATCCCTTCGTAAATTTTACGGACGCCATCACGAGTTGGTTGACCGTTATGGAATAACCGTTTCACAGATGATATCGGATATGTTCCTTATGTCGTAACTACAATACCCTCCCTTTTCATGAATGTGACTTACCGAATTAGACTATTTACCGGATTTGTAATAACATAAGCAACACGACGGGTGCCACATGCGGAGCAGGATCTGCTTACCCTTCCGGAGCACCTGAGATCACCCCCAGTTTTTGGTGGGGTTCGTGTTGCTTAGTCTTTGGTTTTCTTTGTTGTGTCATCTGTACTATTATTTGTCTGTTTGTCTTTTTATTTTTGGCCATGGCGTTGTCAGTTTGTTTTCGATCAATGAGTTTGACTGTCCCTCTGGTATCTTTCGTCCCTCTTTTATTTTCCACATGTTCTATGATTCTGTGCTGATTGTTTATCAATAAGTAACGATCGGTAAACTTTGGCACCCAAACCCGAAAGCTAATTTGCAGGTAAACTTTTCGATCAACAATCACAGGATGAAATATTTTTCGTCGATTATACTGTATTGATTCGTAATAAATGTCAGAAACTCATTTCATATGACTTTAAAATAATAAAATATCTGCAAATAAAAGCAACTATATTCAGCAATGTTGTATTCAAGTAAGAATTGCAGTGTCGCTTGACAATCTTCAGAATGAAAAATCCAAATAACCGAAAATTCTGTTCCCTTATGACAAATAAAATAATTAATAAATAAATTGATTTTTTCTTATTTGAAAAATTTTGCAATTTCGATGATATTTCTGCATTTAATAGTTTTACGAAAGCGATATAAGCTGTTGATTTATGTCTTATTATGAATCCAACCAGTCTGAAAATAATAACCATGCTGTTTCATATAGCAGAACGTCTTTTGTCCACGATGCTGTTATGTCTTTGGAATCCATTTTGCCAATATAAAAAGTGGGAAGAACCCGATCAAAATTCGTATATGTGTAGATATAGTAACTGCGTCTTCCTTCAGTATTCGGAATATAGATGCTTAATCTATTTGTCGTAATGTGGTAATGCATGATAATTTTAAAACTTGGTTTAATTATAGTTAGTCCATCTCTGTTTTGTAAACAATATCCAGTACCGTCAAATATCCAATATTTTGTTATTCTACATATGAAGCATTCAAATTTTAAATCTGTATAGAACTGCCTGTTTTTGTTACTCCCTACTCCGATTTCAAACATCTTTGTTCCATGTTTCAAACCGTTAATATGAGTAAACCTGATGTTCACAACTGTATATATGTGTTCAAATGAAGCAGTTAATAATGGAACGGCATAAACATATCTGTTTTCTTTTCTGTCGTTTAATCTTGTATAAGATGTTGGTCGGTTTGAAAACGTTTTGTTATCAGATGAAATGTATAAACTTGGATGCAAAGTAGATCTATCAAACTGGATATTATTGTCAGAAGACAAAGACACTGAAACAGATATTTTTTCTCGTTCATATAAGGCAAACACTCCAAACAATGAAGATTCTATCAAAATATTTGTGAATCTGTACAACAGGATTGTCTCATCTGTTTTAGAAATAAACGATATAATTCCCCTTTCCGGTCGAATTCGAATACTGAATTTCCCTTTCATATAATTAGAATTTAAGTCGGCAACAAAAATATTGCCCAATGATAGTGGGTTATTTAGACCATTACCAATTCTTATGCAAACACTATACATATTTCTACAGCTGTATGCAGTAAGAGTTAACATACTACTCTCAAGGAGGTAATATGTGTTAACACTTTCAGTTGTCAAACCAAATTCAAATAGCACAAGTCCTTCATAATCACTATCTACTAAGAAATGTTCTTGAAATTTCACAACCAAGTCCAAATTATGCGATTTATATCTTGTAAATTCTCTGTCCACAAAGACACCTTCATATTTGAAAAAATTATCCCTTGAGCCACATGTTGTGCTATAACCAATAGGAATAGTTGAAACTGATTCATTGTCAATTGAGCTACAAACAAACGAGCTTTTCGGTTTAGTATTGAATGTGGAATTTGCAACTAAAACTACAAAAAGAAAAAAAAGATATTTTAAAATTATATTGTAAAAATAGTGACTTGTAAAATAATAACAAAATACAACTAAATATAGTGCCTAATGCGATTTTGTAAGGTAGAATCCGGTTTTAAAACGATCAAACGGATCTGCAGATAGGTTTAAGTATGACATCATTTACCAGCTTCTTTCGTATAGGGCAATTTTGCTTTAAAATGCACAAGCGTGCCTCACATAAACGTGCGTAAAATATACAGTTCGATCTTTTTTTTTTTTATTAAATTGATTCTCCTGCATAAGGTCTGAGAATAATAACACTGATGAGTCCAATTCTTTAACTGTTTAGTTTTTGCAAATAACTATGATGAGTCCAGTCCTTGTAATGCTTAGCACATATTATTCAAATAACCGTGGCGATCCAATTCTTTAACTGAATAGTTTTTTTTTTTTAGTTTTTTTTTTTCAAATAACAATGATGAGTCCAATTCTTTAACTGTTTAGTTTTTGCAAATAACAATGATGAGTCCAGTCCTTGTACTGCTTAGCACATATTATTCAAATAACCGTGGCGATCCAATTCTTTAACTGTTTATTTTTTTTTTTCAAATAAAAACGATGAGTCCAATCCTTCAACTGTTTAACTAAGGTAAAATTTGAAAACATTTTTGTGGGACCATTTTCGAATCTTCCATAAGCAAAATTAACTCGATTGAAAGTTTGGGATTCAAAAACCGATAAACGTATTAAATTCCTACAGAAAATTAACATTGTTTATATACATGTTTTTTTAACAAATTATGCATAAGATCATAGAAAAATATATATTTGAAACACAGCAAAAATGTTCAAAGTATCACTGTCATGAATTACGTAGCGTGTTTGTTCTGCGATTTCATGTTTTTCCTAGATAACTGACCGTAACACATACCGGTGAGTTTAGACATATATGATAAAAAAAATATTGATGTTACTGCATGGTAGGTACATGAATTTCTAATGCATTTCCGGGAAGGAGGAACTTACTTAAAAGAAGAAGTTGCTTACTTCAGTAGTGAAGATGTCCGGATAGATATGATTTTTTATATAAATACTTCAAGATAAAAACTTACAATAATTACTTGAAATAAACAAGTCTGCTGGTAGCATTGCCATTACTATCACAATAAATATTGGGATAAAAACTTTGGATGTTCGCTTCAGCCTGTCAAGAAACGTCTCTTGCTCGGGTTCCTCAAAGAATGTGTCGTACAGGTAAGAACTCGCCTTTTTCACAGTTCTGATACCTAAATTCAAAATTTTCTTTGGTTCAAGACACGGAAAACGACGCTTCTTTGAAATACCTTCAAGGAAATCATAACCATATACACAACCTGTAAATGCATATCAAACAATTTTAGTTTTATTTCAACACCATACAATACTACTAAAATTTCCCAAGAAGGCATTGCTTAATTGGCAAAAGAAAATGAAAGGATATGGAGTAAATGTACATGGGACAAAATCATTTAATTTGAACAGTTTTATTCCTGTTCTTCATCATTGATTTAAAAAACAAATCATCAATCAAATAGATAATAGGAAATTGTAGAGTTTCTTACAGATTTAAAAAAAATGCAATCAAATAGATAATAGGAACTTGTAGTGGAATGACATTAACTATAAAATTTAGTTTGTAATGCACCGACCTAACACACAGCTAAATCATATACCATTCGAAGGCATATTATTCATCTTTTTGTAGACCTTGTCTGGCTGATCATTTTTGCTTCTTACAGTTTTTCTCTAACTTCTACAGTTTCGGCAAAAATGCAAAATGAGGTATAAATCGCCATTTAAGAGCAACAACTCTTATAAGACATGAACCGACGGTATGCTTGTCCTATTTGTAGATCTTGTCTTGTAGATAATTTTTCTGTTTGAAGTTTCTTACTACCTTCTATAGTGCTTGCCCAAAATGCAAAAAAAAAGTAAAACTCGTCATTTAAACGCAACTACTATAAAGGAGTCAACTGACAATTTCGGCCATGTTCACTTATTAATATATCTTGTCTTTTGATCAGTTTTGCCATTTTACAGTTTTTCCGCATCTACTATAATTTTCGCCAAATATTAATATTTTGGCCAGGTGAGCTGAAGAGAAAGGGTAAACATGACAATTACTACTATAATGAGTCGACTGTTGACCTTTTTTTTTTGTTGCTATTTGAAGTTTCCAGAATAAAAACTATAAGGAAAGACCTCAGTGGCCGAGTTCTCTATGTAGTTCATCAACGGTGATCACTAACGATAGCACGGAGGTCGTTATTTCGTACCTCGTTCGTGGCAGGCGTGTTCAATTCCTATCTTAATTGACCAGGATTACCATTTATTCTGCCTAAGGTCGATGGTTCTCTTACGGCACTTAGGCTTCCTGAACCAATTAAAATTGGTCGCAACGCTATAGCCGAGAGTGCTGAAAGTGGCATTATAAACCAACAATCAATTAATCAATCAAGCAATCCATCCTTTAAGGATTCGACAGACGATATCAGCCATGATGGCCTATTTGTAAATCTTGTCATGCTTAATAATTTTTTCAATTTAAAGTTTAAAGTTCCTCTCTATATATTATAGTTTAGTTGATAATAGGCAAACACAAACAAATCGTCATTTATGGTCAATAACTCCTACAAGAAGTCCATAATGACAATTTCAGCTAAGTTGACTTATTTAAACATCTTGACTTGTTGATCCTGTTTGCAATGACACGTTTCACTTTATCTATTATAGTTTTCAAATAAAAAAACAAAAAAAACAAAAAACAAAACGCAAATGATTGGTAAAAATCCTCAGAAAAGGGCAATAACTTCTATAAGGAGTCGACTGACGACTTCGGCCACAAAAATTATATGAGCTTAGAGATTATTTTCGCTTTTTAAAGTTTTTCTCCGTCCATTATAGTTTTCGAGATAATAGGCAATGCTAAAATAAATGGAGAATGTGTCCATGGGGCATAGCTTTCCTTTAGAACGGTAAAAGAGACGCCACCCAAATTCAAACTTGGTCTGTGTTTTGTGGTAATAAGTATTGTGTATAAGTTTCATAACATTTGGTTGAGGTAAACTAAAGTTAGAGAACGGAAACTAAATTTGGGACGTACAGACGTACCGACGGACAAGGCTAACTCTTAATGCCCCCTCCGCTGCGACGAGGGCATAAAAAAAATAGTCAAAATCGGCATTTAAGGGTTACTACTAAATTTTTGTCAACATGACAGTATGTAGATCTTGCCATTCTGAACAATTCTACCACGGCCATATCGTCTCTATCTTTGAAAGATTTTCAAGATAATAGACAATACTTGCATTTTACGTCTATATTTGACATAACGGTCATGTTGGTTAACAGGTGGGATGATCGCATATCATAATTATCGATTGGTAACTGATACCATACGTCATTATGTGATTCCTTTTATTTCATCTTTTTGAATAGATTTCGGAGAACTTTATTTCTACTTAAAAAACCGATTCTGGTAAAAGTATGTATTTCCCAGTAATTTGTTCTCATTGCATGAATGATTACGTATTCATGTAAAGACTGTGACCCTACTTCGTAATTATATTCAACATTTTAATCCATTCAACAGTGTCTCTTATATTTGATTTAATAAATCAATTAATACCTTACAACAAAATTATTTTTATTTACCTGTGTACGTTATTTTATTTGGCGGCATTTTGTCCAAGGTTATGGTTGTCTTTCTGGTATTGTTTTACATCTAACCCCTTGTTTTATTAATTTTGTATTTACATTGTGTCATAGATCAAATTTATTCGTTCAGTGTATGTTCACTTGTTTTGTTAATATGTCTTTTGATTGAGTTAAGCCATTTCAATTGATATTTTTAGTGTGTCTTTCTATGTTGTGATGTTACACTATTGTTTCAGGTCGGGTGAAGGTTGGCGCCTATTGGAACTTTAAAACTGCTGCATTTGTTTGCACCTTTCCTGGGTGAGGAGCCTGATGTTCATTGGTTGTCGTTTGTTGATGTGGTTCATAAGTGTTTCTCGTTTTTTATATAGATTAGACCGTTGGTTGAATGGTTTTACACTAGTCATTTTTGGGGCCCTTTATAGCTTGATGTTCGGTGTGAGCTAAGGCTCTGTGTTGAAGCCCGTACTTTGACCTATAATGGTTTACTTTTACAAATTGTGACTTGGATGGAGAGTTGTCTCATTGGCACTCATACCACTCGTACCACATCTTTTTATATCTAATTAATCAATTACAATACATTTATGAAACCAAACAATAACAACGATAATAATATACAATAAGTTCTTACCAGATTTTGATGTTTTCAAAGAGTCTTTAAAGCCTTTAACAGATTGCTCAAAAGACGTAACGTCTCCATGTACAGACTGTAAACCTGCTTTGTCATTAAATTCAACACTTTCAAAAGATTTATTTACAAATTCCTGGATACGATTATTCAAAGTTTTATCAACTGCAAGGAACGATTTAATCCCATTATCGGAGAGTAATCTTTCGGTTATATTACAGCATTCCTCAGCGTTCTGAATATATGGAGAAGTTTTTTCTTTTGTCCTTAGAATACTTTCTTCGTGTCCTTTAAGCAATTTGTTGTAACTCTGGACTATGAATTCTTTTTTTGAATTCAACGCATGTACTCCGTCATTATAGATTCTTTCTACATTCGTGCAGAACTTTTCCCTGTCTTTGTGCAAGGAAATATCTTTTTCCTTACAAGTTTTCTCTATGACTTTCACTGTGTTTATTTGTTTTCTCAAAGCTGCAACAGCTGTCTTTAATCGATCTTTGCGTTGATCAATTGTTTGTTTCACATCTTCTAAGTAATGTTTTCCTTGATCTCTGTGATCGGATAAGGCACAATTAGCACAGATTACTTTTTCACATAAAGGGCCTTTACAAAAATATTTCAGTGGACTATTGTCATGTCCAGCAATTTTACAAACGTTGGATGTTTCTTCGTTCAATTCTTGTACATTATGCGATGAATGTTTTTGTTTGTGCACTTTGCAGCATTTAGAGCAAAAGCATTTATCGCAGTCATAACAACAATACAATTCGCTTACACAGTTTCCACAATTTAAACACTCATTGTCAGGTCTAACTTGAACTTGAATGAATGACGTCAGGTCACGTCGGGTGTTGTCTTTAGGAAGATCGTTAAATTCTCGTTTACTCAACTTATACAAGCCGTTGCAGGTGGGACATTTTATTCGATCTTTTTTGTACAGAGCTTTGAGGCATGCCAAGCAAAATGTATGAAGACAAGGAAGAAGTTTAGGAATACGTTCATGTTCGTTAAATATCTCTGTACAAATGCTGCATTCCAAATATCGTTCTTGTATTTCTGATACTAACTTACTGCTGCTCTCGTGCTCATTATTCTACCTCTTAATCATGCATTGACAGTTGGGTTGGCGTTCTTCTGATTCATATTCCTTCACCATGGAAAAAACTCATTCTATAATAATATATAAGAAAAAGAAAATATACATGTATGTGTACTACGAGGAGTGTAACTAACTATTGAGTTAGTATATCATAACCATTTTGTCGTTTTTCTGAAAAAGTAGCTCATTAAGGCGTTAAAATTGTCGTATTAGAGTAAGAATTCTCTTTTTCTCCAATATTATATTAACTGTATGTGCCTGTCCCAAGTCGGGAGCCTGTAATTCAGTATTTGCCGTTTATTTCTGTAAAACGTATTTGTTTTTCGTTTATTGTTTTGTACATAAATCAGGCCGTTAGTTTTCTCGTTTGAATTGTTTTACCTTTGTCATTTCGGGGTATTTCATAGCTTACCATGCGGTCTGGATTTTACTCATTGTTGAAGGCCGTACGTTGACATATAGTTGTTAACTTCTACGTCATTTGGTCTCGGGTGGAGAGCTGTTCCATAGGCAATTATACCACACCTTCTCATTTTTATATTATTACAAAACAATCTCGATGCACAGATTCTGCATTTTATAATTTAGTATTTAAATCTCCTTCCTTTTGTCCGCAAATTGTATTCTTAAAGGGAGATTGTCAACAATTTTGACAGTATAATTTAATATAAATAACCAATGTTTTGAGGCTGAGTAAAAATATTGTGTATTACCAGTCTTTCGGTTCAATTTTGTCAAAATATGCCCAAAACATATACGATATTGACTTGTACGTCAATAATTCAACCCCATTTAGATCTGTATGCATGCAACCTTTATTGTGACCACAGTTGGAAATGATTGAGCATTTGCTCAGCAAGTTCGGATTTTGAAAAGCATATCATCTGAAAAAAAAGTATCCTAAGGTCCTACAGGAAGACCAATTTTGTTGACTGTTTTGACCGGCAAAAAAACACACTTGCATTATGATGCGATGAAATCACACAGAAAAATCATCATTCTATTACTGCAAGTGTTATTGATATTGATATGTTTATATGTATTAGGCCACGCCAAACTAATACCTCGTTCGTCGGATCCCCCGCGTGTTGTATAAGGTCGACGAGAAAAAAGTACTTTTTTTAAAACCCTCGTCCAGTACGGAGCGCGCGCGTCCGTCTCTAAATTTATGTAACCAAAATTTTAATCAGTAGTGCGTTTGAAAGTAAGGCCATACAGACACCGAAATTGACATAAAAAACGATCTAGATCTAACATTCACAACTTTTTTTTATTACGGACAAATATAATATGATATATATTCTAAACGTAAGACATGAGTAGAATATTTGTTGTTACAGGGGTAACGCAGGCGACGACCTTACTACCAAACACAGCAGTTCTTTTACCGCTATGTTTGAAGTGCTCCGTGCAGGACCACAAACCACCAACGCCTCCTAATTGAAAGATTTAAATGATGACAATATAACATGCATGAAAATAAAAGATAATCCCGAAGATGACGGTACATGTATTGAAATGGCACCGCAATGATGCTATTATATATATATTTTTTTTTTTTTTATCTTTTAGAACAAAAGTTTTTTTTCCCTTGAAACTTTTATTTATATTTGCTAGTATCATTACAAAGTTATAAAGCATGGAATTTGACAAGAAAGAGTTTGTCGTAATTGAATATAATATATCAATCCAACTTTACAATTAACAAAATCTTCTAAAAATAAGAATTTGTATGAGTGTCAATGAGACAAACTTCAACCAGAGACCAACTTTGTTGAAGTTTGTCCATCCTTGCCAACCGATAATTTATATATAATGGTTAACTTCCAATTAATTCTTGGCGAATCTTCGTGTATTTGAACCACATCACCAACTTTGATAGTCTGATTATTATGTCACAAAGTCGTGTGGTGTTTTCTTAATTATGTAAGATATTCTTTTTTCCATCTTCGTCTAAAATGTTGAATAATTTTATGCTGATCCTGTGAAAGTTGATTTAATTTGTTATGCTAAATCGGTTCAAATTCAATCAAATTGTTCGTGATTGTAGACGGATACAGTAAACACCTTATTCTCTGGCCACATAGAAAATGAATGGTGTCAATAGTTCAGATTTTGTTTCACATCTGATGTAACGTACGTTGCCAGAACACCTAAACAGCCTTTATGAAAGAAGCAGTACCCGCATAAAGAGTAAAAACATCAAAAGTTAAAATAGCAAACAGCACAACTTTTGACTCTTCAAAAACTGATTAAATAACATGTTTACTAGTCAAATATAGGACACCAGCAGCATTTGAGAACAAAGACAAGAAGAACCTTTATAAACAGTTCAAGTATGGAATATTCAAACTGTATAAATCAGCAGGGGCCGCAAAAGCAACACTGTCCGGTGCTGCTTTGATTTCAGGAAACTTAATGACCTGATCATAAAGGATGCCTATCCGTTGCCCCGAATAGATATGTGTGTAGACTGTATAGTCTCTGCATCTCTATTTAGTTGTCTTGATCTTCAGATTGGTTATTGGCAGAATATTGGAAGAAAAAGATCAGCTTTCATCACAAAATATGGATTGTACGAATACTGTAAAATGTCATTTGGGTTGTGTAATGCACAAAGCACCTTTCAGAGATATACCGGTATGGGGCTCATTTTCATAGGATTACAGGAGGGGTCGCCGCATTTGCCTCAAAGAAATTAGACAAGGCTTAACAAAGATTTAGCGAAACAAGAAGAGAACACTTAGCCATGGTAACATTTGTCCACCAATACAGGCACTATTTACTGGGTTGAAAATTCGTCGTCAAAATTGACCATGGGTCTCTCAAATGGTTATTTGGATTCCAAAATCACAAGGTCAACTAGCCATATCGATCAAAACATTATCCCAGTATTATTTTCAGATACAAAACAGTACCGGTTTAAAATATCAAAATACTGATAGAAAATGAAAGGATACGGAGTAAATGTACATGGGACAAAATCGCACATAATACATAGAAAACATAGAAAATTATCAATGAACAGAGCTTTTATTCCTGTTCTTCATTTTGACAGTTGATGTAGGGTCTTCAATAATGAACGAATCATTCATACCCTACAACAAGGTCAAGACGGCCCCTAGCGTCGACTTAAGCGGTACTATTGATAAAAATAAACCACAGTTCACCTTCTTGTTCCCCACCCGCCTCGGAGTGCCAACTTGTGCATCTTCTCGACAAAAACATAGTCTGTAAAGCCTGCTCAGAGCTAAATGAGAAATGGAAAATTTTCAAGACCGAAGTAGATGATGTCAAGGAACTGAATCTAATGTTACAGTTAGGGCAATATTAACCAGGTCTCAAACACAGCCAGATTGGTAAGCAAAGTATTCAGCTAAAGACGTGTAGTCTTTCCAAAAAGAAGACAAAATAACAAATAACATGCGTTTTGTTTCCTTTAAAAAACGGACAAAACCGATGAGTAGTTTTTCTAAAGTCAGAAAAATTATTTTCCTTTTTCGCTATAGTTTTTGTCGTATTTGAGCGATTTAACTATTAACAAATACTAAGAAAAAACTTATTAAAATAAATGTTTACAATAAAAACATCTAAGAGTAGAAGATATGAAATGTTTTGTTAAATAACAGTTGCAACTCAAATCGGAAACTTTTTCTATGGAGATAATTGAATGAGCATACAAAAAAAAAAGAAATGCCTGAAAGTCAATTTAGGGCAAAAACAGTCATATGAAACGATTTCTGGTGATTAAATCATTGAATCAATACATGTATATATACTAAACTGAGTTATATGTGCAAGTTTTTATTTTTACATTCATTACGAATCTATTAATTATATTCGGTAAATTATAGTTCATTCGGTGATTGTTGATAGAAAATTTGCCTGCTAATCAACTTTCGGGTACCTTAATAAACAATCAGCACAGAATTATGGAGCACGTGAAAATTAAGTGAGATGATTGAGCAAGGTTAATTTGTATTATATTTTTTTTGTCCATGCGTAACAGTTGTTAAAAGATTTGATGTATCATTTCTTTTCTTTCAAAGTCGGTTTCTACTTTCTTCCTTCCACGTTAGTTTATTTTTCTTTCATCACGGTTTTCCCTCCGCACTTTCGCTGTGAGGTTACTAAATTTCGAAAAGAGAGGTTTCATGGTTAAGGTCACTTTATACTGTAAAGCTTTTGATGAATTAGAGTACGGCAAGACAATAATTCAATACCAGTACATTTTTGAAAATTTGGATAAAAAATTAGAGAAAGTCTATGTATGCGTGTTTTATAGTAAAACTTACCCGTTCCATTTAATGAAACATATTCATCTTTTTGTTTAATTTGAAAAATCATATGACTTTTAATCTTTAAATCGAGACAAAAAAGAACTGCCAATAAGAAAAAAAGGAGGTCTAAAATAACTGAACAAATTAGAAGAAAACGATATAGAAAACTAAACGCACAGATGAGCAACACGGACAACAGGTCCAAGAGGAAAGGTCCTCCGAGACTTAAATTTGTTAAAAATTGAAATTTGTCCACGTTGGCATATCTTTGAACGAAATCTATTTAATCACCATGAATGTATTATAAATAGTTTTAAATAGCAAAATATACAAAAGAATATATAAAAGAATCAAGAATAGACATTGCTCCAATTATGGTCACTCAAATAATTGAAATAACAGTTTAACTTATTCATCTTTATGACACGTTTACCTTTGCATTTACCTGTGCAGTTGAATCAACTTTTACACTTACACACACATACATGTATTTTCAAATGGTATGTATATTGGAATGATGCTTGGTAGCTTAACTAAAATCACAAGTGTGAACAGAGGTCACAATAAAAAGGTTTTTTTTTTTTAATTATGAATATCTATTTTATAATTAATTTTATCATTTCAATGGAAGTTGTAGTAACAAGGCCCCTAACAACTTATCATGAACAAAATATAAATTTGGATATAAACCTTTTCATCGCTTACCGCGAGTTTTACTGTATAAAATGCGCATATTCATAAAATGCTAAATATTTTAAAATATGTCCCTAAGTTCAAGATAAACATGCCGAAGGTGCATGTAGTCATTTTAGCCAAAGGGTCCACATGAACCTTAAATCTAGAAGTATTTTAGCGTTTTCACCTCAAAATTTTCTCTGAGTACAGACAAACCTGTACATCTGGAAAGTTTTAAGGCATAGCATGCCCTAGATAAATAAAATTCAAATGCATTGTATGTTTTAGAAAATTTTAAACTTATTTGGATTTTGCCGTGCACTTTTGTCGTCCCTGCAGAAGATGATAAAATTAACAAACAGTCGAGTTTCACTTGATATGGTCCACTAAGGTACACAATTTAAATAACCAATTATTGTCAGGTATCTATTGTCCATGTCAATCAATACAGTTCACTTCAATTATTACCTGAGGGAAGTTCTCAAAACTTTTCCCAACTTAGATATAGGAAGATGTGGTGTGAGTGCCAATGAGACAACTCTCCATCCAAATAACAATTTATAAAAGTAAACCATTATAGGTCAATGTACGGCCTTCAACACGGAGCCTTGGCTCACACCGAACAACAAGCTATAAAGGGCCCCAAAAGTACTAGTGTAAAACCATTCAAACGGTAAAACCAACGGTCTAGTATATATAAAAAACGAGAAACGAGAAACACGTATAAATTACATAAACAAACGACAACTACTGTACATCAGATTCCTGACTTAGGACAGGTGCAAACATTTGCAGCGGGATTAAACGTTTTAATGGTACCAAACCTTCTCCTTTTTCTGAAACAATAGTATAACATCACAACATAGAAAACACACGATAAAACATCAATTGGAAGGCTTAACTCAATCAAAACGTAAATTAACACACTATGAACGAATAAATTCGATCTGTGATACCTGAAAGTAAATACATAGTTAATAAAATATTAGGGACAAACATTCAAGGCCAAAAAGCAAACAAACAAGTCCAAATAAAGCCATGGCAAAACACTACCGCGAAATATTAAACCCTTAGAAAATAATCACTTTTGAAAAAACCGGTTTTCATAATATATACAGGTAAATGAAAAATAACTTTGTCGTTTTAGGTATACTTTTTCTGTCTATATAAAATCTTCCAATAATTAGGAATACCAAGAAAGGTATGTCGTATAAATACCTAATTTAACACTAGATACATAAGGGGTAAATATCAACAATAAAACTTCCCTGTACAGATTAAAGGAGAATAATCTTGATGTTAATACAAATGTAGTACGAAGAAGTGAAAATTAGTAGATATTCCAAATAATCAAAGCTGGTATACAGACAAGATCCATATTAATATAAAATAACAAAAAAGTATTAAAAATAGTATCAACAGGTCGAATTAAAAGAAAGTACGATTTGAGAGTACTCGCAGTTACTGACAGCTAGTTAAAAGCCAAAAACAATTAATGATAAAAAATCATGCATCAGAGACTAAAATCAACTAAAACACATCCCAGGGATTTAGTATTTTAACGTCATGAACAGTCAGAGAAGACATGACTTGTGCAATGCCAAAAATAAATGTATCGACAGGTAGTAGGATAGTGAGGAGCTACTTCTTAAGAGATAAAATTAACGTGTGTGTGTCTCTAAACATCCCGCCTCAAAAGAAGATACAACTTAGTTATGTTTTAATTTGCTAATGACAAAATCGATATTAGTGCCAATGTAAACTATATTCAGAGATCTAATTACAATATTGGTACGATAACCCTTACTTATAAGTTTGTTTAAAGGTTCGA
Source organism: Mytilus coruscus (assembly GCA_017311375.1). NCBI lineage: Eukaryota > Metazoa > Mollusca > Bivalvia > Mytilida > Mytilidae > Mytilus > Mytilus coruscus. Next base: position 103,205,467 of record CM029595.1, read on the forward strand.
TGAGTTTACACGGATCACATAGTGATTTCCTCGCTTTAAGTACAATATTACCGTAAAATTTAGGATGTGAAATACCATTTTTAATAAGTTTTCTACAGGTACAGCCAAATTTACTAATCAAATCTTTGTATCTATGAAAGAATTTAGTAAAAGTTTTAAGTAATTTATGGTATCGAAATCCCTGACACAATAATTTCCCAGTGATGCATTGATTACGTTCGTTAAAATCTATGACATCAGAACACACACGGGCATACCGAACGAGTTGGGATATATAAACACCGTATGATGGAGCCAAAGGCACATCGCCGTCTAAAAATGGAAAATTAACAATAGGAAATGAAAAATCGTCTCTTTTGTCGTAAATTTTAGTATGTAGTTTCCCGTTAGAAATTGAAATGTCTAAATCTAGAAAAGGGCAACTGCTGCTGTTTATGTTAGATTTAGTTAAAGTAAGTTCTTTTGGGTAAATTTCGGAAGTATATTTAGAGAACTCTGGATTATTTAACGAAAAAATATCATCCAGATAACGGTAGGTATTGTTGAATGTATCAACTAAATATAACAATGATGGGTATTTACTGAGTTTGGTCATAAACTGAGATTAGTTTATTTTGGCACCTTCTGGAGGAATGAAAAAAGTGCACTGCAAAATCCTGTGAAGTTTTAATTTTCTAAAAATAAAAAATATTTGAATTTTATTTATCTAGGGCATGCTATGCCTTAAAACTTTCCCAGATACACAGGTTTGTCTGTACTCAGAATAAATTTTGAGGTAAAAATGCGGCCATATTAGCCAAAGGGTCCACATGAACCTTAATGTGATTTATTGGAATAATCCACCCTTATAAATCTTGCGTTACTTTCTCCGACTTGTATCCTAGTTTTTATCGTCTCATTTGACCCGCCCAGTCCCTTTATTCCGTCCCGTCTTCCTTTTCTTTGACCATCACCCCTCGAACGCTCATGACCTTGTGCTTACTCCGTCTACGTATACAAAACCTAAGGCAAATGGGTAATCGAATGTGGGAGAAACTACACTCACTAAGAGACTAGTTTGATACATTATTTGTAGCAAATGACTTACTGTGAACTTTGTATTTGTACTGGTTTGTTGTTAAAATGTCCTTCGAATAGATAAAGGTCGTCCAATGAACATGTCTATCAAAGTCTATGGAAAACAGTTCGTACAACAACAGTTACTAATCAAACAATCAAATTAAAAATTAAAGGACCCATTTAGAACATATAAATCAATACAATTCACAAAATTAAATTTCGTACAATATACAAACACACAACCTGCAATCAAACAACCATACCGAGTATTAAATGATTGAAAATATGATTAGGGAACAAAATTTTGGTTTTATTTTAGGTCACAGTAGGATTTTTTGCAGACGAAATATTAATTTTCCCTCAGTAACAGGTGCTAGACTGCTATAATATAAAGTGATACAAGCTGTAACAGTCGTAAATTTCATTACTAATACATTTTGTCGATAATGAAATATTAAAAAAATCAATACATCAAGAACATGCTTGTTTGTTAAGTGAATTCCAACTTATTCTTATGTGTATGTATTCAATGTTCGAATATATTTTGTTTTTATTCATATACTTTCGTTTTAAGCGGGCGGTATATATTGATAGGGGAGTTCGTCTGTCCTTCTGTCCCACTTTTGTATCCGCAACTGCTCCTGAACCGCTTGACATGATTTTATCAGATTTTCACCGAATCTTAATCACATCATGATGTACTTTGGCACATATTATTTAATTTTTTTATCTAAATGATTTTTCTTTAGTTTACTTTAGGGTGACCTGGACCTGGACGTCATATCTGCGCATTACTGTACACATTTGTATACACTTCTCGTATTATACCTTTAATAATAATTTAATAAAATTTTCTCATAAACCTTAATTACCATATAATTCCATCGTGCACCTCCTATTTAGTTTTTAGATTCGAATTATTTTGGGGTTTCCCTTTACCAAATCATGGTCTTTGCCATTGCTTTATTTGGGTGATACCCATTTGGTATCTGCAGCTCCTCCTTAACCCCTAATTATTATACATTTATTTCCCGTGCCTGAGGGAGATATGAAGATTTGTTCACCCAAGAATATTCATATTTCACGAGGGCTTTGCTCGAGGAAATATGATTTTTCGAGGGTGAGCAAATCTTCATATCTCCCGAAGCCAAGGGAAATGAATGTTTTATTCCATTGCCTATGCTTTGTTTACTACCTGAACATAAAATATTAGTTTACATACATTTTTTCTTATCCGCTTGTTTTTATAACTAAACATGACATAAACATGATAAACATTGATAAACAGTACGGATCAAAAGTTAGTCTTTTAGTCTTTTAGTTTTTTGTTTTAACGTCTGAAATAAATTTTGAACACTATGATTTTTATAACCGCGCGTAACGTCGCCCGATGTAGTCCTGACATTTCAGAGGAGAATATGATTCTCAGAGAGAATATGAAGATTTGTTCAATGACACGTGGGGTAGTCTCAACCAATCAAAAATGATAAAACTATCATTCTCTCAATTTTAGGACAGTTTGCATACTAAAATTTTAATAAGACGCACACTACCTATTCTTGGTCAGTGGCGGATCCAGACCTTCTTATAAGGGGGGCCCGCTAACTGACCTAAGGGGGGGGGGGGCCCCACTCCAGTCATGCTTCAGTGATTTCCTATTTTATCAACCAAATTTTTCCCACAAAAGGGGGGCCCGGGCCCCAGCACACCCCTGGATCCGCTTATGTTTGTCCTCATTCCTATCCACGTTAAATTTTTCACTTCAAAGCATTTTATGGAAGCGGGATCAATATACCTGTATCTATACATCAGACCGTACTGCACTGGTTACCGGAATTTTGGATACACCAAACCAGGCACTTCATATCTGAGAAACAGGCTATATGTGTCCTCAATTTTAGAATTCATTCATACAAGTTTGTATTATTTAAAATTATCAGTAAATTGTGTGTTCTACAAGGATCACCAGTCCTTCACCTTTCATCTGATACCTTAGTTACTAAAATCTATGTTACATAGTTTAAGATTTACACCTGTGCGTAGGAACTATTTTGTTTTAAATATGTACTACTTTCCTGTATGTTCTTTTTTGACCGGGCCCGATTAGATGGTGTTACATCATACAAAGTCTATCCAAATTATTTTTGCAAAGAATTCCGCTCAAGCCGGTGTTAGGGGCCGTCTTAAACTTGCAGTGAGGTGAGAGTTTTTTTTGCTCCGTGTTGAAGGCCTAAATGTGATTTTGAGATGAAGAACAGCAATAAAAGCGCTGTTCCTTTGCTTTCTGTGTGTTTTTTTTTTTTTTTTTGTTGCTATGCATGTACTGATTTTGTGTCATGGATGGATACCCCATATCCTTTGTTTTCCTATTACATACAGTGGAATAATACAATTTGTTAATCTTAACCATACAATGGCATTGTGCACCTCCTATTTTGTTTTTGGTCCGATTTATTTTTGGAGTTTCCTAATGCGTGCTGATATGTCATAATTATATCTCGATTCTCTCACTTTTAATTATATGAGAACATGCCGATTTCACATCACCAAAGCTAAGGTGTGATCTGGATTGATTAATTGTTGTTTGTCTGAAGTCCAGTGGTAAATGTTGCATGCATATTCAGGACGCCGTGAGAACAATTAAAACAGTTAATACAATAGAAAGGTTCTGCAAGGTAGATCGACAATGCTGATGTACATGAAATTTAGACTACCACTGGATACGTGGGTATAAGTTGGGTAGGGCAGTAATTTATCCTTGCAATGGGTCATCAACGCGTTAACAAGTTTTTGTCTTAGATATGTACATTAAACAGAACATTCAATTATTTACAGTGAGAAAATCAGCGTTTCTAAATGTTTTGACGTCTAAACGCATGAACATATTATAATTATGTCTGTTAACAATGTATGTTACTTTCAGAACAACACCGTTTTTTTATGAACGTAGTTCTAATACTAATCGTGTATTGTTTTTATAAAGGGACGTAACACCACTACTAACCGTGTATTGAAATAAAACACGCCCACTACTGACTAAATATTAAATATACAAGGTCTCCGTGTGTTCTATTTTAACCAGTGATATTCCTAGAAGTGTATAGGAGGTAAGAAAAATGTATATATGATCATATTTTTATAAATACAACACTGCACTTACATTGGTTTCTCGTATTTGATATAATAACTGCATTCTATGGTGGCCGGTTAATGTCATTTCGCGTTTTCGCCTTTCATATTCTATAGGGCGAAAACGCGAAGTCAAAAAGGCGAAAACGCGAAATAGTTTCATTTCTCGTTTTCGTGTTTTCGACTTAGCGTTTTCGTTTTTTTTTTTGCGATTTCGCGATTTCGTGTTTTCGCGTTTTCAGGATTTCGAGTTTGTCAGTTACTTCTGTCAATCATTTTGTATCTTTTATCTGATTAGATAATGATCATTAACAATTTGAAGACAACCTGACTGGATAGTATTATTTTCAAGTACTATCAATGTTTACAACGAGTACTTATGTATGCAATAATAATAATAATAATAATAATAATAATGAATAATAATAATAATAATAATAATATCTTTATTTAAAGAGAGTTACTCATTTGGATTAAATCAATTTTCAATAAGGCTCTCTACATACAATATTAACTACACGAATAAAACATAATCAATCTACCAATATGCCCTATAGAATATGAAAGGTGAAATCGCGAAAACGCGAAATGGCCTTAACCGGTCACCATAGCATTCTCATAATCAGTGTTTCATTCTTTTGAATGACACATTAAGAAATTTTTATTTCAATAAAAATGCAAGTGCTTAAAAAAAACTGGCCTGCTTATTACATACAGATGATATCTTTTAATAGGACCAGTCAGATAATATAAAGAAATATTCATATGTAGGTGCCTGGACAGATAAAATACTGATTATGAGCAGTGTATATAAAGTGCGAATCCAAATAGTTCATTTTCACTGTCATATGCGTATTACTATTGTAGAATAAAGAATGATGGGAAAAACTGTGTTTGTTTACGTTTTGAAAATACAAAATAATTGATTTGAATGTATTTTTAACACAATTTCATTAGAATATGACTTTACTATATACAATAACATGATTTAAGTCCCAAAATATGCTATCAAAGCAACAAAATCTAGAATAAAGTTATTGAAAGCGATTCATTTTGACATTTGTGCGATGCATTATCATTATCATTTAGACATGTAAAAACTGACCATAATATTCATTTGATGAATTAAATATTGATGATCTTTACAATTTAAAAATCTAAACTTATCGTACATGCTTAACAACCGTTACATTTTTGTTGTTATATTTGTGTATATATACATCTATAATAGTTTAAATGTGTGTAATAGTAGATTGATTATGTTTTATTCATGTAGTTGATATTGTATGTAGAGAGCCTTATTGAAAATTGGTTTAATCCAAATGAGTTACTCTCTTTAAATAAAGATATTATTATTATTATTATTATTATTATTATTATTATTATTATTATTACAGTTGATTGTGGACATTGTGCGCTTAAAAAATGCAAACATTAAATTACTTTAAAATGCAACTGATATATGTGCAGGTTAGTGAGCGTATCTTGCTCCTTAATATATCCCACATACTTAGTTCATTGTAATTATTATGATTTTTTTAAATAGTCATCAGTTTATAAAATTGTTTATTTTGTACCGTTCTTTGCGCGTTTTCGAACAGTACTGTACCCTTCGTTTCTTAAAATATCGAGAACATATGCTGTCTCCTTTGAAATACACCCATCTTTTATTGTTTGTAACGACTTAACTATTTGACATTTTTAGCATTTCATATTGAAAATTTTAAAAAGCACCTGAATTTTGTGTATGTTTAATGTAGGACCAAGTGGAGCCCACTCATCGGGAGCACTTGATGAGGGTGTGATGGGGGTCCTTCATTTCTGCATTCTTTATTTTTTTCGCAGATTATTCTTTATCTTTAAAAATAATGGCTATTCTGTAATTACTGATAACTGAATTATGGACATTGTCCTTTTATGCAATCAGTATATGTTTACCCAATTCTTTAATTTTAGCAGTTATTCTCTATCCTTTATTTTTCTTGCCCATTTTTCTATATTCTTTATTTTTTGACTCAATATTCTCTATTCTGTAAATCCCATTCATACCCTCCTTGATTGCAATCCAGTTTCTGAGAGATGTTGCAAAAATAACTCTAAAAATCTAGCATTTTGATCTTGAGGTAAAAGGTTACAAGAAGGTTGTAATGATATGCGACACATCGTCCTGAGTTAGCTATTAGTGTGTCAGGGATTCGAAAATATTCGGGAGAAGAAAATCCAGGAAGGCAATGTATTTTTACGACGAATTAATTATTTTCCTTAAAAAGTTGTAGTACTCGATTAAATAAGCTTTGAAAAGTTATCAAGCAGTATTATTATGTTATGTACATATTTTTACCATATTGATCGCTCCTTTGAGTTGTCAAAATGCACAACGAATTGGCAATGAACGGTCCTAAACAAAAATACTATAAAGACAACGAAAATTGACGAAATTCGGAGTTTCGTCTTTAAACATGTATAAATGAAATATAACAACGGGTTTCTCATTCGTTGTGACTATTTTCAATAGATGTGTGTATAAATTACTTGTAAACATCGCGAAACAAAGATTCTGTGTAACACAAACTTGATTAAACTATAAATAAAAGCATGCATGGTATGTTGACTCGAAAACTAAATGAGATCGTGCTTTTAATGATTTTTGTTGTTGTTTAAATTAATGCTGGGTGTTCAGTATTATATAAAATAAACAATGGTGTCAGGAATCAATAAACTTTGTTTTCCTAAACATGTTATACCTACTGTTACGACCATTAGTCTTCGAAAAAAAATATTTGGACGTTCTATCTACCAACTTCTCTTCGCTACACAGCAACGTCCGAAATCAACTGTACAGTTATGATACCAATGATATAGAACCATTAACACTTGTAACAATAAACTGTTCTCAATATGGCATTGTAATTTCAAAATTGCGTATTCTTTTATGTCCAATATAAACAGTGTAACACACTGATGAAGTTGCATCGATACGTGATGTATTGCTCCTTAGATATAAACATAAACTGAAAACGTAACCAGTCACTCAAGCGTAAAATGTAGGTCGTTGTGTGAACGCTCTTTATTATCCAAGATGCATTCATTAATTAATGACGTTTCATTAGTATGTGATGTATAGTGCACTAGATATAGACCGAAACCCAAAACTTAATCATAGTTTTCGAAGGCCGCTAATGTTCTTAACTGTGCAAGGTATATGTATTCAATGATAAAATGTCATTGGAATGGATAAATTTAAACCCTGACAAATTATTAAAAAAATAGAATTGAATATTTTTAGCAATAAAAGCTCTTATTTTTACGGAATTTATTTTTGTAGTTCGTTAGACTTTTCAATCACAAAGTAAGGATTATCAAATCCTTCTTACTTTATTTAGTTTGTCAGCGAATCGGCTGAATTAACACTCTATTTGATGAAAATGAAAAAGATTTCTACTGTGAAAATGCACCCCATATACAATAGAAATGAATCGCCCCTACAGTGAAAGTGAAAGTATTGTATCATTATTCGACAGTAAACATGAATCGCATAACGAAAAAAATTTAGTGGAATTTAACTCAATGTCAACAAACTGAATAACAAAACCTATTTAAAGTTATACAACATTAATGATTAAGTTAGAAGGTATATTTTTTCTGACAATAAAATTTTACTACTGCTTTTAAATCTCCTGCACGCTCTGTTCGTGAAATATTCTGAATATATACCTATTTGAGTAACGATTTCACACCTGGGTCGCTGTAAGTGCGATATATATACCCGTCTGCATCTCTTACCTGTATCATGAGTTTATCAAAACAATCCATTTAATGTATTATTTATTATTTTATTCCAAAATCATCAAATTTTCGTATGTTTATTTATCATTCTACATTAGAAATTCATGGCATATACAATGAAAATGGTATTTCAGGATTCGCACTTTATATTACTGATGAGTTCCTGAGAAAAATGCGACCAAAATTTTATGGGACGAAAACACGGTAGACGGAAAACAGACATTAATACGTATCAAAACATACAAGAGAGTTAATTGGTGCACGCACCAAATTTTTGGGCCGGAAGTTTGGAGGTTTCTGGTGTAAAAAGTGCAAAATGCTTTTCTTTTACAAATTGTGACTTGGATGGAGAATTGTCTCATTGGCACTCATACCACATCTTCTTATATATATTATATAATAAACAATCTGTATATTGAGTTGACTTGAATCCTCATTTGCCAGAACTGTTCCAATCTAATTAGTTATGATAATGCTATAAAATATTACTAAATTTTGCAGTTGATGAAATCGAATATCATTTAAGTGCAGTTGATGAAATGGAATATCATTTAATTCATTTTCAAGTCTTGATTTTGAAACTCAAAATGAAATGTAGGTTAAGATGACCTTATTTTTATCAGGAACCTTTGGTTATTCAAGGCGCATCTATGAACAAACTCTCATGAACTATGACTTATACTTCCACAGATAGATGGACTTTAACTTTGTGACGGACAGATGAAACACTACATCCCTTCCCCAACTTCGTTTAACAAAAGATATAAAATTTTAAACCAAACAAATGCCAGATTATTTCTCTCAGTAAAGGTTTTCTATTCGGTTTTGGTGAAATTTTAAAGTATCAACAAACAGACATAAAAATATGGATGTAGCTTTAAAAATAAAATTGAGAATGGAAATGGGGAATGTGTCAAAGAGACAACAACCCGACCACAGAACAGACAACAACAGAAGGTCACCAATAGGTCTTCAATGCAGCGAAAATTCCGCACCCGGAGGCGTCCTTAAGCTGGCCCTAAACAAATATATATATACTAGTTCAGTGATAATGGACGTCATACTAAACTCCAAATTATACACAAGAAACTAAAAGTAAAATAATACAAGACTAACAAAGGCCAGAGGCTCCTGACTTGGGACAGGCGCAAAAATGCGGCGGGGTTAAACATGTTTATGAGACCTCAACCCTCCCCTATACCTCTAGCCAATGTAGAAAAGTAAACGCATAACAATACGCACATCAAAAGTCAGTTAAAGAGAAGTCCGAGTCCGATGTCAGAAGATGTAACAAAAGAAAATAAACAAAATGACAATAATACATAAATAACAAATTGTATGATATTTAACAATGAATTCTGCTCAAACCGATGCGAGGAGTCAACTTGAACTTACTACCAGTTATGAGGAATATTGCTCATTGTTGAATGCCTTATGGGGACTTGAAGATGAAGGACAACAATAAAACGTTCCATTTTGTGGTTTTACCATGTATTGATATTAATATTGTCTCATGTACATTTACTTTATATCCTTCATATTTTCATTGGGTATACGACAGACTTAAAACTGCTTACATACTACAACTAAAAATCAGAAAGCTTCAGACAGTATAGCAAATTATTCTCTTCGTAATAGCTGAGAAATCCTTGACAAAATGTTTTCATTTCTGATTATACTAAGGATACATGAAAATAGAGAAAATGGCACAGTCACGTCTCAGTCATTACAGCTGAACGGACGTGCTGGGTCAGCTCTCTTTTACCCGCTATCTTCGATGAGGGTTTACTGTTGGATGGATCAACGACTTACTACTTTAGATGACAGAAACCAATCCAACGCTGTACAGTAAACGTTTGTTTTGTGCGTAAATTCCCGCGTCAACATGCACTCCAAAACCCATTGTGGATGGGGGAGTGTTATGCCGACTGACGTCCGAGGGCTGTATCCTAGGTGTTAGATAATTGACCTTCATTTCACTGTCTCACGACTTTGGTCCTGATAATGCTTCCTGTCATCTTTAATACTACGTCCGAGACTCATCTACCAGTGCTCCATCATCGAGGTTAGCGGGCTGCCAAGCTGACCAATCTGGCCCTGAAAGCAGCCGTTGTGAAGAATTAACACCAAAATAGTAAACAAAGAAAACCAAAACAACTCACAAAACCAAGATGGCGGCCTACCAAAATGGCGTCCTCCACCTGTTCCTGACCGATGGCACAAAATTATTTAAACGCTCACCAATCGCCTTCGGGCACCGAGCCGACCGTGCGAGGGCTTAATAGCCAGTCAAGGTCGTTAAACACCCCAGTAGAAAATGGCAATTAAAAATTTTAAAAGTTGAAGAAATGACCCCTTTTTACCCAAGCATTCATGTACATACCTTTTGTTTGTTTGGTTTTTTTTATTAAAATGTAAATATTTGAACCTTTTATCCAGTTAAGACAGAAAAATTGTGTCATGTATATATATATATATATTTCCCTTTCGAGTCTGAAATAAATCAACATTATATTATCTTATAATTTGGTTTGAATCTTAACTTTGATACACCAACCATGCCGACTCTACGTAAATATTGATATATTCTATGCTGTAAACTGCAGGTATATTATCTTAAACATATCCTTGATAAATTAATGGAAAAAAAAACACCAAAGTTTATTCTCTTGTTTCTAGCATATTAAAAAAGACAATTTAATGTATGCTTCAAAATTTATTTATTCAGAATAATTGATATTTAGATTTTTTACGCTAAGTTTGCTTGTCACTAAATTATTCTTCTTGTCGCTAATTTGTTTCTTCTTGTCGCTACTTGACGCTAATTAGTGAGACCCTTTACGTTGAAAGTAAAGATAATTATTTTTCTTAGTGATGAAAACTGTATATATAATAATCAAAATAGAATATAAAATAACTATTTCGAGAAAAGAAAACGCAAACTATAAATCATTTCCCATGTTCCGACGACGAGTTGTTGTAACATGGTATACCTTGTTTACATTTCTAAAAATAACCAGGTCAAATATGAGTCACGCATTACAGGGGCGGACCCAGCCATTTTAAAAGGGGGTTCCAACTATATGTCCCCATTCAAATGCATTGATCGTCAAAAAGGGGTTCCAACCCCGGAACCCCCTCTGGATCCGCCACTGCATTATGTGCATAAAAACAATGAACATTCATTGTTATCAATATATTTAAGTTTTTGGGGGCATCTTCTTCTTTTATAAAAATTAATAAAAATATATTTATTTCAATTACCTAACATCTTTAATTTTGCATATACAGAAAATAATATAGATCCGCAGATAATCATGTAACAATCTCAAACCCATATCATATGTTGGACCGGCTTAGTGCCGGCCCATAATAATGAAATACTCACGCTCTTCAGGTTTACAAGCAGTGCGTGATCCTTTGTTTCTTTACGAGTTTGGAAAATTTTTGTACCATCATAAATTGCTATGTATATGTTTACAAAAGGTGTTACACGAGTTGCTGTAAAAGTATTTTTATGTTTTCTCTGCTCTATTGCGTTTTCTAGTTCTTGCACCGTCAAAATGTAACCACCGTATTGAATGCATATATTTGATGTATTGAAACTATTATGTTTTGTATGCTATATATGAGGGTTTGGATGGGGTTAAATGATTAAAGATTAAAAAATGAAGATTAGAGAATAACGGGCAAAAAAATGAAGATTAGAGGAAAAAGGGTTAATTTTTGAAGATTAGAGAAAAAGGGGTTAATTTTTGAAGATTAGAGAAAAAGGGTGAAAATAAAATGTTTACAGAATAACAGACGACCCCCCCCCAATCCAGACCCTCATATAATTATGGGGGAGAAATACATGACTAAAGAATCAAAGACAAACTTCTTTCAATAAGTACAATACGACGACTGCTATTAAATGCTTGCATTAAATAAAAAGCAATTGAAGTGAATAATTGCACTTAGTTTTCCAAAAATACATTTTACCTTTTAAAAAACACACATTTAATCACGATTGTCATTCGATATATAGAGAAAAATGGTCTTGAAAGAATAAGTGACGGCTGTTAGTACATGTAAGTAATGCGATCGGATCGTGAATTCATTAAAATACGATTCAATACAAAATTGTGAAAAGAAGTTGTATTATCAAAAGGTTGAAAAAATCATAAAAAAGAAATATGTCTGTCAAAATGATTAGTATTCCAGAATCCTCATTTACACTAAGGTAATGCAAAATTATAGGACTTGTAAGAGAAAGCACAAAAGGCGACACATAACCCTATGCGATTCATTAAAGAACCGTTTTGATTCTCTAATGGTCACATTCCAATATACATGTATCATAATATTTTGAAATAAATATTTAGTCTGTCAGATAGTACAGTAAATATAATTTGTTTTCATTTTCCATCAAAAGGTTCAGATTATTTTTTGAAAAAGTAGGATTTTGTAAAAAATTTTATCGAAATTGTTCGTGAGAGATCAGGCAACTCCTTATTTTGAACGTGAAAGGCAACCAATATCCAGACTTAATCATCAGAAAATTACATATCTTTAAACTTTTGATATTATAGTTCAAACATGTGGTGACTTATTAAAAACGTAAATTAATGTATTTATCAAATTTATTTTTGGGAGTAATTGACCATTAGGTCATTTTGTACAAAAGCTAAAAAAAAAAAAAAAAAAAAAACTCAAGAGAGAGAGATTTCGAAGAAATTCACATTATATGTCACAACTTTACTGAAATATTCAGATACTATATTATTGAATGTGAACAGAAGCAGGTGTGGAATGATTGCTAATGAGACAACTATCCCAAAGAGTCCAAATGAGATGTATGTAAGTAACTTTAGGTCAAGGTACAACCTTCAACATTTAGCAAAACACATACCGTATAGTCAGCTATAAAAGGTCCCGACGTTGAAAAAATTAAAACGAGAAAAAACAACGACCTGATTAACAAAAAACAAATTTGACAGATAGGGATCATCGACTACCACTGAATTTCAGTCTCTTGACTCAGAAAAGAGAGCAGGAAGTAACCAAAGGAATTTTTCAAACTCACAAGTCGATGCCATGGCAAAAAAGAAAAACAACCAAAAGAGAAGAAACTGTATACAAAACATAATATAGAGACCTAAAGACTAAGCAACACGACCCCACCAAAAACCGGGGTGATCTCAGGTGGAACAGGCACTTAAAGGAAGGATTAAACATGTTTATTAGCGCTCAAAACATCCGCAAAAATTGTCTTGAGAGATGAAGGCAGTATCATTCCACGTGATCAAATCAACTATAATACGTCACATAGCTGAAATTGACATGAAGATGTCGATTTCAAAGCAGATGATAGCTCGTAAAATATTAGCAAATGTAAATCATGATTGTACATGTATATCATAGGATAATAATGTATTCAATGTATATATCTACAAAATTATCCATATTTCAAGATATATTGTCAACTACCTTTTTTTCAAATGAATAAATTTTGCCAATATTTTACAAGCATAATCATTTACACGTACACACGAACAATGCGAAATAAAGTGTTGATTAATAAGGAAGACGGAGCAAATAATTCTATAATCGTCGGTTGCATCCATACGACATTAATTGCTTCGTTAGGCATGTGTTGTTTTCGTACGAAAAAAGCATATGATCAAGGTTTGTGTGAATTGAACTCCTACTGTAAATATCAAGCTGTAAAAATCAGTTGGACATGGTTTAACTGAACAGGTTGGTACTAAGCAACAACAAAAACAATGCAACAAACTTAAAATGGGCACAATGTGCCGATGTAAGAGTACTCAAAGTTACTGAAAGCTAGTTCAAAGCCAATTGCAACTAATAAATAATTTTCTCTCGGACTAAAATATCAAGCTGTACAACAGATTTAGTGTAAAGACGATATAAACATGTAGTCTGAAATAAGCTTGGCCTTGTGCAATGCCAAAATATAAGTAAATATAATCAACACGATGTAAGACCATGAGTTTCTATAACTGTATAGATTTCTATATATAAGACGAAATGTTAATCAGTATATAACTATAACGGTTAAGTTTATATTTTATGCATTTCATTGTGCAATTGTGTGGGTTTTTTATTATAAAGTAATTTGTTTATGTGAATGTCATGTTGCCCATCAAGAGTCCTTATATAATTGATTGGAATTAAAATTCTCTTTTTCATATCATAATTTATTTCACACAAGGGCCAATCTTTAAATATCTTTATTTTTTTTAAATTCGTTGTATTATAGATTTTTATAAGGTCTTTCAAGTTTTAGCAACATTTTGGCGTATTTTCAAACATGTGACCAAATCATAAAGGTATAAAGATGCTTCAAAACAACAATTGTAATTGAATTTGCATACTCAGAAAAAAATAGGAAGGGCATTGTTAACCAAAACCAAAATCTAAAATTACAAAAACATGAAAAATTTGCATTATAGTCAACAGCAATATATTTAATTCTATTTGCAAATTGCACTCATATGGGTCAAGCAAAACACAAAATACAACACAGTATTTACACATCAGTCAAGAATTACAAGTACAAACATAAAACAAAAAACATGATAATGTATAACTTTTGATGGATCTGTACCTCATTTTCGCAACTCTAAAGATTGCTTTATAAAGTCACCAACTGCTGTCAAAAGTACAGATTCGGGATTTAAAATTTGTTTTAGCTTGAAAAGTGGTTGAGAATTTGTATTACCAGGTTTTATATTATCGATTTTTTAAATAACTGATCTCTTAAGGTTGAGTTCAGTTTACAATCTTGAAAAAATGGTATTATAATTCATTCTCAAGTTTATTACAAATTTACATAACCTTTGATGTCTGAGTATATTTCTTTATCTTCCCAATTCAACTTCTTGTTTATGGTCACTTACCCGAAATTAAGAGATTAACTGTCTGGTTTTAAATTTTAATTCTTTCAATAGGTAGTCCTCCATTTTTATCCCAGATTGTATGTGGCTATAAAGAAATAATTTCGAACTGTCTGTAATAGAAGAAAGTTTACCTATAGGACCTTTGTGTATAGACTCATGTTAAATAAACTTCATCGTTAAGGAATATTTAATTTTGCTATATGGTTTACCATAAGTTTCAAAATCTGCAGCATCCAATCCTGTATCTTTAAATGTATTTAGAGCAAAACTTTACAAACTATGAATACCATCATCATGCAGCGACTTGTTTAATTTATAGGCTTCTTTTAACATCGGGTTAATATCATGGGTATGAAATCTACAGATATATAACATAACTTGTGGTTTAATAAATGAAGCCATAGAAAATCTGCCCACTTCTGTTTTGGCTGAAATATTACATGCAGGTTTTTTCAGTCCTAGAACAGATTTACAGTATTTATTATGAATTATTTCATAATAAAATTCATTTACTAAAGACAAAGTATCACAAACAGAGCCATGTTGTTCTGAACGTTTCAAAGATTTAAAAATGGAAAAATAATCTTCATAAACCAGACCTCACTATCATATAATGAAACAGGTCTTACTAAGACATCAGATAGTTTGCACGATAAATTAACAGGGATAGATTGAAAGTTTGAACACCTACTTTCTAATGCAAATAGGAACTTCAATCCCTTTTTTAAGATAGTTCCTGGATAGCTCTTGTAAAATTTCCTTTATAGTTAATAACGTTTCCTAAAATATTGTTTTCTTTAGTCTCATTTAATTGGATATTTTTATAAAATACCACCGGATTGGGATAAAAGTTATTCTGGAAAGTCATAACTTTGAGGGTTTTTTCCCCTCGTATTAACCATTATTAGTCAGTCATAGCAGTACTTCTCAAGTTTATTTATAGCATTTTGCAGTCCCATATGTGAACTTGACAATATAATGAATATTACAAAATCATCTGCAAAACTTAAGCAAGACAGTCAAGATTTTTGAAGGACTAAAGGTTTACAAGTTGAAAAGTATTGTCAAAAACTGATGTATATCATATGCAGCACTTAAATCATTTTAATAGCATGGAAATATATAAAACTGTTGCATTTTGTTAAAGGGGCATTAGCTGCCAAATTCATGTTCACCGATTTGACTCAAATTCTGATATTTGATTTATAACACTAAAACGTTTATCAAAATTACAAAAACTCCAATAGAAACATTTAACAATGCATTGGCACGGTATAATGGATCAGCATTTCGTGTGTATTTTAGACTCGACACCATCTAATTGACATCCGAAGACTGATGACGATTGTCATATGACTCGATATAAACATAAATATATATACAGAGACAGGCACGTGTAATCGTATAACGGCGATTTTTTTTCTAGGTCTGTTTGATTCCATGTCCGATTGATTAAAAAATTTGTAAATCATTGTTATACCTGGATAAGAGGGATTTTTTACGTGCAGAATCAGTCAACGAAATGGATCTTCCCGTGGCTCCCTAGTTTCACTTTCCAATGTTGACATTCTTTTCATTTTAATAACTGAACATGCTTTACACATGCGTAACCCATCTCCAGCTGTTGCTGTTACTGTTACTGGTAATTTCCTCCTCTCTCAGGAGCACTCCCAAAGGGATACATAAATTTTAAGATATAGTCTAAAAAAAGATATTTACAACTTACGTTAAACTGTACAGTTATCCTACCACCCTTGGTTATTGCATATACTAAAAGCATTGTTCATTTGGTGTGTTTTAAGTTTATTTACACATTGTCTATTACTTCTTATGTTTCATCTTTTAGGAGATAGGTTCAGTGGCGGATCCAGAGGGGGGGTTCCGGGGGTTGGAACCCCCCCTTTTTTTTGACGAGCAATGCATTTGAATGGGGACATATAGTTGGAACCCCCCCTTTATCCTGGGTTGGGTCCGCCCCTGAGGTTCTCCTCACATGTAGTCCATAACAAAATGTTCTTGTTATTTGCTCAATGTCAGTATAGTTGTCCTTTTTTAAGTGAATAGATGTTCTCACACTTTCGCAACTAGAATCAAGAATAAGTCGCATTAGAAGTCCTTCTTTTTCAAGATCTTCGTACGCTCCTTTTTTGATGTTTTCTATATAACATTTTAGAGTGGTCAAGTGTTTTTTCCTTACGTCTTCTAATCTATCGCATATCAATAAAAAATGTTCTATATCTTCTGTATCATTTAAGCACATTTTACATTTTGCTGTTTCTTTGTTATTACTAAACTTGGCTTTATTAACTTGTAAAGTATAAGTTCCCGTTAACAGTCTGGCTTTTACTTCAGCTTTTTTCACCTCAATGTGACAGTTTGGTACAGATTTCCAAATCTGATGAGCATTTCCAATAGCATGTGACTGAATATGCAGTAGTTTCAAGGATGACGTCTGTTGTTTCTCTTTTTGCCACTTATCATCCCAGTAGTGTATTATATGTTTCTTTACTGTTTTTTTCCATTTCAGGGTATCTAATTCATTCTCTAATAATGTTTCAATTTCTGGTAAACCATATTTCTCTAATCTCTGAATAACTTTAATAATGTAACTTTGCCCATTGCGTTTTGCCATACTTAGTTGTCTTTCTAAAATTTTGAATTCTAAAGTTTCTTTGTTGTGGAGGAGATTTCCTAGGAATGTTAATATTAATCGGTCTACAACTACCTCAACTGGCTCCACTCCAAGAAGTGAGTAAGTGGCAATATTTGCCGTCCGGTCTGAAAAACCTTGAATTTGTCTACATACTTTCAACTGTAGTCGCTCTAATTTAAGGATATCTGACTCAGTAAAATTCATTACCTGTATTCCATATAATGCTCGTGGTATGACATACGTTTTCCATATTTTATAGGCTACTATTGGAGACATTCCTTTCCTTGCATGCAGTCCAGGTCCAAGTAAAGCATATAGAGTTTTTCTTGCTAGTTTTAGTCGATCTTCAGTGTTTAGTTTGTTTTTACTATTTCGTATCAGTCCTAGATGTTTTGTTTCACTCTTTTGGGTTATCTCATCTTTTCCAAGGTATACTGAGAAATTACTTTGACACTTAGTGATCGGTACCAAATCTGACTTATTTGGGTTTATAGTTACTAGATCTCGTTTTGTAGTTTCAACAATGTTCAATAATGCTTGTACTTCATGTTGATTTTCTGCCAATACAGCTATGTCATCAGCGCATGTTGGGGCCATTACTTTTATGTTTCCTATTTTAGCTCCAATGTCAGATCTTTCTAGTGCTTCCAGTATATTGTTATTATATCTCTTATATAGAACTGTTGACAATTTAGCTCCTTGTCGTACACCTTGTGTTACTTTCACTTCACCTGAGAGATTGTTATGCCATTTCACTTGTATAGACATATTTCTATATAAATTACGTAAAAGTATCCAAATTCCACCACAAATTCCGTCATGATATAAGTTGTTAAAAATTATCTCATGATTGAGTTTATCAAAGGCCTTTTGGGCATCAAGGGTAAGTAGAAAAAGTTCTCTTAAAAGTTCCTTATAACAGTCTGCTGTTTGTGTAACAATAAACGCTGTATTTAGTGCTGAGGTCGGATGAATACATAATCAAATGAGTTTAATTATTGACTTTCAAGCCAATTATACATTACCGATATTTTTTTAGCTTATTTTGACTAAATTGAATCAAACTGACTGCTAATGGCGAAATATTATTCAGTTCACAATTCGCTTTTATAAATGTTTGAAACAAAGAAAATCGTATTTTAATTGTTTTGACAAAATCGTAGCTAATGCTTCTTTAAGTATATAAATAGACTCCCTAATATCAAAATTCCAGTAGGTTTAAACAACTTTCTGATTTTGATCCTATGAGTGAAACAAATACAAAGAAAATTGGACCTACTCCTTTGCGATTGTTAAACGCGAATACACGAACATGTGTTAGTATGGTATGTATTTCATTGTAATCAGATAAGCGGATCTTAAAATTCTATTCTTGGGATGCTTTCAAATTCTATATAAAAAATATTCGTAACAATAAAGCAAAAACGATAAGGAAAATCTAAACTTGGCCAGTATCAGAATCGGAAAAAATAGAGAGTATGTAATTTATGTGATTTCATATGAATAATACGAAATTTTTTGTGAAATATAAATTGTGGAGATAAAAAAGAGAAAACATACTGTAATTAACAAATTCCCTAAGAAGATTGACAAGAAATGACATGTTTACAACACACAGCTTGCGATTATCCTTAGAACGCACCTTTGATAATAACGGAAGCGGAAGTGTCAGTCGTTAGCAACATACCTTAACAACAACAGTTTAACAAGGGTATAACTGGCAAGACAAATAGCTACCAAGTTATCAAACAAATAACAATGGCAGACACTCAGCAGGTAAGAAAGATATTAAATTTCACAAAATGAACATAAAGAGACAATTTCCATCATATAGTACGACTTTTTCGCAAACTACAAACATGAATTGTTAGTTGTCAATAAACACTACAGTCAGATAAACAGATATTTGTCTTAATAATTTTCATTACAAAACCATGTATGTTTAAAATACGAGGCAGGTGTTACCTGAGAAAGAAGACGAAGTCTGTGAGGTAGCCATGTAAAACAGACATTTATTTTTAAAATTATATTCACAGGTGGGCAAAGTCCTCAATAACAGGAGGATTCCCATAAATGGGTACTAGTTTTCACTTTTGAATTGTTTTACAATTGTCATTTCTGGACCTTTTATAGTTGACTATGCGGTATGGGTTTTGTTCATTGTTGAAGGACGTACGGTGACCAATAGTTGTTAACTTCTGTGTCATTTGGTCTCTGGTGGAGAGTTATCTCATACACATTATCGCTATTTGTCCGCCATTACTGGACATCACAAAGGTTCCCGTAAAATTTTGATGTCACAATAAAAAAAACTGATGCCACAATGGAAAAGTGATTGTTGTATGATGTCAATAGATCAAGAGGCGCAGATTCTCAGGTCAAGCGGTGCAGATTTCCAAATAGCGATAAGGTCTATTGGCAATCATACCAATAACAATTTCCCAAGAAGTTCAAACCTCCCAAAAAATAGAAATTACAATGATAAAAAAATCGATTTGTATTCACCAAAATTGTGCAAACATTCATTCCAATGGCAACATTTTTCCATTTAAGGTCTATTATAACAAACAGACAAAAATGGCTGTGTTACAACTCTCTAGAAGTACAGACAAAACCGTGTAGTTGGAAAAGTTTACTGTTAATTTAAGGTTAGGGTTCAATTATGGTAAGGTTAGGGTAAGGTTTTAGTGTTGGAACTAGTGTAACGGTTAGGTAAGGGACTTGTGATGTTCTTTTGGAAACCTGAAACAAATGGCATACATTTAAATTAATCATCATGTACAGTCATGAATGTGTCTTCTATTAAGCGAAACTACCCTAAACCTTACCTTAATCTAGAACCCTTACTTACATTTGTGTAATTCTTAAAAGTACAAGGACTGACTCTGGACTCCTAAAAGTATACTATCCATGGTTCTTATACTTTTTTGGCTTCCTTCTATTTTATGATATTTTAATTTGCCAGAATATTCATCATGTTGAATGTGGGCAGTATTTGGAAGATGAAGATGATCAGTTTTTTTGTGCTAAATACATTGTATGTTTTGAATCTCAATACATTTATAAAATGCATGTATTGGATCACATTTCCTTCCTCACAAACAGTTTTAACAGAATTGATTTTTTGTTTGTTTGATACTTTTATAGTTGAGAATACATCAGTAAGTGAAAAATATTTTACAGTGTTTTCTTTTTTTCAGGAGGCTGTAAATATAGGCCCTGGAGGTGTTCCAGAAGGAGCAAAGACTTCAGAATACTACAAAACAGATGAACATTTACCACAGAGATTTGACAATCCTGGTGAGTAAATACATATTACAATGGCTGCCCATAATGAAAAAAGAGATAAGGTTGGGTCAAGGAATTTATAAGTGTCTGTTAAATTTTATGATAAAATTCTAAACATATAGTTTTTATTACTGTTCATGATGAATAAATATTAGAATATTTTGGCAAAAATATTATGAATTCTGTTACCATAAATATAGATTTTCTGTGTAGTCAAGATGTTTTGGTGTTTTACCCCAAATAGTAGCAGTTAAATTTTGGTATGTCTAAATTTTACACTTTGGTTTTATACCAAGAATTAAAGATACACTTTTGGCAAAATGGAATTCATTTTCTATTAGTTGTTGATGAAAAGTTTATACATGTATATAGAATAAATATTGACACCTATCATAGGATAAATTAAAAATCATCAAAGACAAACAATATTATGATAATTAGAAAGAATTAATCTAAGAAAATAAAATCCAATAAAAATTGTCATCATAATTTCTAGTAATTAATTAAAATGTTGTTACAATAATCTTCATGTATGATCATGTATAAATCAGCAGGTCACTAATTGTTACACCATTGTATGCTTTGATCCTTCTTGCTATTATATGTAATTGTGTAAAGTTAATTAGTGTAATCGTTTTCACCCTGATTAAATTAACTAAAATATCATTTGAATGTATTTTTCAAATTATAATCACAATTTTTCACTTATGGTTATAAATTATCTTTCATTTATCTTTGTTAAAGCTTTAATATTTTGGTGTGATTTATAGGAATATGACTGCAGCTAAAAAATATCCAAAATTCACAATTTAAGATTGCAGTTGCAATGTTCTCTATAATTTTATTAAAAAAACTTCCAGTATTTCATATTGATAAAGTAAAAACTATAAAGAAATTTATGAAATTTTTCTTATTGTTTATAGGATGGTTCCAAGGTTATGGAGGTAAACAACAACATCCAATGTATAGGACTAGTGGTCAGGAATATGGAGCAAGGGTGCCAACAGTACACAATATGCCTAAAAGTTTTCATGGTCGCACACAAAAATTCTCAAATGTAAGTTTCTCAGTTGATCGTGTTACAAAATCTTAAAACTTTGTGTCATGCTCCAAGGTCATGGAATGAGTGACTTTACAGTTTAAAAAAATTATTGTTTATTTTTATTTCAAACAATCTGAAAATTTTATATTTTAATTATTAAAAACCTTATGATTCAACAGTCTAGGAATGATTCTTCAGTAAACTATAAAGTACATTCAACAAATACTTCAAATTATCAGTTCATAGAATTTTTTTGACAAAAGATAATTCAAAATTGACAAGCAGTTGTATGCAATATCATACAAATTATACTACTTGTTACTGACATAGTCACATTGATGAAAAATTAAAAATATATAAGGCCTGACCCATTGTTTTCTTGGGGGGGGGCCTTGTTTTAAAAAAAAATTACTCTGGCCTCCATTTTGATAAAAAAAAATATAATCTGGCCTATTCAGTTGCAAAAAAAAAAATATTCTGGCTTCATCTGCAGCAAGTATGACATGTATGAATGTATGATGTAAATTTTATTGAAAAACATTTTCTTGCTTTGGATTGACTGAAAAAATATTCTTGTTTGGTTTGCATGCATGGTCAAAATAAATCTGGCTTGATATGAAATCCCTATATTTTTCACATCATAAAATTCCAGACCAAATATTGAACATGTTGAATCTTATGTTACAAAAGTTACACAGACGGTCAAGGTGAATCCTTGTGTTGGGGTATAACATTAGAGAGATAACATATATTTAAATTATACGCATCATGCAATTTATTATTTCTAGAGAAAAAATTATTACCTAAAACTTTTTTACTGAAAACTTTAAACACTTGTTCAGAGTTAAATGAGTTACTGGGTAAACAGCAATGTTTCAGAAGCTGCTAATGAGATAACTGTCAACCAAAGATAAAGAAAAAATATTTGAATATCTACTTACGTACATATATACTGCAAGGACTGATGACTATTAAAAAATGGCAATTTATTTGTTTCTTATATTACACAAAATTATAATTGTTTTACATTTATCATTTTCAGCATCTAGGAAAATGTGGAATGTACAGGAACCACTCAATGAACACTGCCTTGGACCAAAGTAAAGTGTGATCATATTTATTCTAGATAAAAAAAAGTTTTGTGACACTGTAAAAAATGTTGTTATTGGGAGTGAAAATGCTATTTTGAATGAAAGGTATATGAATGTGTGTGTGGAAGAAACAGAGACAACAGTGTATGTAAATATTCTTTGAAACCCTGGACAATAACATCATGTTGGAAATCATTTAAATTGAAAAGAGAATACTTCTCAATAAATGTATGTACTTTGTCAGTTATATACTTTGTGATGTTTTCTGTATTGTTGTCTTGTATATTTTACAAAACCAAATAAAATTGAAAAAAATAACCTAATTTTGTCATTTGAAATACATTTGTAGTCTACTGCGAAAATGTTAATTCCATTTTCACAAAGTGAAAGGGTTTGCATTATAAACAGCTTTTCTTATTTAAAACTTTGTAATTTTTTGTTTTGCTTCCTAGATTTAATCAACAAGAAGTTTAAGACCCATGTTTGTATGTCAGCATACACATCTTTGGTAATAAAAAAATTTAAATAATGTGACATACACAAATTTTCAGTTTGTTTTTCATTTGATTTTGAATAAGGTATCCAGGTTTTTACTTTAATTAACCAGTGACCTGTATAAATAGATACATCCTTTTTAGTGTTGAAGGTGAAAATTGAACCATCTTGACCTTCACTATATGCATGAATGACATGTAGCATTAAAATTTACATAAGAACAGAATACATTAAATGATAACAGGAATCACCCAAAATACTGGATACCACATTAGATTGCTTCAACAATCAACACAAGACTTGTGTGAAAAAAAAAACACATACAAACAACAGCGAACCATGCAAGTTCTAGATAGCCTGACTTGGTATAGGCACAAATTGTGTTTGGGTTAAACCAGGTTTAATTATGTGTGCTCAAACCTCTCTCTTATACCTACTTAGACCCTATGTCATAAAAAGTAAAACACAATAAAAGACACCTGCACAGTGCAGCTACGAAGCGGATGACCACTTAGTTGAACAAGGAAATAATAAACGTCTCACAATTTGGAAAGCAGGGTAATATGTTTTTTCTAGTACATGAATCTAACTAAGGTAGTTCCAGTTGCTGATTGGATACTGCTGCTCAAGAAAGAAAAAAAACAAAACAGAACAACACTCCTAACAGGTTTCATGAGGTCTCATAACATAAAATTGACTTTGGCATTTTTTTGTGGGAGCCAAGTAAGTAATTAAATCCCCTGATTATTAGAAGACTTATTTTAACTAAATAAGTGATTATATCATATATGTCGCCCTTAGGGTTGAAAGATGAAATTTTTTACAAGAAGCATTTTGTTTACACAAATCCTGTATATATGAACAAAATGGAGAGAAAATATATATACAACATTCTTGCTCTTGGTGTATAAAGGTTACCACACATGTATTGCTTAAACAACTGGAAATTTTCTGGTGTTATAAATGTCTCCACAATTTCATTGTTTTCTTTATTCTTGAATTTTCTTAAGGAAAGACCATTACAATAATAATAATCATAATAAAAGTTAACATCCTTGAGTGTCCAATGGTTTCTGTTTTCTTTCTTTTGTAATTTCAAAGTAAATATGCCTAAAAGGGACAACCATTGAATTTTCTAGGGTTGGGGAGGATTTTGAAAATGAATAACTTGGCCTAGTAAGCATGCATAGCAACAGATGAAAATAAATTACTGATCCCAAAAAATTCCTCCTCCCCCCCCCCCCAGAATATCAAATGGTCGTCCCCTAATTTGAAACAGAACCTTAAAATAAAAATTTTAACATTTGTTCACATCAGAGACATGGTAAAATAAAACCCTTACAACATTGGCGAAAGATACCAAATGGATATTCAAACTCAAAAGTCAAAAACGAACTGACAATGCCATGGCAAAAAAACAAAAAAGAAGAAAAGACAAACAGTACACAAAACACAACAAAGAAAACTAAAGACTGAGCAACACGAACCCCACCAAAAATCGGGGGTGATCTCAGGTGCTCAACTTGCTCAAGGAATTGAAATTGTAATTGAAGGAAGAAATACTTTGGTGAAGTATAAAATTCTTACAAACAAGATATTTAATTTTTCATCTCGATAAAAACGCATTGGTTAAATTTGCCATATTGTGTTATGAAATTTCTGTTTGATGATTTTTTTTGTTATCATCATGACATGCTCGTCACATCTCAATTACAAAGTAGAAAGTCTTCTGTAAGTATTTTTGAACTGATGATATGATTTAACTGTAACAATTTTCTTCTTCCTCTAAAGAAGATGGACTACCCTAAATCAAGTTCTAACTAATACTATTAGTAGATAAATATTGTGCTTTATTGAAAAGCCATACTATGAAAGTCAATGGGAACCAATATTTAGAATTGACTGCCAGTGGGTAACATTATTATTCAATTGTTTCCAAGGTAACCTTTCAGTGGTAAGTGCTACAGAATCAGACTTTTAGTTTGTTCCAGATAGTACAATGTAATATAGATATAAAATATTGGGTAAATGCCGATGAAACAGTCACCCAACAACACAAATTCATCAACCATCTAAAGTCTCCAATGATGGCAAGCTCTAAATTGCTCAAGTTGTTGTGAATAAATTCAATAGTTACAAGTAGTGCAGGCAAACTATTTAACAGTAACATCAAAATCTCAATAGACAAAAAAACATGAACTGACAGAGACTACCATCGACCATTATCCTGATTTCGGACAGGCATTTAAACATGATATTGTGTATATTGTGAATACTCAACATTACAGCTCTTACCTTGATCAAGATACAGTTAAAAATCATAATGGAAGTCAACCTAGAAAACACACGTAATTAAATGATATGAGTATCACAGAAGACAAAACAAGTGAATCTGTGAGCTACTGCTCACTAATGATACCCCCGCCCGCTAAAAGTATGTGTTGAGTGATGAATCTGAAAACGCATCACACGGTATAGCTGACTCATATAAACCCTGAAACCAAATTTCAGAAATCCTTGTAATGTAGTTCCTGAAAAAGATGCGACGAAAAATATTCATAGGGCGGAAGTCGGACGGATGGATGGAATGACAGACAGAGGTAAAACAGTATACCCCACTTTTTTTAAAGCGGGGGTATAAAAACACAAACACAAATGTTTTGAAAACTAAAGAAGAGATGCACTTCATCTTTTAACCTTGCAACAGCTTCACTACAATCATTTTGGAAGTGAAAAAGTATATATCTATATATATATACAAATTAACAAAAATAAGGAAACTTTGTGGAAGTTCATTGTGACAATATTCGTTCAGCTTGGTAGTATTGTTTTGATCAGTATACTTAAATTAAGAAGACAAGTTTCTATTTTTAAGTCTAAATCATAAAGGAGATAGGGCAATAAGGCCATGATTTGCCCAAATATTAGTGAGAATTTTTTATTTTGAAATTTTCACGAATTTCCTTGTTTCAAACATCAATTGTAAATATATTTGGAATTGAAATTCAGAAAAGTATGTGCTCAAAAAAGAAACAACTTTGTATTTTATGAGATTATGCATATAGCTAAAATAAAGCTTCTGTACAATTATTTTGTTGTTTCTTGGCTGAGCATGTATTCATAAAGGAAATTTGGATGGAAAACAGCATAAATTCAGCAGATTTCTTTGTTTTCATGTCAGACTTTATTGTGAATAACATAAAGAAACTTGTGTAATTAGTATATATTTTTTTATCACATGTATTTCCAATCATAATGATCAAATTATAATTGGCCCTTAAAACCTTTAGTTTCTTGGGCCAAAAAAGTATTTTAATGGCCCTGCTCCTGTGTGTTAGTATGATAGCTACTTTTGAAGCTAGCCTATTGATAAACCTATGATTTCATTTTTGGGTGACCAAGTTCTGATTGCAATAGGACTTGATTTTAACTACCATAACATATATGAAAGGCTATGTGGGGTATACATCAATGAGACGATGTATGTTTATATTATCTCTGCCTATAACAAGAATACTTTTTAATATATATTTATTACAAATTTGGCATCACAACATTTACAAACAAAATCAATATTAAAGCTTCAAAATTGTCTGACAGTTTATTCAAGATTACAATTGTATACAGATGAATCAATTCATACTGAAATTGAAAAAGCCAATGATACTACAACTATTTTGATTTGATGAACCTCAGGAGTATTAGTTTTAAAAAAGCCCAGAACTAAATATTAGTATATATCTAGTTGCCATTTGTGAAATAAAGAAAGCTGACAGAATTCAAAATGACTGAATTCACTTGGATTTGCGTGAATTGGATTTCGTGTAAATGCAGCGCTATGCATTTGCTTGGTACAATGAATTTGATGGAAAACTGGGTGGTCCAAAGTCTTCTGCTATAGCATTCATTGAATTTTCAAGCAATTGATTCTGAACACTTGTACTTAGAATATTATGGCGATCAAAATGTGTACTGTCATAACTTCCCACAAAACTATCTGTGTCGTCTGCTTTCCTGTTGGCAGCATATGGCATACTAACATTATCATCTTCGGCTACTTCATCTTGTTGATTTTTATAGGAAAACAATATTCTTGTCTGAGATGTTCTGAAAGTTGTAAATGTTAATTAATTATGTATATATCTACCGTAATTATAATATCCCATAGGTATAAACTCGCATAATTATTTATTAATTTTGCATTTTCATATACAAAACACAATAAAATTAAATTAGTTTTAGTTGACCATGACTACCTCCAACTTTTCAAAACTTAAAGACATGCCAAGGAATAATTTCCATAACTACAGCAATAATGTTAATAAACTGTTAACACAGAGATATGTCTCACCTTTTTGTAATTTTGATAATGCAAATGTTGAAATTAAAATAGCAATACTTTAACATGTAAGTTATGCAAATATTCAAAGTCAATGAACCATGACTGAAGGTACATGGCTAAAAAATCTCCATGGAAATGAGATGTGCCAATGCTAATACAACTGCATACCAAAATACCATTGACTCATCATAAGTCGTTCCCTTTAAACAAACCTAAACACAAACATTAATTGTAAACTATGTAAAAGTTTCAAAGTCAATGAACCATGATGAGGGGGTGGGGCTATATAATCTCCATGCTAACAAGACTTGCAAATGCCGATAAATTTGCATACGCAATATCATTGACTTAACATTAGCTGTTCATCTTAAACTGATCTAATCACAAACTAATACATGTAAACTAAGCAAAAGTTTCAAAGTCAATAGACCATGACTGAGGGGGCGGGGCCACATATACTCCATGGAAATGAGATGTGCTAATGCTTATACAACTGCATACCAATTAACATTGGCCTACCATTAATGGTTCCCCTTGAACTGACCTAATCACAAACTAATACATGTAAAATCAGCAAAAGTTTCAAAGTCAATAGACCATGACTGAGGGGGCAGATCAAAATAATCTCCATGGAAATGAGATATGCCAATACTTATACAACTACATACCAAATATCATTGACCTACCACTAGTGATTCCCCTTAAACTGACCTAACCACAAACTAATACATGTAAACTAAGCAAAAGTTTTAAAGTCAATAGACCATGACTGAGGGGGCAGGGCCCAATAATCTCCATGGATATGAGATGTCCTAATGCTTATACAACTGCATACCACATATCATTGACCTACCACTAGTGGTTCACCATAAACTAGACCTAATCACAAACTAATACATTGTTGACGCTGCCACCGCCGCCGGAAACAGCATACCTATGTCTCGCTTTTTGATTCCATCAAGTCGAGACAAAAATATAAGCTAGTGTGGAAATACTTGTATTTGCTTGATAGAGAACAATAACAAATCTACAAACTTGTTTAACACCAACTTTACTATAAAAATTAATGTATTCTGAGTAATTTAATGTGATAATATTTCTTAGGTTAATTGCATTTAATTCTTTGGAAAATAATCCACATTAGACTTTGATGAGGTTTTTCAGTTCAACATACCTTAAAAAATAATCCACATTAGACTTTGATGAGGTTTTGCAGTTCAACATACCTTAAAAAATAATCCACATTAGACTTTGATGAGGTTTTGCAGTTCAACATACCTTAAAAAATAATCCACATTAGACTTTGATGAGGTTTGGCAGTTCAACATACCTTAAAAAATAATCCACATTAGACTTTGATGAGGTTTGGCAGTTCAACATACCTTAAAAAATAATCCACATTAGACTTTGATGAGGTTTTACAGTTCAACATACCTTAAAAAATAATCCACATTAGACTTTGATGAGGTTTTACAGTTCAACATACCTTAAAAAATAATCCACATTAGACTTTGATGAGGTTTGGCAGTTCAACATACCTTAAAAATAATCAGACTTTGATGAGGTTTGGCAGTTCAACATACCTTAAAAAATAATCCACATTAGACTTTGATGAGGTTTGGCAGTTCAACATACCTTAAAAAATAATCCACATTAGACTTTGATGAGGTTTTACAGTTCAACGTACCTTAAAAAATAATCCACATTAGACTTTGATGAGGTTTTACAGTTCAACGTACCTTAAAAAATAATCCACATTAGACTTTGATGAGGTTTGGCAGTTCAACGTACCTTAAAAAATAATCCACATTAGACTTTGATGAGGTTTGGCAGTTCAACGTACCTTAAAAAATAATCCACATTAGACTTTGATGAGGTTTGGCAGTTCAACGTACCTTAAAAATAATCCACATTAGACTTTGATGAGGTTTGGCAGTTCAACGTACCTTAAAAATAATCCACATTAGACTTTGATGAGGTTTGGCAGTTCAACGTACCTTAAAAATAATCCACATTAGACTTTGATGAGGTTTGGCAGTTCAACGTACCTTAAAAATAATCCACATTAGACTTTGATGAGGTTTTACAGTTCAACGTACCTTAAAAATAATCCACATTAGACTTTGATGAGGTTTAGCAGTTCAACGTACCTTAAAAATAATCCACATTAGACTTTGATGAGGTTTAGCAGTTCAACGTACCTTAAAAATAATCCACATTAGACTTTGATGAGGTTTGGCAGTTCAACGTACCTTAAAAATAATCCACATTAGACTTTGATGAGGTTTGGCAGTTCAACGTACCTTAAAAATAATCCACATTAGACTTTGATGAGGTTTGGCAGTTCAACGTACCTTAAAAATAATCCACATTAGACTTTGATGAGGTTTGGCAGTTCAACGTACCTTAAAAATAATCCACATTAGACTTTGATGAGGTTTGGCAGTTCAACGTACCTTAAATAATAATCCACATTAGACTTTGATGAGGTTTGGCAGTTCAACGTACCTTAAATAATAATCCACATTAGACTTTGATGAGGTTTGACAGTTCAACGTACCTTAAAAATAATCCACATTAGACTTTGATGAGGTTTGACAGTTCAACGTACCTTAAAAATAATCCACATTAGACTTTGATGAGGTTTGACAGTTCAACGTACCTTAAAAATAATCCACATTAGACTTTGATGAGGTTTGACAGTTCAACGTACCTTAAAAATAATCCACATTAGACTTTGATGAGGTTTTACAGTTCAAAGTACCTTAAAAATAATCCACATTAGACTTTGATGAGGTTTTGCAGTTCAACGTACCTTAAAAATAATCCACATTAGACTTTGATGAGGTTTTGCAGTTCAACGTACCTTAAAAAATAATCCACATTAGACTTTGATGAGGTTTTGCAGTTCAACGTACCTTAAAAAATAATCCACATTAGACTTTGATGAGGTTTTGCAGTTCAACGTACCTTAAAAAATAATCCACATTAGACTTTGATGAGGTTTGGCAGTTCAACGTACCTTAAAAAATAATCCACATTAGACTTTGATGAGGTTTGGCAGTTCAACGTACCTTAAAAAATAATCCACATTAGACTTTGATGAGGTTTGGCAGTTCAACGTACCTTAAAAAATAATCCACATTAGACTTTGATGAGGTTTGGCAGTTCAACGTACCTTAAAAAATAATCCACATTAGACTTTGATGAGGTTTGGCAGTTCAACGTACCTTAAAAAATAATCCACATTAGACTTTGATGAGGTTTGGCAGTTCAACGTACCTTAAAAAATAATCCACATTAGACTTTGATGAGGTTTGGCAGTTCAACGTACCTTAAAAATAATCCACATTAGACTTTGATGAGGTTTGGCAGTTCAACGTACCTTAAAAAATAATCCACATTAGACTTTGATGAGGTTTGGCAGTTCAACGTACCTTAAAAAATAATCCACATTAGACTTTGATGAGGTTTGGCAGTTCAACGTACCTTAAAAAATAATCCACATTAGACTTTGATGAGGTTTGGCAGTTCAACGTACCTTAAAAATAATCCACATTAGACTTTGATGAGGTTTGGCAGTTCAACGTACCTTAAAAAATAATCCACATTAGACTTTGATGAGGTTTGGCAGTTCAACGTACCTTAAAAAATAATCCACATTAGACTTTGATGAGGTTTGGCAGTTCAACGTACCTTAAAAAATAATCCACATTAGACTTTGATGAGGTTTGGCAGTTCAACGTACCTTAAAAAATAATCCACATTAGACTTTGATGAGGTTTGGCAGTTCAACGTACCTTAAAAAATAATCCACATTAGACTTTGATGAGGTTTGGCAGTTCAACGTACCTTAAAAAATAATCCACATTAGACTTTGATGAGGTTTGGCAGTTCAACGTACCTTAAAAAATAATCCACATTAGACTTTGATGAGGTTTGGCAGTTCAACGTACCTTAAAAAATAATCCACATTAGACTTTGATGAGGTTTGGCAGTTCAACGTACCTTAAAAATAATCCACATTAGACTTTGATGAGGTTTGGCAGTTCAACGTACCTTAAAAATAATCCACATTAGACTTTGATGAGGTTTGGCAGTTCAACGTACCTTAAAAATAATCCACATTAGACTTTGATGAGGTTTGACAGTTCAACGTACCTTAAAAATAATCCACATTAGACTTTGATGAGGTTTGACAGTTCAACGTACCTTAAAAATAATCCACATTAGACTTTGATGAGGTTTGACAGTTCAACGTACCTTAAAAATAATCCACATTAGACTTTGATGAGGTTTGACAGTTCAACGTACCTTAAAAATAATCCACATTAGACTTTGATGAGGTTTTACAGTTCAACGTACAGTCGAACCTCGTTGTGTCAAGTCGAAGGACTGGACCAAAGTATTCGACTCATCCGAGGTTCGACTCATCCGAGGTCGAGTGTGTCGTCATAAATTTTGAATGCATGAAATACGGTATGAGATTTGTGTAAACTAGATACAATGAACAGTGTGCCTTTTTTTTCGATATGACACTTTATGATTGTGTATTCAATCTCCATTTTTGGTCCTTCGTAATAATTAAAAACACAAGTACAGATACAAATCATGCACAAATAAAGTCAATAGTCTATAAATTATGAAATCACTCATGGCACGAAATAAGTTCTAAACGGTCTCTGATGAGGTCGTCTGCTTTACATTAAATTATCATGAATTTATTATAATTGTCCTGATTCTTTTATCTATTGTAATCAATGAGTTTTAAATCTAACGATTCATTTAATCTCGGCTTGGGTCATTTAAATTCGTTTCGTTTTTATCCCAGGTGAAAATGTTCAACACACTAACATTCCGCTTGAACGATCAACAAAGGTGTTAATTAGCGGTCACCATAAACATGTCAATTTAACTGTTATACAAACAAGTATGTTTACTCAGCTTTAATCTCTTTTGAAAGTGATTAGGTGACATAAGAAATACATCCGACTTGAATTTTTATCATTAGGTCTGCATCTTTCGAAAATTCTTACTTTCGAAGTTCGAGACATCGGGGTCAATTTACATTAATTTCACTTCGACGGGACTATAAAATTTACTCGACTTAACCGAGAATTCGAATCAACCGAGTTCGACTCATCAGAGGTAATTATGCATTGATCAAACGGGAATTTTACCGGGACCGAAATTACTTGACTCATCCGAGTTTTCGACACAACCGAGTTCGACACAACGAGGTTCGACTGTACCTTAAAAATAATCCACATTAGACTTTGATGAGGTTTTACAGTTCAACATACCTTAAAAAATAATCCACATTAGACTTTGATGAGGTTTTACAGTTCAACATACCTTAAAAAATTATGCAGGAACACCACATAGACTAGAGGTGCAAAACAGGTGAAATAAATATAGGCAGTCAAATCAACCACGCTGAAATATTGTAAACACAAAATTTATTTGTTTCAAATTAATATCAAATCAATATATTATGCTGCATTTAACTTCATCAAATGTTAACTAAAAGAGGCAGGGCTATACAGATCAAAGTGCAAAAATTGAAATATGTTATACAATAGACAAATCTTTTAAATTAATTGTATGATGGACTGCTATTGGAATTGTCTTTGCATATGAATTCCCAACATGTACATATATTTCCTATTTTGTAGAACAAGGATATTTTGAATAGTGTCATATTTGACTATCTGGTGCCTGAGATGGAAGGACCAAAATCAAGGACACCATGATGAAACATTCCCTCTCCCCTCAAAAAAAAATAAAATAAATACATAGTGACTGTTTTGTTACCAGTCAGTAGTAGGATGTGATTCTTTCAATTTTCACAGCCATAATTTATCATTTATTAAAATATGCTATAATTAGTTAAAGTTAACAAGTTGAACTTCTAATTTATGTCCAACAACAACATTTAAAGACACAAATATTCATAGAGATACATTTATACATGAGAAAATATTAAACCTACCACATGCCATTCATTATATTACCATACAACAAGCCACTTCCAACAGCCTGTGTCAGGTTTAACGTAGCAAGAAAAAAACAATACCAATAAAAAGATTTCTTTGCTGAAATAGAATTTATTAATGAATAAATTAGCAGTACTTACTATTTTGTACACATATATCTTAATTCAAATCCCACTTTATATTTCTTATTTATAAATAATTTAACATGCAGAAAAAAATTAAAAATATAATGGACACTGAATCATATCTGATGTTTTACATTCCCAAGATGCAATAAATGAATATTTAAAATAAAACTTTTCCTTACAATTATTCTACATGAGCTGTATAAAGGAAACCATTTTGACATGTTTTCATTCACTTATCAAATAAATTATTAAAAAAAAATGCATCTTGAATATGTGTACTTACGTGGAAGAGCCAGCTTCTCTTTCAATGAAGTCCATGGTAAAATAAATATACATGTATACACCTTTAAAAGAAATAAAAGGTAAAAAATTATTGAGAAAGATTTTCTCCTGTATAGTAAAGATAGCTATACCTAATTTTTAAATAATAAGTACTGTGAAAGAAATTCTATTACACTGCATGAAAACCTTGTTGTTTAGGGAAAAAAATATTTATCATTTGCTAGTTCTGTAAAATTTTGCTTAACTAGCAGGCTTTTTGATACTTTAAAAGTTTATTTAAAATAACTGATGGTATGCATTGCCCAAATTTAACTTATATACAGATATATACAGTGTATGCACTTCTGTATTTTTAAAGTTATGGTGTATTTATTCTTGAGATTACATCTCTTATGTGTGCCACATCATTCTCTCTATTTTAGGCCAGTTTGTGTACTAAAATTTAAATAAGACCACATATTCTTGGCCCCCATTGCTATCCACGTTAAATTTTTCACTTCCAAACATTTAGGGGGGGAGGGGATCAATATACTGTTATTTACACATCAGACTGTACTGGGTACTTCATATCTGAGAAACAGGCAATATATGCCCTCAATTTTAGAATTCATTCATACATTTTTGTACTATTCAAAATTATCAGTCAATATGTGTTCTACAAGGATCACCAGTCCTTCACCTTTCATTTGATACCTTGATTACTGAAATATATTCTACATAATTTGATATTTACACCTATGCGTAGGAACAATTTTGTTTTAAATATGTACTACTTTCCAGTATTTTCTTTTTTGACCGGGCCCGATTTGGTGGTGTTACATCTTAAAAGTCTATCAGAATCATTTTGCAAAGAATTATGCTCAAACCAGTGCTAGGGGCCATCTTAAACTTGCAGTGAGGTGAGAGTTCTTTTATGGCTCCTTTTAAAGACCTCTGTGACTTTGAGCAATAAAAGCACTGTTCCTTTTCTTTTTGTGTGTTTTTTGCTGTGCATGTACTGATTTTGTGTCATGTATGGATACCCATATCCTTTATTTTTCTATTAAATATACTTTTTTCGAAGTACATGATTGATTTTAGGTGTTTAACACCACTTTCAGCACTATTGGCTATGTAATGGTGGCCAGTTTTTATTTTTAGAATAGGTATTAGAAGTACAGCAGACTATTTTAAAGTGTTAGAACTAAGAAGCCTTAACTACATGTATTAACACAGATGAAGTGTTCTTTTACTGCTTTATTTCGCTGTAATTTCTTTTCAATTCAGTTCAATATTTATTTTTATTGCAGGAGAGCATAATGATTTTTCCAGTCTGTCTCATGATAATATTTTGGTTGAATGAGGTTTACCATGAAGTTGTGGTCAGATCAACTTGAAACTTAGCACACATGTTCATTATGATGTCAACTTTTTAAAATGTATGTCAAATTAGGGTTTGGACCCAGATTTAGTAGTTCACTAAACATAATGCAAACATAGCATGGTGTTTTACAGACTCATATTCTCGTTAACGTTATTGCATGTTTTTTCATCAAAACTTATTTTTATTTTTGCTTTTAACTAATTGAGGAAAAATGGATGGGTTAAATTTAACAGAACTTATTTATTCCAATTACTTTATGTTCAAGTCTTAAGTGATAATTTGACAATCTTGTTGCCTGTGTGCATTTTTGCTGATTGTTCATTTGTTATATTTGGTGTTATATACAAATTCTAAGATATCTCTGCAATGTTGAATATAACCAAATTATTTCAAAAATAATCGATTAAAAGAATATCAGGAATACCAAAAATATTCTATGTAGCACAACAGACTACACAAACTACCAATTACAAGTAAGTTGACATACAAACAAAGATAAACACATGAAGCAAGCAGCTACCTATGCGGTATGGGTTTTGCTCATTATTGAAGGCTGTACGGTGACCTATAGTTGTTAATTTCTGTGTCATTTGGTCTATTGTGGACAGTTGTCTCATTGCCTATCATACCACATCTTCTTTTTATAGCTACAGTTTGCTATATTTGACATACTTAATGTTGATAGCAGTATGGTGACATTAAAGTGTTCTTTTTTTCTTAAGGGTATTAGTGTATTGGGGTTCTGTTGAAATGATGTTACTTGTGTGTTTAAATCTTATATGCGATGTTTACCTATCTTTTATTCATAACAAACTAGATGTCTTGTCTTACCACAAAAAAGAATAATGAACTAGTCAGCCAAAGATCATGCCTCCATGTCCAAATATATCATAGTCTATTGCTGTGACATTTATGCCTTGACCTGGTTTCTGGACATGGAATTTAGGATCCGGATTTGTGAATTCTAGTGTACCCTAAAATATGTACAACAATATATAAGATAGTCTTTTAACATACAGTACCGTATTTGAAATGATTAAGCACAGGATGAAATTGCTACAAATATTTCAGCAATTTGCTTTAATTAATCTATGGTTCAAGACAAAACCAGCACTCCCAGGTTAGGGGGAGGGGTTGAGCGCTCACAAAAATGTTCAACTTTGACACATTCTTTAAGTAACTTTCCCAAGTCAGAAGCTTGTAATTTAGTGGTTGGTGATGGTTGCTTGCTGTCTGTCATATTTGTTTCATTTTTTGGTTAGTCATAAATCAAGTTGTTGGATTTCACGCTTGAATTGTTTCACATTTTGCCATGTTGAGGTCTTTTATATCTGACTTTACAGTATGGTTTATTCTAATTGTCAAAAGATGTTTGGTGATCTATAGTTGCTTTAATCCATGTCATCTTGGACTCTGGAGTATAATTGTCTCATTGGCAATATTCCCCCATCTCCTTATTTTTATACTCTAATCTCATATTTAGACTTTTTCTTGATTGCACAAACAATTTTTCAATATAAACTGAATCAAATATGGTTGAAAAAGAGCATATGTTTGTAAACATTGTACATGACAACAAAAGTGACCTATAAATATAAAAACTGAAATTAGAAACATTCTTGTTTTTAAGACTGTTTTCAACAAAAACTGAAATGAGAATGCAACAGACCAGAGTCAAACCCCTTTTTCTATCATTTTCTTTTTTTCTTTTGTCAAAACTGTCTAAATAATATTTCAACTTTTATTCAAGTTTTGTTTTATTTATCATATTGAAACATACAAATTATCAATTCTAAGGAATTTCAGTCAAAGGATCATGACTTAGAAAATCAAATCAAACGGTATCAATCTGTATTTGCACCATACTGTATTTTGTAAAAAATAAATTCACCATTTTGTAATCTTAAATTTTGGGTTTTTTTGCAACAATCAAGACAGTCTCACTCTTAATGTTAACCGACTGCAGAATGTACATTTTATACCTGTGTAGTAGAATAAATCAAAGCAATACATGTAGTTGCTAGCAAAACCCTCTGTATACTTTTATTACTGTCTAGATGACCTGAATAATGAAAAGTAACTACTTATACTATCTATAAGAACACACCCACAAATATTCATTATTAATTGAGGTTGATTTTAAAGATCAATATAGGTACATTGTAAGTACATGTATATAAAAACCTTCCAGAAACCAAAACTGTACCATTCCTGAACATTAATAGATTACAACACTATTAAACATATATTAACTGTTAATAAAATTTATGTTTACATTTTGCTTTAAAAAGACAAGATTCTTACTTTTTGATTTATTTGATTGTACAACCCATCTTTTAAGGTTGAAACAAATTTCCAAATCAAGAGTAAATAATATAAAGTGGAAACTAACTACAAATATTTTCTCATTTTAAATTCCTAGTCATGAATTAACATCTTTATATTGGCACTCATACCACATCTTCTTATTTATATAATCAAACTATAACTTTCAGTTGTTGTCAGTGTTTTTATATTGTTTTTTTCCAGCATATAGATATAAAAATAAGGAGTTTACTTACCAAATGCAATTCCAAATATTACAATGGACATTTCCATTGCCAATAGAAAAAATCTAAGTATCAACCATATTGCCTGCCAAAAGAAATATCTTATTTGAGTCTTGTACATTTTTCAAAATGACTGCATATTGATATGAAAATGCTTGAGTTATCTCCCTTTTGTGATTTTTTTCAATGAGTTCCAAAAAATTCATTTCTAATGAACAGTTAAATGGAAATCAAAGGCAAACTGTTTATTACCAGTACTTTTCCATCCTCCACATTAAAATAACAGTAATAGCAACAACTACTGTGAGCTATTCCAAACTACAGGCACTACCAGTAGTTATACCCCTAACCAATAATAAAATGTGACGAAATTTCATATACACGTATATATACATGACATTTTAAAGTTTTGGATAACAGGAAGGAGAACATTGAAGAAACTGAAAGCATGTAAAGTTTTACGGTGTAACCAGATGAACTTGCTGCCAAACACCAAGAAGCTAAGACTTATGGCTGCTGCAAAGATATGAGGAGAGAAATGTGTTTATAAAGATAGACAGGCACACTAAATGACAGAGCTGTATGGCACACTAAATGACAGAATTGTACTGCACATTAAATGACAGAGCTGTACGGCACACAAAATGACAGAGCTGTACTGCACACTAAATGACAGAGCTGTACACATTGTTATTCTGTACAACAAAATATGATTTTGTGCTTGATTCCAATAAGATAGTTTAGTATCTAAGATAACAAGAAACTTGTAAGTTCAAATAACAGAAATAAAAATTTAAATACCACAAATATCTACTTCTATATAATTGAATACATATGGAATCACCAAAGTACCTAGTTCAAAAGTTATTTAAATTGATATCTGATTATAATCCTTACTCTTTAAGAGATGTTACACAAGATGTATAAATCTGATAGTTCCTAAGCCAAATGCTGAGCTGTTTAAGAAATCTTTTGTTTATTCAAGATTAGTTGTATGGACTACCATAAAAAATGTGTGAAGTCCAAAACACTTTTACTTTTAAACAAACTATCAAGAAGTACTTGACAGTCCTGATAAGTTTCTGTTTTTTACAATATATTATTTTGAATTGTATATTATATTTTTTTTTTACTACAAGTACCTCTTTAACCGTTTTATCTTTTATAATGATATATTGAACTATGAACTACTTGAATGTAAATTAACTACCGTTATGTGTAAATATCTGTTTTGATTGTATTGTAATTTGTATGTGAGGGCCTCAGGAAGATGAATTTGTTGTAACTGTGTTAACCCTCTATAAATAAAGAATTTATTATTATTATTTTTTTTTTATTATTAAAACACAATTTGTTTTTATCCTAGGTAAAACATACTCTTTTATACAGAATAATATGTACAAATATACTTAATTTTATTTCAATCAAAGCTGATTTATTCTTTTCCACGCAGTTTTTTTTTTTTTTTTTCATTATCATTGAGCTGTTTACTTCTTCTAAATCTGATAAGAAAAACCAGAAAAAATGTGAAAGTTAGTACAAAAAATCATGAAAAATCATTACAAAAAAAATTATTTTGCAAACCAGAAAAAATTGTTTTGACAAGTTTTGACCTCTTAGAACTTGAAAATGTAAGGGCTTGTAAATTTTTAGAAAAGATAAAGGGGAGATCATTCAAACTTTGAAAAAAATTTAAAATCTTAGAAATTTACTTATACAGGTAAATATTACTTACATCCTGAAGCAAATAAACATGACTTGCGTAAGAATTACCCCTTACTGTTAAACTGATATAAAAAAAGGTCTACAGTGTATGTAAATATAAGTATACTTTGTCTGCATTATCTCCAGCAGGGTCTGCTGCATTTACTGTCATTGCTACAATACATCTTAACACACTAATAATGGCTACTGTTAGGACCTGAAAAATAAAATAATGTAACCATACATCATAATACTCTGATAATGACTATTGTCAGAACTTTAAATTTAAAAATACTACCAATAAATATTGTAAGACAATAACAACAGCCACTTATTGATGGAATGTTTGTTTGCTTAAAATCATGAAGAATATTTTTCATGCATAATAATAATTTTTTGAAGCAGAGATATGTCTCGTCTGATTTTGATAGTATAATGACAAATATTGAATCTAAAATGGCAATACCTTATCATGTTAACTCTGTAAAACATTCAAAGTAAATGAACCATGAACTGAAGATGCATGGCCAAATAACTTTGTGGAAATGAAAAATGCTAATGCTAATACAACTGCATACCAAATACCATAGACTTATCATAAGTGGTCCCTTTAACTTGACCTAAACATAAACTTTAACATATACATTGCAAAAGTTTCAAAGGCAATGAACATTCATGAGGGGGAGGGCTATATAATATCCATGGAAATGGTAATATAACTGCTTACAAAATATCTTTGACTTAAAATTTGTGGTTGATCTTAAGCTGACCTATTTTTCATAAACTAATTTAAGTAAACTAAGCAATGTTTCATAGTCAATAGACCATCACTGATTTGGGGGACCAAATAATCTCCATGGAAATGCTAATGCAACTGCATACCAAATACATGTATCATTGACCTACCACTAGTAATTCTATCACTTATCACAAACAAAAACCTTTTTGACGCCTCCGCTGCTGCTGCTGCATGAAACAGCACTCCTTAGTCTAGCTTTTTCAACCTCATCGAGGCAAGACAAAAATTAGAACAATACGTCAAATGTTATGACCTGAAAATTTGGTGAACCGGTAAAAATAGTGTATACTTTTGAACTGACACTGGAAATTTGGAAAACTAAGGTGATTTCAGTTAAAAGGTTTGCAATACTGAATTAGTGAATAGGTCACTGTGAAGCCCTGAAGACTTGTTGCTCAGATGAATTTACTTGCAGAGAGGATGAAATTCCCCAATTATGCACCTTGCATTCAATATCCTAATCAAAAGGAGTCTGACTGCATATTAATACATGTACATGTAGTATAGCAAATGAATGGCCCCAGCATCATCCCTTTAATGAAGGTTATACAGAAGGACGAAAAAGGTCTGGCAACTAATTTTTCCATTGGATTAACCCGTATCTTATATACATGTTTGTTAAAATAGTGTCAGTAAATACTAAATCATTAATAAGATTGCAATTCTTCATTGTTATTTACATCATTTCAGATTACAGTGAAGTTGCCGATTAAATGTACAGTGAAAAATTATCTCAACATTTTTTTTATGAAAATGCATATATAATACAAATTTTACAATTGATATAATATACCTAAACATTGGCTACTGTGTGAATGATACAATAGGGAACATAAATGTTCCAAGTCAGGAGCCTGTAATTTAGTGGTTGTCATTTGTTTTAAATTGTTGCTGTATATCATATTTGTTTTTTATTTATTGTTTTGTACATAGCCTTTAGTTTTCTCACTTGAATAGTTTTTACATTTGTCATTTCAGGGCCTTTTATAGCTTGCTATATATCCGGTATAGGTTTTGCTAATTGTTGAAGGCCGTACAGTGACCTATAGTGGCTAACTTCTACATCACTTGGTCTCTGGTGGAGTGTTGTCTCATTGGCACTCATGCCATTTCTTCTTATTTTAAATCAGATTGAATTAGTTCATGCAAGTTCTGCAAATCTTATTTATTCACTATCATTCTCCTCAAAATCTTAAATAAAGCCAGACAAAACAGTGATTACTTCAGACAGGTTTCACTGTATTTAGAGAAGGTGAATAACTTTTTTTACATACCATAACATAGAAAGCTGTAAATATAGGGCTGTCTGTGCTCCTTAGTTTTGTAATGGCAGTTTTCATCTTCCATATAAGAAACATTAAGAAAAGGGCATTTGGCCCTAAAATGATTAGATCCCATATTCTTATGCTGCAAAAAGAAGAATTTACATTTACATTTAAATAATGTCTACACAAAGCCAACAATATTTGCAGTCTTAATTTTTCAGTATAATTTTCCTTGTATTTTTTTAATATTACTTTTTAATTCATACATGATGATGTCATAGACCAATTTGAGGAATACAAACAGGAATACGGTGCCTAATAAGAAAATTCTCAGTCTCTATATTCTATCAGTTTAAAAACAATTTAGTACTGTTCCTAGCTTAAATTGAAACTTCAGCCTAGTTATAATTTAATTCATGTACCTTGAATATGCAATGTCATCATACAATATAGCCTGACATATAGGCTCACTGATCTCTGTGTCAGGTATATTTGGTCCATATGGTGTAATGGTGGTTCCATTACTGGACAACAGCTTTAACACATTGTTGTTAAACTTGTTCAATTGATTGTGTTCTGGGCTTGACTGGGAGAAATGGACTGTACCTGGATCGGACATCAATAAACTCAATCTGAAATAGTTATTTCAAATGACTGCTTGTAATTGTATTTTGACTGCTGATTGCTACATATACATTGTAATGAAAACAAACATTTTTTAAGCAAATTACATGTAACTAAAATAATTCAACTTCCTTGAAGGATATGATTTTATAATCTTTATATCACTACATG
This sequence comes from Mytilus coruscus, assembly GCA_017311375.1. Lineage (NCBI taxonomy): Eukaryota > Metazoa > Mollusca > Bivalvia > Mytilida > Mytilidae > Mytilus > Mytilus coruscus. The sequence goes on from CM029595.1 coordinate 103,248,138, forward strand.
TACTATTATGAAACAAAAATTTTCCTATTTCTTTAAATTGTCTTTGATCATTCCAACTGTATATCTCTTGAAGTATAATTATAATTTCTTTTTAAGATAGAATTTCCCCAAAAAAGAAGACTAGATTAGTAAGTACAAAGTAAGTAAGGAATGAGAAACAATCAACTATGGTCTTATGTGTCACATTTTTTTTTTTTTTTTGCATTTGTTCAGTATTTACCATTTTAAAATCAATGTTTTAAATCTGTATCAATCTGAATTTTGTGGGTATAACACATGTCAATTTCGAAATACAAAATATCAAATGTTGCTAAATTTAACATGTTAAATGAACATAACTTTTCTTGACATTTTAATTGGCACTGATTTCATTTAGAAGGACACTGACACTGCTCATCTTAATTCATGAAGACAGAAGTTAACTTTCAGAAATGGTCTGATTAATGAACTGCTGAAACTGAAATTTGAAAAGGGGTGGAGTGATGTCATTTTAAAGATTTGTACCAATCTTTTCTAAAGATTTCTTGACCAAATTGATAAAGGAATTTTCTTCTTAACACAACAAGAAGGTCCTTACCAAAAAATAGCAACTGCAGGAAATATATAACTAAGTAAAAATAGACATTTGCGTCAAAATCATAAATTTGTTTTCTACTTGTCCATGAAGTGCTTCATAAGGAAGGAATGAATCCGGATGTGACAAACGTACGAGAGATTTGTAGTATTAAACGCGCGATTGTTAGAGTGTGGCGAGTATTAAGAAGAAAAGTGCACATCATTGCAGAACTGCATTATGAGTTGTTTTTGTGGACAGATGCGAGAGTACCGCAATTTGTCAATTGACAGATTTGATGGGAGAAACTTGAAATCCAAATGTTTTTTCCTCTCACATATTCACGAGGGTAATGACACCAGAACATATGTACATTGAATTTTTATTAAATATGAACAAAATCACTGATGTCCACAGCAATAGTTATCTTTTAGATGAAATTCAAAAATCATAATGTCTTTATCTGTTTATTCAAATTTGAAACAATATGTACTGCTACTTTAAACTTCATCCTCACAGCTCGCATCTGCCTCAAATCATTTGGTTAATCATAAAGTCTACCTGTCTACTGAGGGATTTTTAGATGCATTGAATGTACACTCAGTCAGGATTCTACTTCGTCAAAATTATCTCCCCATTACGCCACCTAGTTTTTATAATTGTAAACATGGAAGCCAATTTGTAGTGATGAAGTGCTGTCAATTTAGCTCTTGAAAACCAATAAATTTATCCACATAGCATCATTACAATCCTTATATGCCAGTTGTATTTTAAAAGACAAATGTATCTACTAGCTATTTAGTATCATTTAATGTACTTTTATGCATTTGGTCAACTTAAAACTATCGGTTGTCAGGGGTAATTTTCAAAAGTTCAAAAATATTTTAAAAAATTCAAATTAAATATTCGTGGAAGGGTAGACTTAAAAATTTCAGAGGTTGAATACTATTATTACCCTAGAAAACACACAAAAAAAGAAGTTTTTTCGAAGTTATGCATTTTTAAGATCCACTTGAAAAGTCTGTCGTCAAGTACTTTTAGTAAAAATTTGTTATTCGAACACACCTATTCTGTTGTTATGATTCATTAGAAAGGTATTTCACTTGACCCATATATATTTCATTTTTTAGTACTGTAAATTTTTAATGTTATTGTATCAACCTATAGCCTAAATATATCAAAATAATAGAATCTGAAGCGAGATGATGTATCAAATATTTTTCTTTTATACGTTTTCAAGATAGAATAGTCGACTTAAACATGCCTAAACATAAAAAGGTGTACTCGACCTTTTCTTTTCGATGAAATTATTGTCCATTTTGGGATTTTTCAAAAAAACTGTGGCCGGGGGTAGAGAAGTAAATTAATGCTTTAAAAGATCAATTTACTATCTTTCTTTGGAATTTTTTTCAGCGGAATTTATGCTTATGCACAAAAAGATCCACATGTATTTGCACCTACCACAATCAACTGTTTTGTGAAAATTTGTCTATAATAATTTAAGTTTGCAAATATCTCGAAGCTCCATACCATAATTTAAGTAAAAACACATACATAAGATGCATAAAATCCTAAATTAGGCACTTTTATTAAACTTTTAAAGCCCATAGAAACAGATGTAAACAATTCAAATTTACCAACTTGGCCTTTTTTACCCTCTCTAACAATGAGTCCCATTTCTTTTGTTTAATTTCAACTGGGCTTCCGCCTGCACTACCATGCCAAAAGTGCCATTCAATGTATCTAAAAATCCCTCAGAATAAACAGATAAAGAGATTATGATTTTTGAATTTCATCTAAAAGATGACTATTGCTGTGGAACTGTAACTCTAATGGTCCTTATTATGTTTCCTGATTTGTGTGCATTTTTTTTTTAAAGTAATTGTAATAGTACATGAGATAAGGTAACATCCAGATTTTCTGAAAGATCATATTTTAAAATGGTAAAAGTTCTGACTGTTCAAATATAAGGTGAAATTGTAATGTCATATCTTCTGCATAACATATAGAAGAAGAAAAACGCCCCCTTCTCCATATTCATTTTGAAATCAACTTTAAGAATAGAAAGAGATTGTGGTGATTATGTCAATCAGACAGCATCCCAACAACACAAATTATGAAATAACCACAACAGACAACTTGAGGTCAATATTAGGTCTTCACAAATAGACAAGTGATTTTATTGCACCAGGGATCACGACACAAAAATTTTCAAGGGTGGAGCTTATAAAATTATTATTTTAATAGTTAAAAAATATTGATAAATTTTATACCTTTTGAAAATTTACTTAAAATAAATACATATATATTTGTATGAACAAAAATGTATATATCTTAATTTTATGACAAAAAATCTAACTCAGTCTTTCAAAATTATACTGATTGAGATTTATTTTCCAAAGTTTTCTCATATAATCTCAAAATTCAAGGTTTATCTGAGAAAATCCAGAATAATGCAGGAAATTCAAGGGTGGTTCTAAAACTCAATAGATGAGGAGCACCATCCTCAAATCGGCTGTTGTGATCCCTGTACTGAGGGTCGGAAAGTGGGTATGTGCACAGACGAACAGGAAATGAAATTACCATTTCGTTATGAACGAAAAATAATAAAATAGCTTACAAGTTGCTTTTTACCAGTTTGCATGAAACATGGTGAATAATGTCAAGCTTCAAGCAAGAAAACATGTGAAAAAGAAAATTTTAAACACCTTGCATAGAAAGAACCCTTTACCAATCAGAGGTGGAAGATTCCAAAGGAATATATATTCAAACTCAAATCAATAAAAAATTGACAACACCATGGCAAAAAACAAATAACAGATTACACAGCATTTATATATAGAAAACTAAAGATCGAGCAACAAGAATCCCACCAAAAACCAGGGTGATCTCAGATGCTCCACCCGCTGTTAACTCTATATCATTTGTCAAAACTAAATTTATTTATAGAATAATAATCAGATCTAGAATGGTATGAAACCAAAAGATGCAGATTTTTCAATTTACCTAAACAGTAGTACCTCTTCTACAAGATCATCTTATCCCCTCTGTGGTCTAATTACATAGGTGGACTTGTGCTTTCCTGCAGATTTTTGTTCATATCAAAATATTTTTGAGCTTATCCATAGAAATTGTTAATGGTTGAAGGACCAATATGTTGATTGCTACCTAAATTCCTGGAAATTTTGAGCATATTTATATATAGCAATATGAACAAAAAGAGATTTGGCTATACAGCAACCAAATAACACAAAAATACAATATTATATGGAAAAAAAATTACCAGTAGTAAGGTCCATCAGTGTCCATTAGTTTTTTCATGGGGAACCTTAAAAATGTGATTTTTTTCATTGGAATTAGGTTAAATGGTTCATCCATTAATTTTAAAGTATACTATAAGTAAATTCTGAAATCAACTTGCAAAATGCACAACAGGATGAACATTGTAATACAATAAAACTCTCATTCTATTTTTGACAGCAATATTTTACTACTACATACATGTACAAGAATTGCATTAATTAATCTGTTATTACTGTTGATTGTCAAACATTCGAAATGAAAAATTTATGCATTAAATTTTTAATTTACTGTAAGTATTTTAATATCTGATAGAAGATGATGGATTAAAATCTATCCAAAAAAGTCTATACCTCTTATATTATGATGATTTCTATTGTGATTTTTTTGCATTTTAGATCATACAGTAGGATTAGATAGACCAACTTTTCTTGAAATGTTACAGTCCAGGTGAGTGTCAATATATATTTTTCTGCCAACAGTTAATTTTAATAATCCTCCTCTCAGATAGTTCAAGAAATTTTAAAATTATAATTTCAACAAATTTCTTGAATTTTTATTAGAGTTAATTGTGAGAAATACAGCATTATTTGCCTGCATGATTTTAGACTTTGATTTCTTTTGTTATATTTTGTTTTGTTTGAATAAAACAAAAAATAATTGGGGGGTGTGAGGTATGTACATAAGCCAAAATTCCAATAAAATATTAGGAAATAACCAACAAGACTTTTGTTGGAAAACTTAACATAATAAAAACAGATTTAATGAATTTGATGAAATTTTACTAATTACAAATATAGGTACATGTATATAAAATCTGTTTTCGTGTTGAATATTGAAGCAAACAACTTTTGGAAATTGACTATATCTGTCCAATTCTGATACTTTTTTCCGCCTTTACACTAATTTCAAAAAAAAATTTTAACTTGATAAAATAAATTGATAAAGTTTAATAGAATAGAAAAGAAAGGATATGGGGTATCCATCCATGACACAAAATCAGTAAATGCACAGCAAAAAACATTAAAACCAAAGGAACAGCGCTTTTATTGCTGTTCTTCATCTCAAAGTCACAGTGAGGCCTTCAACATGGAGCAAAAACTCTCACCTCACTGCAAGTTTATGACGATCCATAGCTTGTTTTTTTCCAAGTTTTCTTTACATTTATAATGAATTATTTATATACCTGTAAAATGAAGGTGTGCAAATGTAAAAAAAATTGCACCATTTGTGCCCAAACAAGGTGATGCATTGTTATTTATGATCTGTCTCTGATTAAGGTCTATTTTTAACAAGACCAAATACTTATTTTTATGATAAATATTTTCATTATTCTGCATTCATTATTGTTGCTATTTTAATGTGTGAATGGTTATTTATATGTATGTTGTATTATGCTGTTGAATGTGACAAATGTATTGTATGCATGTATTTGTTTGAGGGCCTCAATGAAAATAAGACAAATTCTAGTAGAAACATTCTCTTTAAAAAAGAATTTATTATTATTATCATTTAATTTCAGTTCTGATGTATATCTGTATTGTTCAGAAGTAACAAAGTTACTCTTACTAGAAAAAGCAAAGTACAGTAATTTGGAACATCATGTGGTATGTATGTTTTTGTCGAGCTTTATCCTACAGTAGTTGTTTGTTGTTGTTTTTGCTTTTATTTTTTCTTATTTATATTTATGATAAACATTAAAATTAATTAAAACCAAGTACATTCCATATTGAGCAGGGACCCTGGTGCCTAGTGTCAATGTAGTTGTGGGGCCTTGTTGGCTGAGTGGTTTAAGTAGTTCATCTACAGTATCACTAGCTTGACAAAAATGCGGTTGTGAGTTCTAACCCTGTACGTGGAAGGTGCGTTCAAATTCAATCTTTATTGACTAGACTCCAGTTTTCCTGCTGAAGGTCCTGGTAGTCTGGGCACCAGGCTTCCTCTGCCAATAAAAGCTGGTTGCCATGCTGTAGCCAATAGTGCTGAAAGTGGTGTTAAACATAAACAATCAATCAATGTTGTTTATGAACAATTAATTTTATATTGTCAATGTAAAATAAGTTCATTGCAAAAGCAAGTGATTTATTTAGCTATTTGTTAGTATGATTACGTGTTCAAAAGAGTTATATGTACCTGCCCTTAGCTAGAGGCTGATATCTAGTGATTGTTGATGGTTGCTGTCTGTACTAATTGTTTTTGTTTATTGTTTTAGTATAAATCAGGCCTTTGGTTTTTCTCTTTTGAATTGTACCATATTTTGTCTTCCTTTATAGCCTTTTATAGCTTAAGATGACCTGTTAAAGTGACTATAGTTGTTCACATCCTGTCTTTTGTGTTTGGTTGATAGTAGCCTCATTGGCAGTGGTTACAACATAACACTACGGAAACCTTTTAATTCATTTATCACTGTGAGCACTGAGCACTATAACAATCCATTTTCTATAAATATGTCAGTGTCTCCAAGTTTTGATTGCAAAAACAATGAATTTCTTGGTCTTGTGCAAAAGACCTTGTATATTGCTGTTTTATTGTTTCTGTAGTATGATTTTATACTATACTAAACAGCAAAATAAACAAACTCCATTAATTTCTTTGTAGGGAAAATTTCTATTGAATATAACTTTTTAAAAAGTGATTGAAATGAGTTAAAATTTTGACACACTGAAAATGAAGATTTTTTTTTATTTTCAGTTTTTCATTAAAAAAAATGCATTTTCAACCCAAAAGCAAATAATGTTGCCAAACTTGTGAAAACTGAATGCTTCTTTTCACCTGAACAAGAAAGAATGGAATATGACTTTGATGTTCAGTTTCTTAATCATGTTTTTTTCCAATGACCATTTTGAAATAGACTAATCCCAGACTTTTGATTTTTGACTTTTCTGGGATGAAATCCCCATTGTTGTCACTAGAATTAAAATTTCTCTTTAAACCAGTGGATTAATTTCAAGATTATGCATTAAAAAAACTAGAGATATACAAATGCTAAACAAAAGCACAAAAATATGAAACTACTACATATATATTTTGGTGTGTTATTTGTGTTGTTGATTATATATTAGATGCACTATTTTTCAGAGAGTATTACATATCGATGTGCCAACTAATGTGTCTATTCCACAGCAAGGGTCTTGTAAGGTAAATTTTTCATTTTTCCATTTTCGGAAATATTGGCAGCATGATATTCTTGTTTTATTATGTAGTTGCCTATGTTTAGGCTGTAAAAATTACATCTGACTATAGAAAATTTTATTTATTTTTAAAAGTTACAAAATCATAACAATATTTTTTATCTGACATATGCACATTTTTTTCATTCAATTTTTGTTCTCAATAAAATTTAAATCAGGTGTGTTGTAACATGCAGTCAATATGAAAATGCTGTACATGTATGTAAAAAATAAGAGGAAAACATGTTTTTCTTTCAAAATAGTTTTACAATCATTTAACAAATGTAGTGAGACTTCTTTATCAATACCCACTGACTCAAATGAATAATCATTATGTTACAAGTTTTGTATTATAAACCATTGCATATTGTCACTATATCTGACAAACTAAACCTAAATTTAATTGCCTTATGATTGTACATTTCAGATTGATACTGTTCAAGTCACCCTGCTGCATGCATCTCATTGTCCTGGATCTGTTATGTAAGTATTTTATTCTCGTCCAATCCAATCAATTTTTGTTTTTATATGCTAAGCTTTGTCAATGTTGATTCTATATCAGGATTTACTCATTAGCTTGAGTTTTCACATTAGAAATTTCAAATTTCTTCTGGTTTATGCTTGCTTAAATAGTCTTCCCAAATGCTGTTCTTATGTTTTGACCTTGGTTAAATAATCAGGTTTTTCTTTTTTAAGAAATTGTTTAAATTTTTTACAAGAAGTCCTTGTTTTAAAAAGGAAATATAATTCACATTAAATTTAGAAATGAAATTTCATTTTAATTTGAAGTCTGAACAAGCTGATATTCTAAATGATATTTACAGGTTTTTGTTTGAAGGATCAGAAGGTACATGTTTATACACTGGAGATTTTAGATGGGACAGTCAACAAATTTCCAATATGTCAGCTCTTCATGACAATAATGGAAGGTAAGAAAAAACAATACAGAAACATTCTATTACAGAAGCCAACAGATTCTTAAGTTAAAGATGAATATTTAGAAACAACTTTATTATACAACCACAAAAATTTGCTGCCGTACAGTGGTATGGCAATGTCATTGTCCTTGTCGTTTTTGTCCGAAGACATTTGGTTTCCAGGCAATAATTTGAGTATAAGTGTATGGATCTCCATAATATTGTGCCTCAAGTTCCATACCAACAAAGGAATGTTGGGATTGATTTTAGGGGTTATGGCCCTAACCCTTTAGGAATTTGTGGCAAAAAAGGGGCCAAAACAATACTTTCTAATACTTAGTATGAATTGCTTATTTCTAGGCAATTTCAATGGGGTTTGATTCAAAGTCTTGAATTCTTAAGGTTCCTTATTATGCTGAATCTAACCGTGTATTTAGATTTTGGATTTTGGGCCCTTTTTAAATTGGTCCACACAGTACCATATTCTAAACGTTACATTGTTCAGACTCCAAATTTATTAGATAAATTATACCCCAATTTAAGATAAACTAAGTGATTTGAGAACATTTTTTACATTTTCAGTGTCAAACATATCGACAGCTTATACATAGATACAACATTTTGCCATGAGAGCTCTATTTATATCCCTAGTCGTGAGGACAGTGCTAATGCTGTGTATAATCTTGTCAAGGAATGGATAGGGAAAGGACCAAATTATGTTGTACACTTTCAAGCACGAACTCAGTATGGACATGAACATTTGATGAAGGATGTCAGAATAAAACAGAGTATAAGGTAACTTGTCAGCTATTTAATAGTTTTATTGCTGCTAGTGAGGGTATGTAATGATGAAGAAGTCCATCTATACATCCATTCATCCATACTCATATCTCATCTCCTGCTAGTTCTGACCTAGTTAAAGGATTTACATAAAACTCTAACAGATTGTTCTGTATCAATGTCAACTTTTGTTTCTTTTTTTATAGATTTTTTATCAGTTATCAATGGCAGGATGGAGTTTGTTGGGAGTAAAGATTTAAATTTTATTCATGTTACATCTAGTCTGATGTTAGAAATATAGTCACCCTTTTCAAAAAAGTTATTTCTCTTTCTCACAATTATTAAAGAAAAGAAATGATAAGTCATTTTTTTGCTGTAAAGCTAAAAGAACACAATTTTTCCCACTGCCTCCAGGAAAAAAATAATTAAGTTCTCTTTATATTTTGCACAATAGTTTGCAGATGAAAATTAAACTGGTTTCACTGTATACAAAATGCCTATTTCATTTGTAATTTTAATTTTTACTATTTACTATTCAAACTACTACCAGATATATTTTCAGGGGAAAAATGTTTAGTTGACTGACACTAATTATATCTCATAATATAAAAAGAAATGAAAATTAAATCTGTGCGGCTTATGAGTATAACATTCAAATGTTATAATAGTTCCAATTACTATAATATAGATTTTTACTTTAAGATGCATATACAAAAAGTTATTTTGCTCCAAATATGTCTTATATGTTTTTTTCAGGTATATGTGTCTAAAGAGAAATGTGAAATATATAAGAAAATTCCAGGTCTTGAAGATGTTTTTACGAGTGATCCTTCAGAAACACCGGTACATGCCTGCAAGGTATGACCAAAATAAGTTATAAAACTCATTTTAAAAATATAGGTTCTAGTTTCTCTTTAAAAATATTTATCTATTTCTAACAACAACAACAAAATGAGAGAAGCACAAATTTAAAATATGTCATGTTTGTAAGAAGTAATTGCAAGAGAAAAGCAGTTGGGAGACAAATTTCAATAGCTGCTAGACAAAATGAATTTCTGAAACTATCCAAAATATTTTCTTCATAGTTTTAATATATTTTGGCATTTGCATATTAGATGAGTAAAGACTGCTTTGACAGAAGGTGCAGTTATATGTAGAAGTCCCAGTAATGGTCACACTGAAATCCAGTCATTCCAGAAATAATACATCAGTTCACAAATTATTTATATCTTGTCCAATGGAATTTTTACACTGTTTTAAAACAACAGTACAAGCTGATATACAGTTTACTGTCATTCTTTCAGGGGAAATGGCCATCAGATAGTCTACCATGGGGTAAGCAATCTGCAGATTTGAAAGTTATGGTGATACTTCCATCTACAATGTACTTTACTATGTTGCGGAACTTTGATCTCAGCCATATTGTAATAAAGAAAGGATTTTTAAACAGAGTATGCTATTCATTTCATTCATCATACACAGAAGTCAAAGATTTAGTGACATATCTTCAGCCAAACTTTGTCAGACCTAATGTGAAGCCATTACAGGATGATACTATAATGAAGGTAGATATAATTAGTAGCATATCTTATTATCCTGAAAAAATATAAGATTTTTATCGGGTTTTCCAAAGGAAAGATCAGGTTTTATACGACCGTAAAATTTTTGCGTTCAGATATTGGTATAACGTTGGCGTTGTCGTCGTCATCGCCGTCGTCGTTGTCGTCGTCCGAAGACACATTGGTTTTCGCACTATAACTTTAGTTTAAGTGAATGGATCTCTAAGAAATTTTACCATAAGGTTCAATACCACAAAAGGAAGGTTGGGATTGATTTTGGGGTTATGGTACCAACAGTTAAGGAATTAGGGGCAAAAGGGCCAAAAGTAAGCATTTTGTAACTTCCAGACAATAACTTGTGTGTAAGTGTATGGATCTCTCTGACATTGTACCACAAGGTTCCATATCACAAAGGGAAGGCTGGGATTGATTTTGGGGTAATTGCCTCAAAATTTTAGGAATTAGGGGCCAAAAAGGCAAAAATAAGCATTTTCTAGTTTCAGGACAATAACTTGTGTGTAAGTGTATGGATCTTTCTGAAATTGTACTACAAGGCTCCATATCACAAAGGTAAAGCTGGAATTGAGTTTGGGGTAATTGCCCGAAACGTTTAGGAATTAGGGGCCAAAAAGGGGCCAAAAATAAGCATTTTTCTAGTTTCCAGACAATAACTTGTGTTCAAGTGTATGGATCTCTCTGAAATTGTACTGCAAGGTACCATACCTCAAAGGGAAGGCTGGGATTGAGTTTGGGGGTGATGAATCATAAGGGGGTTCAAAAAATTTGGGGGGGGGATTTTTTTTTCCTTTTTTTCCTTTTTTTCCTTTTTTTTCTTTAAAATTTTCCATTTTAAGTTGGTTATTTCTGATTTATATTTAAAAGCAAATAATAATGATATGGCAGGAGATACACACCAAACAGGATGTGTAAATTATTATATAATAAGTATTGTGCAATAGCAAGAAATTTTCAATTGCACAGTATTGCGCAATAGCAAGAAATCTTCAATTGCACAGTATTGCGCAATAGCAAGAAATATCCAATAGCACAATATTGCGCAATAGCAAGAAATTGTCAATTGTACAGTATTGCGCAATAGCAAGAAATATTCAATTGCACAGTATTGCGCAATTGCAAGAAATATTCAATTGCACAGTATTGTGCAAAGAAGATACTTTGTATAAATTGCTTATTTCTTGACTATTCTACAATTCTTGGGGTTCTTTAATATGCTGAATCTAACTAAATGTGTATTAAGTTTTTGGATTTTGGGCCCTTTTTAAATTGGTCTACATTGAGGTCCAAAGGGTCCAAAATTAAACTTTGTTTGATTTCATCAAAATTGAATTATTGGGGTTCTTTGATATGCCGAATCTAACCGTGTATTTAGATTCTTAATTTTGGTTCCGTTTTCAAATTGGTCTACATTAAGGTCCAAAGGGTCCAAAATTAAACTTAGTTTGATTTTAACAAAATTGAATTCTTAGGGTTCTTTGATATGCTGAATCTAAACATGTATTTAGATTTTGATTATGGGCCCAGTTTTCAAGTTGGTCCAAATCGGGTCCAAAATTAAACTTTGTTTGATTTCAACAAAATTGAATATATGAGGTTCTTTGATATGCTGAATCTAACCATGTATTTAGATTTTTGATTTTTGGGCCCGTTATCAACTTTGTCCACATTGAGGTCAAAGGGTCCAAAATTAAACTTGTTTGATTTTATCAAAATTGAACTCTTGGGGTTCTTTGATATGCTGAATCTAACCATGTATTTAGATTTTGGATATTGGACCATAACAGGTGAATGTCCAATTTAAAATTTTAAGTTCTTAGACCACATTCATTCTGTGTCAGAAACCTATGCTGTGTCAAATATTTAATCACAATCCAAATTTAGAGCTGTATCATATGAATGTTGTGTCCATACTTGCCCCAACTGTTCTGGGTTCGACCTCTGCGGTCGATCAAGCTGCGCCCTGCGGAGCATTTTATTATTTGATGAAGTACAGTGGGCAGGTGGCTGCCAACAGTTTCCATGCAATAACTTATGACCAATGCTTTTCTTAGTAATTTTAATATATTCCTCGATATTGATATTTTCACCTTTACCATTACCGTTCAAGAGTTATTGTCCTTGATATATTTGAAAATGACACTTTATTTCGTTTCCGTGCAATAACTTATGAACGTTTCCACCAATGCTTTTCAAATTTAATATGTTGTTTCTGATTATAGAATGGAGGTCAAGCTTGATAATGAAGATTTCCCTTTTACCATTCAGGAGTTATTATCCTTGATATATTGGAAAATGACACTTTATGTCGTTTCTGTTTAATAACTTATGAACCGTTCCACCAATGCTTTTCAAATTTAATAGGGTGTTACTGATGACAAAATGGAGTCAAGTTTAATATTGAAGATTTTTGCTTTTACCATTCAGGAGTTATGGTCCTTGATATATTGCAAACTGGTACTTGATGTCGGTTTGGTGCAATAACTTATGAACTGTTCAACTAATGCTTTTCCAAATTTAAATTTTGTTGTTACTGATGACAAAATGGAGGTCAAGTTAGATATTGACGATTGGTACTTTTACCATTCAAGAGTAATGGTTCTTGATAGATTTTAAAATGGAACTTTATGTTTCTGTGTAATAAATTATGAACCTTTCAACCAATGCTTTTCAAATTTTAAGATGTTTTTACTGATGACAAAATGGAGGTTAAGTTCGATATTGATTATTTTCACTTTTGATGTTCAGGAGTTATGGTCCTTAATAGATTGGAAAATAGGCCCAGAACGTGGCAGGTCAAACAAACATGAAATACAGAAAACCTGGTTTGCTGCTAATTTGACTGCACATTTCTTGTTTTAACTTGTTAGAAATTCAATAAAAGTTGTTACTATTTACTAAACAAAGAGGGAGACAGCTTCTTACCTGGATAATGATCATAATTAAAACAATTGAAATAAGATATCAAAACACTTATTCCATAGATAAGATAACTTCTTGGACAACATTGATTCTTTCCCAGAACAGTTAACAATGAAGTATAAACTAATCATATGTGGTCTGGACCCTCACTGTATTACATCTGTACCTGTGTCAGTGGTGTGTCAATTGAAAATGTATGCTATACCTTGCATATCAATACACAATGAGTTCCTAATCCATTCACCCTGAAACTAAAGACAACAGATAAATCAATAATATAATAGTTCAATATTGAATATTTGTTGTAGTGCCTTTTTGGATTCAGTGGGTTCATGTTATAATCTGATACCTATTAAAAGGTTACTTGAAATTCAGAAATTTCTGAGTGTATTTCTTTTCTGAAGGTTGAAGAGTGAACAAAAATATGAGATTAGGTATTAAAATTTCAGGAAGTGCTGCATACAAAAATGGCTTTTAAAATTTAAAATGTGAGTTATCATTTTGGCAAGATATATTACGTTACAATTTTTGCATTTATGAAAAAAAAATTCGGAATTTACGGTTTATTGGATATGTTTTAATGTTTTGCAGGTCCAAGGACGTTTGAATGAATTTTTGAAATTAAAGAACAGTAAGAAGATATGTGATTCTCAGAAACCAAGACTACTTGGGAAACTCAGAAGGTCAAAATTCACAAAGAAAAGGACAATTTCAGGTAAATATTAAGCATAGTTTCTCATAAAGAGCCCATGATTATGTAGGCCATACTGCTACTTTTCATTAATGTTTAGTTTTGTACTAACCATATGTCATAATATCAGTACAGTCCTAACTAAAAAAAACCTGGATGGCTCCTAATGGCAACCCTTGTGAGCTACATTGTAGGGCGCATTGCATTTGCGCCAATTTTTTAAAAATACAGTATTTCATTTGCGCCACAGGATTGTACAGTTGAACCTTGTTGTGTCGAACTCGGTTGTGTCGAAAACTTGGATGAGTCAAAGTAATTTCTTGGTCCTGGTAAAATTCCTGTTTGATCAATGCATATTAACCTCTGATGAGTAGAACTCAGTTGATTCGAATACTCGGTTAAGTCGAGTAAATCTAATAGACCCATCGATGTAAAATTAATGTAAATATGTAAATTGACCCTGATGTCTCGAAGTTTGAAATTTCTAAAGATGCAGACTTAATGATAACAATTCAAATTGGATGTATTTCTTATGCAACCTAATCATTTTCAAAAGAGATTAAAGCTGTGTAAACATACTTGTTTGTATAACAGTTAAAATGACATGTTTATGGTGACTGGTAATGAACACCTTTGTTGATCGTCCAAGCGGAACTTTAGTGTGATGAACATATTTCACCTGACATAAAAGCGAAATGAATTTAAATGACCCAAGCCGAGTTTAATTAAATCATTAGAATAAAAATTCATTAATTACAATAAATAAAAGGATTATGACAATTATGATCAATTTATGATAATCGAATAATTGGCGGATGACCCTTGATCATCAGAATTCTTTCTGAACTTGTTTCGTTCCTCGAGTGATTTCATAAATTATAGTGACTGACCTTTGTAAATACTTGTCTATTGATTTTATTTGTGAATGATTTGTATCTGTCCTTGTTTGAGGGACCAAAATATATGGAAATTGAATACACACTCATAACATGTAATATCAGAAAAGGCACACTGTTCAAATTTCTAGTTTACACAAATCTCATATTGTATTTCATTGATTCTAAATAAATGACGATACACTCGACCTCGGATGAGTCGAAAACTTTTGTCCGGTCCCTTCAACTTCAACACAATGAGGTTCGACTGTATTTCAATTGCACTAAACATAAATACTTCTTTTGTGCTAATTTACATGTTAAATATAACAGAAACGTTTTAATAAAAGTTGTATACTGAGGTCCTCATGCCCTTCAGACAGTTTTCACTTGACCTTGACCTCGTTTCATGGATCAGTGAACAAGGTTAAGTTTTGGTGGTCAAGTCCATATCTCAGATACTTGAAGCAATAGGTCTAGCATATTCGGTGTATGGATGGACTGTAAGGTGTACATGTCCAACTGGCAGGTGTCATCTGACCGTGACCTCATTTTCATGATTCAGATGTTATAGTTAAGTTTTTGTGTTTTGGTCTCTTTTTCTTATACTGTATGCAATAGGTCTACTATATTTGGTGTATGGAATGATTGTAAGGTGTACATGTCTAGCTGGCAGGTGTCTTCTGACCTTGACCTCATTTTCATGGTTCAGTAGTCAAAATTAAGTTTTGAGTTTTGGTCTTTTTTCTAATACTATATGCAATAGGTCAACTATATTTGGTGTATGGAAATATTTTATATGTACATGTCAGTCTTGCAGGTTTTATTTGACCTTGACCTCATTTTCACGGTTCATTGCTAAGTTTTAAGTTTTTGTGTTTTGGTCTGTTTTTCTAATACTATAAGCAACAGGTCAACTATATTTGTTGTATGGAAGGATTGCAAGCTGTATATGTCTGCCTGATATGGTTCATCTGACCTTGACCTAATTTTCATGGTTCATTGGTCAATGTTTAGTTTTCTTGGTTAAGTCTGTATCTTAGAAACTATAAGCAATAGGTCAACTATATTTAGTGTATTGAATGATTGTAAGGTGTTCATGTATTTCTTGTTTGGTTTATATGACCTTGACCTCATTTTCTTGGATCATGTTAAGTTTATGTGATAGTTGTAGTAAAGCTTTATATTTAGGACTATCAACATAATATCAATGATTAGTAAAGAAGGCGAGACATTTTAGCTTGTGCACTCTTGTTTTGGTTTATTTCTACTCATCAATTTTTATTTTTGTTAAACAGTATGAAAATTTAATATTTTGACATATCATCAGAAAAATATTTATCCTGTTCATGTTTGAATTGTGAATTAAAAATTCACTATTCAAATTATATTAAATTATGCTTTCCTTATTAGAAAATTCAAGTGATTCTATTGACCTGAATTTTGGCACCCCAGAAAAAGTTTACCCACCTGCTAAGAAGTCCAGAATAATGAGTGAAGCAGAGACAGACGAGGATGAACACAGTTCTTATGCTGGTAGTAACAGAAGTGACAGTGAAATGAGTGATATCTGTGAATCTGACAAACAAAGCAGGTAATAATCTATGAGATTTTTTTTTACTGCTTTCTGTCATTATATGAAAAAGGGTTTTTCAGTATAAGATTCTGCAAATCTAAATCATATATATCTTCTTATTGTATAACTATTTAATTATATAATTTTTTTTACTGAAATATTCTTTATATAATGTATTTTTTCTCTTTCAACCAAAATTTTAATTGGCGAGGGGTGGTGCCACATATGAAATCGGGAAAAAGGTAGAAAAAGGTGACTTATTTCTAGAAAAATAGAGCTTAAATGAAATCTGTTCTTATTTCAGGCTAATATATTTATAATATATGAAGTAGATATACACTTTTTCTTATAACTCTTTCAAAAATAATACATTTAGCAATACATACACATTATATTTACTCAACTGATTGCAGTTTTAAAAATACACGTTTACAGGGCCGTTTTTGGGGTAACTAGCTTTACACTTTTGTTTTTACATCCATTGCTTATCAACTTCTTGTTTTGTTTACTAAATATTTATAGTAGGGGTATCATTAGGGAGCAATATTTCACAGTAAAAAAAATCTGTATCTTATAATCACTCCCATTAATTTAAAATCATGTTTTTTCTAGACCCCAGTCCTTGTCACTACCAGGACAAAGTTTATTAGATGCATTAGATGACCATGAATTCCAGGCTTCTCAAGGCAGCCAACCAGAAGCTCTAGAGTGTAGAGTATGTTTACCAGATGATGATGAGCAGACGACAGCTGTAGTTGTCCCAACAAAGTCACTGGAAACTGGTGAATATAAGATAGAAGAAGAAACTAGTGATGATAGTGAGGGTGACACTGCTGGAGCAAACAGAAATGATGTGGTAGACAGTATAGGATTTGATCATAATACCACAGATGATGTACAGCAACCATCCTCAATTTCCAGGTACATGTACACATTTTTGATATGATAACTCATTATCAACGTTTTTAAATCATGGGAAATTACAGAATGAAGTCAAACAGTAAAATGGATTTAACGCACCTGCAAATTACAGCAGATGAATAAAAAAAATATGTGCAGTACCAGTTAAATATTTTCAATCATTTTTTTTTTCAATAAAAAAGTACAATCTGTGCTATACAGAGTAATACAGATTGAATTTCATTTTTGAAGTTATCAAATGTTTCATTTCAAAGTAATGCCATTTAATTGATTATGGACAGGGACTAGCCAGTGTTTAAGATTTGTGCTATGTTGACTGATGAATGAATTCTACTGCTATATTTATGCTGCTTCATAGTTTATGTTTATTTTAATAGATGTGAAACTCTATCTACCCCAGGACAGAGTCTACTAGCTGCTGTTGATGAAATGGAAGCTGAGGTCGTGGAGAGTCAGGACAGCATTATCAATTCTAAAAGGCAAGATAGAGCAAATTCTTATGGAGATGACAGGCCTAAATCTATTAACTTTGAAAATGAAAGAGTAGACACTAAAAAAATACAAAATGAGTCTGGTTCATATGAAGACAACTTTATCAACTTTTTAAAGAATGGTAATAAAAATTTCAATCAAAATAGTATATCCAAATTAGATTCAATTGCAGAGAAAGAGATTGATGAAATGCTGAGCAATGGGAGGGAAAAAGAATCAGATGTTCGTATTGATCAGTCGATAGAAAGTGACCTGATAGGTGAAGAGGACAATGTGGTTGTTAGTGAAAACCAAACAAATCTAAGTTCTAACAGTAGATTGAATACAAGCTACCATAAGGTTGATCATACAGAAAATAAATCAAATGAAGTAGTTACAATCATTGATAGTAGTTGTAGTACAGTGTGCGAAAGTCTACCTCATGAAATTATTGTAAGTCAAGAATCAAACTCTAAAAGCAGCAGAAATAGCAACAAAAATCAAAAAGAGATAAGTTCTAGTTATGATTTATTTGGTTCAGACGAAGGAAGTGATGTTGATGGAAGTGACAAAGAAAGCATGATCACCAATGTTTGTAATGATGATACATTAAATGGCAGGAACAAATGTGAAAAGGAAGTAGATATCCTGGTCAGTGGCATCACTACAAATACATCAAAAAGTAAGGAGAAAGGTAGAAAGGAGGAAACATTGAGCCATAGATCGAACACTGTGAGTAATGGTAGAACAATAAGTGGATCAAAACCTAAAGTGGATTCAGATGGCCATAACAATGATTGTGTTGTTTTGGACCTGGAATCGGGAGATGAGGAAGAGAGATCATTATTATCGGGAAAATTGTCCAGAAGCAATTCTTTTCAAAGTAAAGATTCTGTGAATTGTCAAATTAGCTCATTAGAAAAATGTGTGACCAAAGCTGTTAATAAATTGTTTAGTGGCCAATGTCAAAACACAGCTATTGACTGCGATGATTTATCTGATAGTGAAGAAACAATACCTCCATTAGACAGTCAGCATTCTGATGCAAGCATTGAAACATTATCTCCCTTTGTATCACCGGTCAAATCTAAACCTGTTGTAGGTCAAAGGTCGTTAGATTTAATGTTATCTGGTTCCCCATTTAAGAAGTCTCCAATGAAGAACCAGAGTATAAAACAATACTTGTCACCAGTAAAGAACCAGTCACCACAGAAAGTTGTATGCCAGATGGGTAATATGTATGTTATGAATAATGAGGGTGATACAGGGGAGGAGTCAGCAGAGAACAGTATGATAGATTTGACAGCATCTGATGATGGTGATGATGAGGATACTGATGACAAGAATGGAGCTGATGATTCAACTCAGGATTATTATGTTATTGATTAGTTTAAGTATAATTGTTGTAGATTTTGTCTCTTCTGTGATGAATACAGGGAAGGGGAGATATAGTAATTTTTATAAGCATGGTTAGCAATATTTTATTGTAAAGCCTTAAATGTTAAAGTACAAAACATGTTTGCACTAGAATTTTTATGTGAAAGGCATACCTGCCAATTTTTCAAAATCTCCATCAAGGATTTTAAGAGCAAGAGGACATAATGCTCCTCTTATATTGTCATAATTGTTTTAAATCTAATACTATATTGTTTGAATGAGAATGTATGTGCTTAAATACCCTTCCTACCCATTTGAATGCCTGTTTTGAGGTGTTCAGTTTAAATAATAAAGAAATTCAAAATTCAGGTCAATCGGGATAGTTGGCAGGTCTGGAAAGGTTGCATAAAATTTTATTATAGAGAGTTAAAAGTATATGCATTCAAAATTAATGTCTACTATACTTTCTTTCCAAAACTGGGGAGTTTTACATTCTATTATTTTATGTTGATTATAAAGAGGAAACTTTTTTTCAAGCTGATATATTTATTTAACACTGTCATGAAAAAAGGAGAAGAATTTGGGTGCTTGTTCTTGATTCTCAAAAATAAACAAGAAATTTTCAACAGTATCTAGTTTAAGTACCGTATTTCCCCTTGAATCAGATTTTTATTTTTAGATAAAAAAATCACACCTGCTCAAATCATGGACTCTTCAATTCATTCATAACATTTTTCAAACTTGTGCTATTGCTTTATATTTAAAACAGGCAGATGATATGACTCATAATAATGAACATTACTAAAATTACTACTCCACAGATTTTTAGTTTTATAATCTATTTGACAAAATGTCTTAATGTCTCAAAAATAATGTCGATAACATAATTAAATATTATTAATTGACCCTTTTCATTTAAACATCTTATTAAAAACTAAGTGCTAAACTTCCTAACTTGAATAATGTATTGCTGAGGCCTTTAGCCAGGATGTCTCTGAGGGAGGTTATTTGAGGTCATGATGCTCTACCCTTATAGTCAAACTTCAATTTGAATCTAAACCTCAATTGTCTTTAATAATATTTTTTGGAGGTGGGGGAGGGATGGTCTAATCTCAGCAAAACCCCCTCTGGCTACTGATGTACATCTTTATTGTGTCTTACTTTACTAGATAATGGAGTAAGTTTTTGTTGATAAAGTGAACTGCTATTGTAAAATGATTATAAAATGATAAGTGTGCTCTCTTTTGAGTTAGGGATTAAATCAATTGACTATATTAACCAGGTGTTGTTTGTCTGAAGTTTGTATTTATTTCCCTTATAGGAGTCAGGTTTTAATGGTTGGGGTTGAATGTTGAACTGTCCAATATTTTTGGTAACTCCTGCAAGCTGTTAATATATTATTGTATATTTATTATGTACATTTATTTAAATATGTTGGAGGAGGAAATTCCATGCTGAAATTAAGGTAGACCAGTCAGAGGGAGTCATGGGGATTGAATATATTGAACAGATCTCCTCTTGAAAGCAGAGTTTTAAATTGAAAACATGAATAGTAAAACTATATCGGTAATTAATTCCTCTGTGTGCAGTTATGTCACCAGATGTTTCATAAGCTAGGGTCATTTTGACTTTTTTGCTAAAAAATTAATGAAAGTTATGACCCCAAAAATATTTGTATTGCATGTATTTTTGCTAAAAAGATTAGCCACTTGAGAAATGGAATTTATGTTTCCTCTGAAGTATTGTCAATATTTTCAATACCTAAGGTTATTCTTAGTAAGTTATTTTGTCTACCATAGAACCAAAGAGATATTGCTTGAACTTTTATAATTCTGTCTGTAAAATCTGTTTTATCAATTAGGATTTTTACATTGTTTATATTTGCCTAATTTCATAATTTTATTTACTTCCAATGAAATAAGTGTATACTTGTATATAGATTTCAAACTACATTTTGTTTATGAGATCATTTTAACCAAAACTGTACATAAATTGAATATAAAATATTGTATATGACATAAGCCTGGGATCATTGTTTGATTATTAGTCATGTTACATATTCAGATGTTTGTAAATACTCTATTTTGTAACTGATTATTTTAACTAGATATAGGAAGATATGGTGTGAGTGCCAATGAGACAACTCTCCATCCAAATAACAATTTATAAAAGTAAACCATTATAGGTCAATGTACGGCCTTCAACACGGAGCCTTGGCTCACACCGAACAACAAGCTATAAAGGGCCCCAAAATTACTAGTGTAAAACCATTCAAGCGGAAAACCAACGGTCTAGTCTATATAAAAACGAGAAACGAAAACACGTATAAATTACATAAACAAACAACAACTATAGTCGCCGTCATGTAAAATTGGCACCATGTTTTGGGTCGAAAATTTTAAACTATCAACCGCATTCATTCGAGATGACGTTTTTCAATTAGCGGAATCGAAAACCTGTTCAAAAAACCAGTACTGTCCTACCTTTTATTGTGATTGCACTGTATAATCCTGACCTTCACATTATCCAAGATTTATTTCATTGTAAATCCACCATCTTGGTTTCTATGAGGATCCTTTATTTACACAACATTCGTTACTCTCCGGTAATAATCGTGTCATCGATGTGATACAGTTTCCGCTTTTGAATGTTAACAAGAAATATGAAGGAAAGATCCGGATGCTTCCGAGAAAATAGACTGCACGTGGAACTCCACGGAAACACTTCCGGTAATAACAATGTCGGATTCCACCATTGAAAATAATCTGGGATTATGTTAAGGTCAGGATTATACAGTACAAGCACAATAAAAGGTAGGCCAGTAGTTGATTTTGGAAAGATATTTGATACCGTAATTGAAAACGTCATCTCGAATGAATGCGGTTGTTAGTTAAAATTTTCAAACCAAAATACGGTGCCAATTTTACATGACGCGACTATACTGTACATCAGATTCCTAGTTCATATTAAAGCCAAACCAAAAAAACGATTCATTCTTGAAAACAAAAATTACTTTTACTTGGTCTTATAATGAAAATGACTGTCCTTATCTATTATAAAAAGGCTTAATTTTGCATCATGTTTTAACATAGTTACATGTTATTTAAGAACTTCATACCTGTCAACCTATGAAAATGAAAATGCAGGTCATGACCTGCATTGAAGAAGACAATTTCAGGTCAGAACGCGTACAATCTTTTTTTCAGCTGAATTGAAGTATTAAGGAACATTTTTTTATATTGTAAATCGAACAGTTTCCTTAACATGTTAACATGGTGAAGTTTTAACTGAAAATAATTTTAAACTTTAATTTTATTTTCTCATTGCATTTATAAGCCATTGAAATATTAATGAATTATACTATATCAATTCAAGCCAAGCCATACCCCTCTTCTAGTTTTCTAAATAGTTTTCAAAAAATCCACAAAATACATGTTTCACAGTTTATTTAGGCTATATAGCATCGATTTACCTATTTTTATGGTCGTATATTGGTATGACGTTGTCTTCGTCGTCCGAAGACACATTGGTTTTCGCACAATAACTTTAGTTTAAGTGAATGGATCTCTATGAAATTTTACCATAAGGTTCAATACCACAAAAGGAAGGCTGGGATTGATTTTGGGGGTTATGGTACCAACAGTTAAGGAATTAGGGGCCAAAAATAAGCATTTTTGTAACTTCCAGACAATAACTTGTGTGTAAGTGTATGGATCTCTCTGACATTGTACCACAAGGTTCTATATCACAAAGGGAATGCTGGGATTGATTTTGGGGGTAATTGTCTCAAAATTTTAGGAATTAGGGCCCAAAAAGGGGCAAAAATCAAGCATTTTTCTCGTTTCATGACAATAACTTGTGTGAAAGTGTATGGATCTTTCTGAAATTGTACTACAAGGTTCCATATTACAAAGGGAAAGCTGGAATTGAGTTTGGGGGTAATTGCCCAAAACGTTTAGGAATAAGGAGCCAAAAAGGGGGCCAAAAATAAGTATTTTTCTAGTTTCTAGACAATAACTTGTGTTCAAGTGTATGGATCTCTCTGAAATTGTACTGCAAGGTACCATACCACAAAGGAAAGGCTGGGATTGATTTTGGGGGTAATTGCCTCAAAATTTTAGGAATTAGGGGTCAAAAAGGGGCAAAAATCAAGCATTTTTCTCGTTTCATGACAATAACTTGTGTGTAAGTGTATGGATCTTTATGAAATTGTACAACAAGGTTCCATATCACAAAGGGAAAGCTGGGTATGAGTTTGGGGGTAATTGCCTTAAACGTTGAGGAATTTGGGGCCAAAAAACAAGCATTTTTGTAGTTTCCAGACAATAACTTGTGTTCAAGTGTATGGATCTCTCTGAAATTGTACTGCAAGGTACCATACCACAAAGGGAAGGCTGGGATTGAGTTTGGGGGATGGGCCCAGTTTTCAAGTTGGTCCAAATTGGGGTCCAAAATTAAACTTTGTTTGATTTCAACAAAAATTGAATATATGGAGTTCTTTGATATGCTGAATCTAACCATGTATTTAGATTTTGGATATTGGACCATAATAGGTAAATTAAAATTTTTTAAGTTCTTAGACCACCTTCATTTTGTGTCAGAAACCTATGCTGTGTCAAATATTTAATCACAATCCAAATTCAGAGCTGTATCAAGCTTGAATGTTGTGTCCATACTTTCCTCAACTGTTCAGGGTTCGACCTCTGCGGTCGTATCAAGCTGCACCCAGCGGAGCATTTTATTAGTCCATTTGGAGGTAGTTGATATTAGAATATATAATTTAAACATTTAAAGGAAGTAGAGATGAAAAAAATGATTTTCAGAATAATAATTTTTTAATTGTTCTAAGGTAGAATAATAATAATAAGTAATATTCTGATATGTATTTGCATTCAATTTGCCTTAGATTTAATCTGTTTACAAAAAAAACCCACAAATTTAAGGAGTGTATTGTGAAAGGTGGCAAAAAAGGGGGAGTAACTCAAATTTTTTGTCAAACAACTTTGAAATACACAAGTTATTTATGACTTTAAGCTAAGGTAATTAACATTAAATAACAGTGTGTTTGACACCAAAGCTGTCAAGTGAAGCCATGCATTTAATGGGTCACTTAATTTGACAGTTAACACAGCTAGTTGAACTTCCTGTCCAAGAAGAATCACGAATTTGCCAGTATTTCAAAGGAAAATCACTTATGAAATCAGTCTAAAGGCTCAAGAATCCAGGTGCATGAAAACGGGTCTTTTCCAAATTCCCGGGTTATTTAAGGACCCGGTTGGTATTTAAAAAATCACGGGTGTGAGGTAAAATTTACGGGTGTCACCCACAGGATACGGGTCAGTTGACAGGTATCAAAATTAATTAAAATGCAGAGAAAAACCAAATGTGAATACTTAATCATTTTATTATACTTTTCACTGGTTTGAAGGAGAAAAAAATATTCAAAAGTAGCTCCCCTGTGACTTTTTTATTTCATTTTTTTTTTTAAATATATAGCCTTTCTAAGAAATATGTTAACATGGATGGAAATGTGTAAAATTTTCATCCTGGTATCTATGATGTGTTAATATAGCTCTTTATTAGTCATATTAGGTATTTATTTGTTTTGAATGTATTTTCTTTATTTGTTTTAACTTAATGAATATATATTATAATGTAAAGACTCAAAATGATTATATTAGAAATACAAGAATTATAGGGTTAAAATGAATGATATTTTAAATTGATAATACTGCATGTCAACATTTTATGCAATAAGACTTACAGGTACATTATTTACATATGCATGACATATTTTTACATGAGTTTGACTGTGATAATGTATATGCATTATGCATATCATGATATTAGTTGAAGTATGTGTAGAAAAAAATTAGTGTGTTCTCTATATTTTTGTATCTTTTTTCCAATCATGAGTTTCAATGAAATCAACAACTTTTATTTGTGTAGTGTTTTATGTACAAGTCTCACGATGATGAAGAGCCATTTAGTGTCAATCAGTCTGTTCATTTATGCATGTAGGTCGATGATTAACAAACCATGTTTCTGTTTCACTGTAAGGCTTAAATTACCCTTTCTATACTAGATATTAAGATTGTTATTTGAAAAATAATGGCACTGCAAAAAAAAAAAGCCTTTTCAAAGTACACTTAGTCAAGATTTCGATATTTTTTTTTTTAATATATATAATTTGCTGTACATACTCATTTTGACCAATTGCAGCTTACATAATTCACTATTATGGTATTCATGAAATATATTTTAACAAAGTAAGATGTCAAATGATTGTTCTTTTTATGCCTTCCATTTGTTGTGCTTTCATCATTTCCGTCATTTGTGGACATTTGCCATATAAAAATTGTTTAATAAAGTTAATGCATGATTTTAATTTTCAAAAGTGTGTTTCCTTTCATTTACTTGTTTTATTGAAATGTTATATTAATTATCAGAAAATATTTTTGATAAAATTTTGGTGTTAGTTATTTGCCTCTCTTTTTTAAAATAAAATTGTGTTTTTGTGTAATACAATTTAATCAAATAAAAACCTTTTGAACTATTTGAAGTTTTATTATCACTTGTATATTGGACTATTCTAGATTGCATTTCCAAATGAATATTGACATGGGTAGTTTTGGAGGTATATATCAATGAGGCTGCAACCTTAAAACGCAATAGAATTAATAAACTGTTGACACAGAGATATGTCTCGCATGTTGGCATAAAATTCAGAAATATACAATCTGATGGACAGCAACATTTCTAATTAATTCAAACTTGCTTGACCATGAAGTAGTAGGCAGGGCCTCGAAATGGTCAACAAACTGAGATGTACAGACAGTAATGTAACTTTAAAGAAAACATTATTGTCTATTGTAAGTAGTTCCTATCAAACA
The DNA here is from genome assembly GCA_017311375.1 of Mytilus coruscus. NCBI lineage: Eukaryota > Metazoa > Mollusca > Bivalvia > Mytilida > Mytilidae > Mytilus > Mytilus coruscus. Next base: position 103,274,158 of record CM029595.1, read on the forward strand.
AACTTCAGCAGAAAACTTAACATCGAAATATGCTAATTAATTCAATGTCCCTGGACCATGACCTAGGGGGCATGGCCTCAAAATTGTCATCAAAATGATATGTACTGATAGTAATGCAACTTAATACAAAGTATCATTGATCTATCGCAAGTACTGTAAATTCAGAAATTATTGCGTGCATTTATTATTGCGAATTTTGAAGAATGGACTAAAATGTGAGATTAATTATTGCGATTTCGGGGAAATCTGCATACGGTTATATGGATCTGATATCAGAATGCGAGTTTTTATGATTGCGATACTCATTCAGTCGCATTATTCGCATTAATAAAAACCTCGCAATAATTTCTGAATTTACAGTAGTTCTTATCAAACTAACTTGAGCAGAAAACTTAACATTGAAAATTTCTTAATAATTCAAAGTCACTTGACCATGACGTAGGGGCAGGGCCTCAAAATAGTCGTCAAACTGATATGTACTGATAGTAATGCAATTTCAAACAAAATATCATTGATCTATCACAAGTAGTTCTTATCAAATTAACTTGAGCAGAAAACTTAACAATTGTTGACACCAACTACATTGTCGCCTGAAGAGCAATACCCATGTCTCACCTTCCATGATTTTTGTTGCAGGCGAGACAAAAATGTCATGTTCAGGGCAATATATTGTTCAAAACAAGAAGGCGATCTGTCACAAGTAGTTTTTATCAAACTGACTTAAGCAGAAAACTTAACATTGAAAATTGCTAATCAATTCAAAGTCACTGGACCATGTCCAAGGGGGCAGGGCCTCAAAATCATCATCAAACTGATATGTACAGATAGTAATGCCACTTCATACAAAATATCATTGATCTATCACAAGTAGATCCTATCAAACTAACTTAAGCAGAAAACTTAACATTGAAAATTGCTAATTGATTCAAAGTCACTGGACCATGACCTAGGGGGAGGGCCTCGAAATAGTTGTCGAACTGATATGTATCAATAGTAAAGCAACTTTGTATTAAATTTCAATGATCTATCACAAGTTGTTCCTATCAAAGTAACTTAAGCAGAAAAATTAACAATTGTTGACGCCTATGTCTCAGTAAAAAAAAAAAAAAAAAAACAAGTCTACAAAACATGACATAGAAAATTAAAGACTGAGAAACTCCAACTAGTAATTCAGAAAAAACGAAGGACAATGTATCTACAAAGACAAACTACATGATACAGATAGCCTCATATCGTTACATTTAGTAGGGTAAAATGGTGCAAAACCGGTTTAATTTCCACACAAACTTCACCTTATTTTTAAGTCCTGTAAGCACCGTGAAGATGAATCCATTACAGTTGATTACCCGGTTAGCACATTTTTTAATTTGATCAATGATATTATAAGTGTATGCCTTTGTTATAGTGTGCTGATTACTGGTTGTCATATGACCATAAATAAATGATGGCCAGATTTAGTACCCACAGTATTCACTATAATTCATACTGCATTGTGAGGAAGGTTATGAAAGTAATATACTGTGGAATCATTTATTTTTCTTGGTACCAATATTTGTTGATTGAGGAAAGATTGTTTTTTTCGTGGAAATCTGATTTTGTGGTTTTGTCAAAGTTCCTTTACATGTATAAGCCTAAAGAAAATAGTACTTGGTTGAACATTTCAATTTGTTGTTCAGTAATACCCACGAAATCCACAAAATTTTTATTCCATGAATAATAATGAATTCACAGTAGACTTCTTTTTCTCCACTTCATAATCAAATCAACCTGAAACATCTCAGACTTGCCTACATAAAGTTAAAAAACAAAAGCACTGATTTAAATCTGTTTTATTGAAAAAGAATTGTAAACATATAAAATATGGCAATATGTTTAAATATTACATGGTTACCATGTAAGAGTAATCACAACCGACTTAACAATAACAGTACACACAATAATGATATATGTTGGTTTTAGTACATACAGTGAGGTCAATGGTTTAAATATAAAATCTAATATCGTGCTACACATTAAACATATATAAAAATAACATTAAAAAGAAATTCTGAATGGTTTTTGGAAAGGTTATGAATTAATTAATTAACAATTAGTTAAATAACTAATACTCTGTTCACATGCATGCTAGATTCAAATCGTAAATTATCAAATTACATGAATCAGTTTATCATATATACGAATTGAAGGAAGTTTGAGTTCACTCTTGTAATTCTACATTAAATTCCGCATACAAGTAAAAAGAATATTAATGCATGCATGTGATTGATATATTCTTGCATATGCATTTGCGTTCACACATATATTTATTCTAGACTCAAATCTGATGTTAGTTGAAATCAGATGTCAAACTAGCTACCTCAAATGATTAGATTCCAGATTCACAAATATGCAGTTAATCCACAAAATGTGACACCAATTTTAAATATATTTAAACAATGTTTATGAATGAAATAATGTAATACATTGTAAAATGAACATTTGGTATTTGTTTGCTGAACTTTTATTCCCTGGACGTTCAGTAACTAATCACAGGGGTATCCAGACTAACGCTGTAATCTGGGTAAAATGTAAAACAGCAATTGTGCAATAAATTTGTTTAATTGTTAAAAAAAAAAAAAAATATGTGTGAACCCAAACCAGTATTGTTGTCAAATAAAATTTTGTTGTCTCGTGTGGACACAGGTTTTAAACAACTGTTACTCAGTTCCATTGAATGGGTGTAGACTAAGCATAACTGAAATCACTACAATGTTTACTGTAAACTTCTGAATTTAAAGTCAACAAATGTTCTATCCTAGAATGCATTAACAAAATATTTTTCATTTCTCCAGCTCAAGTAAATTTCTGATTAGTTCTCTGATATAGAAAACACATGTTTAAATGTGGTATGATTGCCAATGAGACAACTATCCACCAGAGACCAAAGGAAGAGAATGTAAACAACTGTAAGATAACCATACAGCTTTCAATGATGAGCAAAACCCATACTGTGTATAGATCTGCACTTTGGTTGGATTGTTGTATCTTTGACACATTCCCCGTTTCCATTCTCAATTTTATAAACGGCCCAACGTTCACCTTTACATACACTTGAGTTTTAGTGTTCATTTTCTGCTTTTAAATTATCTTTGTTATTAAATGCATGTTTAACTTCATTACGACATTAAAGATATGCGTTGTATGTGATAGAATATGTAAGTTGTACTGTGAAAGCATATTTTCCCTTTTTACTTATATATATACCAGATTTAGTCGGACTATACTGCATTTTCAATTGAGTTAACAGGATATCTAAAAAATTTACAATGCCATCCACATTTTGCATCCATTTATAGATGAAAGTGTAGTCTACACCCAGTTCATCTTAGCTAAATATTCAGTTTTTAACATTAATTAATATTAGTGTCAGTTGAAAAGACACCTTATATATTTTAACTTTTATTACATGTACAATACATTTTATCATTAAATAAAAAAAAAAAATTCTTAATAAAGTGGTATAAAATCACACAACCATGTGTTTCTGATACCCATAAATAAACACACATTGTATTACTGACTGCTATCTGGGTAGTGATTTCGATAAGAAACCAGTACAAATACACTATATAATACCCAAGAAAATGAACTTTTAGATCAACATCCCCTCCTAAAACTTTAATCTTAAAAGTCATATTTCACTTCATAATTTAAACTTTTTCTTATTAATGGATTTTCAAGTGATTTTATTGAAATACGAGTAGTTTTGTTTATAATGTAAAAAATTAATTTCTGTAGCCTAGTCTTTCTTAAGAAGTCAGAACTACTAAAAGTTTTTACAGCATTTTTATATTAGAAATAATTTGGTTAACATAATAATGAGTAAAACTGTCATACAGCATCTCAAAGATACTGTTCTGGGATCGACATGACAACAATAATAAATAGTGGAAGATTAAATTAAGTATTGATATCTCATTGGAAAGATGAGCATTAATATTTTCACTTATTATGCTTATTATTTTATCATTACCAGAAAAATAAAATGCTCCGCAGGGCGCAGCGTGATACGACTGCAGAGGTCGAACCCTGAACAGTTGGGGCAAGTATGGACACAACATTCAAGCTTGATACAGCTCTGAATTTGGATTGTGATAAAATATTTGACACAGCATAGGTTTCTGACACAGAATGAATGTGGTCTAAGAACTTAAAAATTTTAAATTGGACATTCACCTATTATGGTCCAATATCCAAAATCTAAATACATGGTTAGATTCAGCATATCAAAGAACCCCAAGAGTTCAATTTTGATGAAATCAAACAAAGTTTAATTTTGGACCCTTTTGACCTCAATGTGGACAAAGTTGATAACGGGCCCAAAAATCAAAAATCTAAATACATGGTTAGATTCAGCATATCAAAGAACCCCATATATTCAATTTTGTTGAAATCAAACAAAGTTTAATTTTGGACCCCGATTTGGACCAACTTGAAAACTGGGCCCATAATAAAAATCTAAATACATGTTTAGATTCAGCATATCAAAGAACCCTAAGAATTCAATTTTGTTAAAATCAAACTAAGTTTAATTTTGGACCCTTTGGACCTTAATGTACACCAATTTGAAAACGGAACCAAAAATTAAGAATCTTAATACACGGTTAGATTCGGCATATCAAAGAACCCCAATAATTCAATTTTGATGAAATCAAACAAAGTTTAATTTTGGACCGTTTGGACCTCAATGTGGACCAATTTAAAACGGGCCCAAAATCCAAAAACTTAATACACGGTTAGATTCAGCATATTAAAGAACCCCAAGAATTCAAGAATAAAACCCCATTGAAATTGGTCAAGAAATAAGCAATTTATACAAAGTATCTTCTTTTGCACAATACTGTGCAATTGAATATTTCTTGCAATTGCGCAATACTGTGCAATTGAATATTTCTTGCTATTGCGCAATACTGTACAATTGACAATTTCTTGCTATTGCGCAATATTGTGCTATTGGATATTTCTTGCTATTGCGCAATACTGTGCAATTGAAGATTTCCTGCTATTAGCAATACTGTGCAATTGAAAATTTCTTGCTATTGCACAATACTTATTATATAATAATTTACACATCCTGTTTGATGTGTATCTCCTGCCATATCATTATTATTTGCTTTTAAATATAAATCAGAAATAACCAACTTAAAATGGAATTTTAAAGAAAAAAAAAGGAAAAAAGGAAAAAAAAAAAAAAAAAATCCCCCAAATTTTTGAACCCCTTATGATTCATCACCCCAAACTCAATCCCAGCCTTCCCTTTGAGGTATGGTACCTTGCAGTACAATTTCAGAGAGATCCATACACTTGAACACAAGTTATTGTCTGGAAACTAGAAAATGCTTATTTTTGGCCCTTTTTCCTAAACGTTTGGGCAATTACCCCAAACTCAATTCCAGCTTTCCTTTGTGATATGGAACCTTGTAGTACAATTTCAGAAAGATCCATACACTTACACACAAGTTATTGTCTTGAAACTAGAAAATGCTTATTTTTGCCCTTTTGGGCCCTAATTCCTAAAATTTTGAGGCAATTACCCCAAAATCAATCCCAGCCTTCCCTTTGTGATATGGAACCTTGTGGTACAATGTCAGAGATCCATACACTTACACACAAGTTATTGTCTGTAAGTTACAAAATGCTTATTTTGGCCCCTTTTGGACCCTAATTCCTTAACTGTTGGTACCATAACCCCAAAATCAATCCCAACCTTCCTTTTGTGGTATTGAACCTTATGATAAAATTTCATAGAGATCCATTCACTTAAACTAAAGTTATAGTGCGAAAACTAATGTGTCTTCGGACGACGACGACAACGACGACGACGACGACGCCAACGTCATACCAATATACGACCGCAAAAATTTTGCGGTCGTATAAAAATGAAATTCCATAAAATGGCCTTAATCTTTAAATGAATTCATCATTAAATTCATTTACAATAATTACTACAATGGGTAAACAGTTCAAAATCTGAAATGTGTTGTGTATTAAATGTTGAGTTGTGAATATAAAACACACAGGATAGCATTTCATAGGGACAGTCTTTACATGCATACTCCCATGGTTATCTAGATTAATACTATATCCATCTAAAATGAACTAGCAATTTTGAAAAACTTTTTTTTTTTTGATATTTCTACACTTTATAAAGATTAAATTAAGGGGAAGTAATTACAATAAATATTATTCTAATACTTCAACAGGGAAATGTTCCCTGGGGTTATTTTTTTTTGTTCAATGTTGCCAAATTTTGTATATATTGATTTATAAAGCAGAAATAGTAATGAATAAGTTATTCCAATTCTCATGATAAATTCATATCGAGAAAAGATTTTTTTCCCTCACAAAACAAAACAAAAATAAAATGAAAAGAGACAATGTGTCATCACAGATCAATGCTCTTCTCTAAAAGGGACTAAATATACATTTGTGTCGATTTAGCATTAAATAATGTTTTGTATTGGCTTGAATCTACATGATAGTTGCAAAAGGTGAAATTGCTTGTTGCTGGCTCGATTTCGAACTGTTTAAAATGCAAGCAAGCCCTTTCAACACCTCAGAACATAACTAAGAACCGGTAATTTAAATTGATAAACTTGTATTCTTTTGTTGCAAGACTTGAGAATAACTATTATGATACAGCTAACAATGTTTTTATACTTATTATAAGGTACATGTACCAAAATTCCATTACTTGTAAAATGCTTGTAAAAGAACTTCTGACGGTACTTATCAAATTTTTTTTGGAATAAATTTTGAAGTTTTTTGTATGAAAAAAATCATACATCTTGTGACTAAGAATTTTGAAGGTAAATTATAGGAAATAAAAAATACACTTATCTTTCAGAAAGTATCTAAAACCTAAAAGTCCAGGATCAATGACAAAAAAAATGAAGTACAATGCAAAAACAGATTTTTTAATTATCTGTCATATTCCTGATCTAGTACTAGTACTTTCAGTGTTAAAAGTGTAGGGTAGAACCTGCTTGAACATTGTGCAAAACCTTACACTTGTATATGACAGTTATTTACAATTTCAATTTACCTAATAAGTATTATAAAAGGTATCATTCAAAAACAAAGATTACTAAAACACTTTTGGCATAAAAAATTTAAAACACTGGAAAATCTTCTAACATTGAATTCCCTCTGAAAAATATATACTTTGAAATAACTGGCAATTTAGGGAAAAAAATCTTTTTTTTTTTCATTTGAAAAAAATAAATAACATTTGTGCATTTTTTTATACTAGCATTTATATTTTATGAAATCTATAACTAAAAGGCCATGAAAATTGAGCATACTCTTTGTGTGTACTATGCATGCACATGGATTTAAAATCATACCATTTTTTTTTTTAACTTCAACACAATTCAATTTCTTACTATAGAAAAGAAAATTATATCTGTATGCATATAAAAATAGAATGTTAATAAAGTTACCTTAACCTTTTAAATAATATTAAATTAGAAATAAAAATTTATTTTTATTTAGACAAGAAGTTAGTATATGACAATGTGTCAAGAAAATTTATGCATTAATTTACATGACTCAAGTTTACAACATATATTGGTTAAACCTGGACTAGATTTCAAACACCTAATGCTGATGAATTTGATCAGTGTTGGTCATCACAAGACTAGTTTTACTGATCTATCAATCTTAAACTTAAACTTTTCCTAAAACAGTTTAATTGCCTCTTTTTTATAAATTAACTATGCAAAATGTTAAAAATACCCTGCTGTAGGCATTTCCTTTCTAACTAGAATTCAGTCATCAGTAAATTTTTCCTGTTACTGAACTCCAGTAAGTCTCAGGAAATATTTTTACTGTTTACAAATTTGGCGAAGTTCAAAAAATAAATCTGACTCATTTCATAATAAATTTCTCACATTACTGACCGCATAATGTCTTAGCTATAGTTGCCTCCATATAAATAAAATATCATATTGTTAATTTTTTATCCGTATACTGCAAAAATAATATTCATGAATTCACCTTACAAAAATTTTCCATTTCTCATTTCTGGAACACATGTAAAACCATATACATTTTAATTATTTTCCGCACACCACAAAAATATTCAATACATGTATTTTAAAGTAAGGTGCATGTTAATTGTAAACATTACTGCTGAGAACATAATGGGTCCTTAGCACTATTTTACAGATAAACTACCTCCTACAGTTCTGACAAGATTAGTTTTATCTTTTAATGTTGCAAGTTAAAATACAGAAAATTTGTAAATAAATATCATTTTTTCAAAGACTGGTGATTTGAAACAACATGCACTAAGTAACTGGTTTATGTGTTGAAACAAGAAAGTTGTTTCATCACTACACAGATTTTAATTCAAACCCGTGTGAGGTCACTAGTTTGAAGTGGGATATCATTGTATGGCAGTATTAAATTAAACAGCAGCTGGAGTAAGTAAACCAATATTACTGGCTTTAAATATTCTTTGATCTGTATGGCAGTATGTTTAGCAGCAGCTAAAATCCCACAACTTAACAGTCTTATCATATGACCCTGAAACAATTATAAAATCGTTGAACTGTAAACATGTAACACCATCTGTGTGATTGCGCAATGTCACCAATCTTTCACCAGTCTGAAGATTCCATACCTGTAACAAGAAATAGATTTTTTCAAGCATACAAATTTTCATAAACTTGCAATCAAAATGTTAAATAAATCAACTGTAATTTAAAGGTATCTTTTTATCTCTTATAATTTACATAAGTACCACTGTGACAAAAACTAGAATCAAACATTAATGCCAATAACCTATAAAAGTAGGTCATTAAATAGTTTCTAAAATAGAGGCTAGAATTTGACTTTACATCTGACTTGTTTATTTCAGATATCTTGAATATATGCTAGTATCTGACTGTCTAATTTGTACTAAATTACAATAATTATGCAATTTGAAGACTATGACCCCCTTACATTACAACTAATCACTGTCAGGCTGCTGAATATATATGAAGTCATTCTGTTCAGTCATACCTTGGAAAGGTGCAATGAAAATATTTGTTGGACAAACAGACAAGGTGATCACAATATAGCCCTCACTCCTAGAGTGGGGTATAATATCTGCATCTAACACTTACCCTGTTGACCATGTCATAACAGAAAAAGTGCCATGTAACTTGTACTATCACTATAATCTTACTTTGATAGTCTTGTCATCTGCTGCACTACAAAGTCTCCAGCTGTCTGCTTGTAAACATCTATAAACAAAAAAGTTTATTATTTCCTTACAAAAAAAAAGCAATTATTATTCAAATTTAAAAAATATATAGAGAATATCATATGGCTTTTTCAATATCACACCTGTATCAACCTGAGACACCAATATAATCCCAAGAGCTCTGCTCGAGGGATTATATTGGTTGAGGGTTGATACAGGGTGTGATATTGAAAAAGCCATATCATATACACTTTATTATATACATGTACCTCAAGTACAACTAATTTAGATGTTTTTTTCACTTGACATGATGTAAAACATATATAAGGGGTTTGATAAAGCCCTTGTAACTGTGACTGATATTGATTATGTGACATCATAGAGATTAGGAGTTTGATAAAGCCTTTGCAATCGTGACTGATATCGATATCATCATGGTTGGCTGATACAGCACGATTGCCATCGATTGTATTACACATACAATATACTTGTATTTACTACTATGTATATAATAAATCCAGTGTTAAAGCATTTTTGCATCTGATTGCTGCTATCATTGTGAAAATGTAATGTTGACTGCTAGTAAAATATGGGAATTAAAAAAAAAAATTGACCAAGTTATTGATATGGAAAAAAAACTTTTAACTACAGACTGAACCTAAATGTTGACAACGCTTACTATTTGGACAACAGAATGTAGGATCACTACATCTCACTTCCACAACTTTCTATGCAGGTGAGACAAAAGAGCAGTGAATATACCACTGAATTCAGAATGCATTAAAATACACCTTTATAATTATGAATAAAGAATACTGAGTTGAGATATTTGGTACAATCTAAAGATACACTGGAAGATTACCAATAGATCTACACTTGTATTGCTTGCTATTCAGTGTTGGTGTAACAGTTGCTGGACAATGCATATAAAGCAATAACAGTTTTGGTGTTGATTTTGAACATGTAAACTAAGAATGCTTTTACTATGTATATCATCCATATTTTTACTGAGAAAAATTAACTTATTTTGTAAATATCAAATATCCAAATGGTTCTAAAACTAAATTACCTGACAACACCTGTATGGCCTTCAGATGCTTTCCAGTCTATGGTATTTATACAGTCTCCACTGTGTATATCCCACATTTTTAAATTACAGTCCATTGAGCCACTAACAATTCTTGTAGAATCAAACTGTAAACAGGTAACTGCATCCTGATGACCTGTCAAGGTTCTGATACAGGCTCCTTCATAACTCCATATCTAAATCAATACAATTTTTAAATGTTTAATCAACAAGCATTCTTAGAGTATTGCATGGCAATACATAGTCCCCTACCGGGTAAAAAATCATTATACTGGAACAAAATGCTAACTAGTTCTATAACTTGTCATGGTGTAAACAAAAAGAAAATATCAAGTCAATATCTTTAAGTATGACTAAAAACAGTGTGGAAAACTGAATATATGAGTGAATTTTTCAAGTCCAAGGACTATAACTCTGCACAAAATTATCAGACTGATACAAAAATTTGAACTTCATCTGTAACTTGTCATGATAAAACTATATACCAATTGTCAAACATATCTTCAAGCATGATGAAAAAAAGTGTGGAAAACCTATAACACTTTTACATTAGATATAATTAATAGTTCTCTAAAATTAGATATGATGTAATACAATGTATATCTATTTTCAAATTAAAATCAAATATAATTAATAGCTTCAAATATTTTTCTTCATTTGTCACAAACTAATATAGATTTGTAACTTATCTATAAAATGTCAACAACTTTTATCTACACAATGTAATGTAATGAAATATATACCTTAATAAAAATAGATTATTATATGGTTTACCATAGTACTCTAACATTAGTTATGGAGTTTTTTTAATGGACCATAACTCTGGACTAAATCATCAGACCGGAACAATATTCGAACTTGATCTATAACTTGTCATGATAAAACTATATACCAAATATCAAATCAATATCTTCAAGAACGAAGAAAAAAAGTGTGGAAAGCTGAGTTGCCAGACTGACGGATGGACAGACAGACAGAGTGCAAACCTAAAGTCCCCTTCGACCTCGTCAGTAGGGGACTAAAAACAATGGTGAGCAAGCTCACGTACCAAATTGTAGACAGATAAATCTATGAGTAAAGATCTTATACTGTTATCTGATAAATTTTGGGGTCTATTCATCAGTACTTGAACAAATTCAAGTTTTCTTTTACCAACAAATTTGCCACTTACTATGAAAATTAATATCCACAATGGAAATACTTAAATAGTATGCCTGGGTATTTTGTGCACGTAAGATTTACTAGAAATCCAATTTGAGAAATAACAGGTGAAAATATTTTCTAAAGTCTTTAAAAAAAGCACTTAACTTTAACTATTTCCATCTTTACTGTTGATAACCCATAGGGAAAAATATATTGATTTTCACTCAGACAGTTGACTATTTAGATTTATCTTTACTAAAACATTCTGTTATTTCTGCACTATCATCTATAGGATGATTTTTAATGAAAACAGTAATAATCTTGTATTTTATGTCTCCACATCTTTATATAATGAGGCTATAACAGAGAAAAGAGCTTAGGTAAATAGTTGATCTTTTTCGAGCTTCGTAATTCAAATTGATATAGGAGGATAGGAAGGGATATCCAACATCCCTCCACAACCAACATACTGTTTTTGAATAATTTGAATACATCAAATGGATATGCAAACATAATAGCACATGACCCGTGCACCATAATAAAACTTCCTTTCCTACCCACCCACATTCAATGGAATTGTCCCTTCAAATTAACTACTGTTACCTTGATTGTTTTGTCACATGATCCTGATACAATCTTTGTCTCATTAAATTGTATACATAATACAGCTGCTTGATGCCCTCTGCAAAATAACAAATAGCATTAGAAGATTATGCTAAAATCTTATAAATATTTAAATCTCAATTTTTTTTTTTTAAGAAAGTCTTGGTAAATGAAAAGTTTAGGAAGTGCATACATGTATTTTCCTTTTCCTGAAACTTTACCAGTCAAACATTATTCTTACATTTTTTAAATGAACATGGCCTTGAATGTTTGTCCCTAATATTTTATTAACTATGTATTTACATTCAGGTATCACAGATCGAATTTATTCGTTCATATTCTGTTAATTTACGTTTTTGATTGAGTTAAGCCTTCCAATTGATATTTTATCGTGTGGTTTTCTATGTTGTGATGTTATACTATTGTTTCAGAAAAGGAGAAGGTTTGGTACCATTAAAACGTTTAAACCCGCTGCATTTGTTTGCACCTGTCCTAAGTCAGGAATCTGATGTTCAGTAGTTGTCGTTTGTTGATGTGGTTCATAAGTGTTTCTCGTTTCGCTTTTATATAGATTAGACCGTTGGTTTTCCCGTTTGAATGGTTTTACACTTGTAATTTTGGGGCCCTTTATAGCTTACTGTTCGTGTGAGCCTAGGCTCCGTGTTGAAGACCGTACTTTGACCTATAATGGTTTACATTTATAAATTTTGACTTGGATGGAGAGTTGTCTCATTGGCACTCATACCACATCTTCTTATATCTAATTAAAACCTTTAAACTGTTAAGAGAAATTTTGAACTTAAAAATCATATAAATAATACTTGTCTTGCAGAGTTCAGTAAAAAAGACATAAAATTTGTCTATATTTTTTCACTAGGCATGCTAGGAATCTGTCAGTTACAATGATAAACTATAATGTCAATATTAATCATGAACATTATTTATGCACTTGTTCTAATTATTCAGGATTTCTTTAAGGAGGCTGTCACCTTAAAAACAGCTCCTAACATTACAACAGAAACACCCCCTGTAGCAATAATTTTTATAATTTTCATTACCTTAAAGTATTTCTACAATTGCCTGTCTTCAAATCCCACACTTTGATAGTAAAATCATAAGATCCACTTATCACTTTATCGTCATCAACCTGCAAAAAAAGTTAAAATAAATAAATCAATACTATTTATTTTTGTTACTCAGTTCTAACATACAGTCAACTCTTGCTATCTAGAAATCAGCAAGATAGTGATAAAATTTGAGCCATACGAAGTTTAACTCAAGGGGAGCGAAAATAAAATCTATCAAGGAGAAACGACTGGAATTTGAACAACATAAAACCAGCTTTTGCATATCCTGATGATTTGATCATACATTGTACTTGTTGATTTCTTGTTCGATCCAAATAATGTGTTTCATTTTAGAAGGTTTTTTTGCTTGTTTAAATACTGTCTTTTTCCTAAATTTGTAACTTTTTTTCTTTTTAAGGTTTGAAAGGTCAATGAAGTCCTATGTTGTTCAATGTTTTTTATCACTGTATTTCCTTGCCATTTAATTTTTTGTATGTATCTGTTTATCAAATAAAGAGTTGGATTACTCTTCTCATTTTTACTCATTTAGAGAGCTTATAATTATTCTTTTCAGTCTATGAATAAAACATGAAGCTGGTTTGTTATAACACTCAATCTTTTATTAAAACCCAAGTGTAACATTATGTGTATGATTGGTAAAATCTTGCTTTTGAGGCACTAGTCTACTGTATATATTTATTCCAAATGTCTGAACAATAGAGCTATAGATGACTATTTTACACAGAAAGGTAGAACATCAAAATCAATGCATAAATGAATTTACAGAATACAACGCTTTTCTATAGTAACAAGCATTCTGAGTGTATTGCATGTCAACACATAGTCCCCTACCGGGTAAAAATTCATTATACTGGAACAAAATGCTAACTTGTTCTATAACTTGTCATGGTGTGTAAACAAAAAGTAAATATCATGTCAATATCTTCAAGCATGACTAAAAACAGTGTTGAAAACTGATTATATGATTGAATTTTTCAAGTCTAAGGACCATAACTCTACACAAAATTATCAGACTGAAACAAAAATTTGAACTTGATCTGTAACTTGTCATGATAAAACTATATACCAATTATCAATCAATATCTTATAAGCATGATGAAAAAAACATTAGATATGATTAATAGTTCTCTAAAATTAGATATGATGTAATACAGTTTATATCTATTTTCAAATTATAATCAGATATAATTAATAGTTCCAAATATTTTTTCTTTCATTTGTCACAAACTAATATAGATTTGTAACTTATCTATAAAATGTCAACAACTTTTATCTACACAATGTAAAGTATTGAAATATATACATTAATAATAAATTAAAGGATTTCTTTTCATAATTTTTTTTATATATATATAGCATTCAGAAAATTAGTTTATACTAAATAACAAACAAACATGTCAAAAATTCCTCAAATAATTTAACAAAGAATGTCTTTTAAAAATGAGTTATCTCCTTTGTACAGAAATATGGTTTAATGAAAATTTTAAAACTTTACAGATTGTTCTCTTTGAATTTTTATATCGACCTATTTCAATTTCAAGTAATGGTCACTTACGCGAATTTTGTTAAAAGTTGACGACTATTAAAAAAATATAGGTCACAGAAAGGCCTTCAACACGGAGCCTTAAATGTTGGATGTAGATGGCCTCAAAATGACTAGTTTACAACCGTTCAAACAGGAAAACCAACGGTCTAATCTATACGAAAAACGAGAAACTAGAAACACTTATATGAAATATACATTAGCAAACGGCAACCACTGAACTACAGGTTTCTAACAAACGGCAACCACTGAACTACAGGTTTCTAACAAACTGCAACCACTGAACTACAGGTTTCTGACTTAGAACAGGTGCAAACAAATACAGTGGGTTTGTATGTTTAAAAGCCTTAATATACAAATAACTCCCGAGACTTAAGTTACAATGTTCTTGATTTTACCAGAACCGTATGTGTTGATTTAGAGCAAGAGATGTAATTTTATAATCTTTTTCTGAAACGACTTCTCGTCCTGAATATGCATGAAATGTTTGCCACGGACGTTGAGAAACCAACAATCGACCAATTCAAATTTTGCTTTAAAATCAATTAAACAATGTAAACTTGAATTGTATCCATCACTTGTTGTCTGTTTGTACAGTAAACATATACTGAATTCGTTTTGTCCAGAAACATATTGCTTAGCCGAGTTCAAGTGTGTAAAGAAATGTAGAGGTATCATGTGGTAGTCGAAATTTTCAGCGCAATCATTTGTGTACGTCGTCGTCTTCCATACTGTTTGCTGGTCGTTGTCTGTTAGGCCTCGGTCTGGGAATTATAGCCCCTATTTAGGTATTGACCAATCATAAGGGGAAGGGGTCTCGGTCAAACATTTTCTCAATAAAAAAAAAACACTAACCAATTTTCTATATTCTATCAGTAAATCAACGATGTATACTTCAGATGTTGAATTAAAAAGATTGCAAATCAATAATAAATCCTAAATTCCAAAGTATTTTATGGTAAACATATTTAATGTTTGGATTATATTCTTATGCAAATAAGATTATCAGTTATGTAATTTGACACGTGTCTTACGGTTCACCGATTTTCGGCAAAATCTAAACATCGCTCACTTTATTCATTTATTTGTGTCATTTTGTGTGAATCTTTTCGATAAAATTTGGAATATAAATCTCTACCATAATATGAATTTTGTTTACATGTAATACCACTCCTTTTGGTCCTTAGTACACTGAGGAGTTCTTAGGATTGTTTAGACGCACCCATAGGAGGACATTATGTTTTCTGTTTTGTGCGTCCGTTCGCTCATCCGTCCGTCCGCTCGGTTCGTCCGTGTTTTCGTCCGCTCGTTTGTCGGTTCGGTTCGTCCATCCGCTCGTTCGCTTCTTCGTCCGTTCGTCCGGTCGTTTGTGCGTCATCCGTCTTTCCTGCTTCAGGTTAAAGTGTTTGGTCAAGGTATATTTTGATGAAGTTGAAGTTCTATCAACTTAAAACTAAATACTCATTTTCCTATGATGATATGATCTTTCTAATTTGATTCCAAATTAAAGTTTTGATCCTAATTTCACGGTCCAACGAATATAGAAAGTGCTAGTCCGTGTATTATGGACTCATTTTTATATGTTAACTCAGAGAGATACATATATCTGGTTAACAACAAAAAAGAGTGATATTTGAATTTGATGTTTCTTACTGTACGCCTTTTCCATGTTTTTGGGGGATCGGTGGGGGCGGGGAGGGGCTTGGGTTATGTATGGTTTAATCGGAGAATCACTTTATGATTGCAACTTTTCTGAAAATAAAAGGCATTTTTCCAAAGGGAATTAAAAAAACACACCTTTATCGAAAGTTACAGATAAAACGAAAATTTACAAATATAAATAGTTCCTAGGTGTAATATGAAAAAGCTAAATATTTATTTTAGTTATTCGAGTGAAGTAAGAGTTTATAACATTTATCCCACCTAGAACACCTCTTAAAAGATGACTGGTGATGCTTTACAAACGTGATAATTTCTGAGGCATGGTATATTCTGTATAGGTAGTGATTTACTTTGACATGTTCGGGTATTACAGCGGAGTTACATGTATATTACCTCAGAGACATATATGTATATATGTCTCTGATTACCTGTATATGGTAAGGTACTCTCCAATGAAGTTCCACGTATATACTGGTATTGGTGTTCAGTATCTATTCGTGATAATAGGGTATTCTAAATTCACATTTATGTTCAGACCAATTGTCAATGAGGATATGTAATTTTTGAAGAAAACAATTTGGACTATCAAATTGATTTCGGTGTTGTTACTATCAGAGACATATGTACATGTGTGTATATATGTCTCTGTTACTATATATTAATTCATTGAAATTAAAAAAAAAAACACGGCTTGTCCACTAAGAACTGAACCCGATGTAAGGGAGTATTTTATGAATTTCAGGGATGTAATAAATTTTTTTTCTTAGTTTAGTGATATAGTTAAGACCCTCTTAAATCATGAATGGTCATGCTTTAAAATCGGAGAGTTTTTTGACATGGTACATTCTGTATATGTAGTGATTCACTTTGATATTTCCGGTTGCTATAGAGCTACATATATGTTACCGTAGATGATAAAATGCCGTCCCATGAGGTCTTACGATAGAGGTTCACGTTAATAGTGGTGCTTAAAACTTCTGTTTTTAATCATAAATTTATTTTTCTCTCGAGTAAACAGCCAAACTCTTATTATAACACTTAATTATTATTGTTTCCAAGATTATTTCTTCCTTTTAAACCTACACATTGTAATTAAATACAAAAATATTTTGGTCTTTATAACTTCTTCCAGTTTAGATTTATAAATTTGAACATTATTTATCATTTTATAACATCGAATTCAACCATCCTACATGTATATGAAATACATGTTTAAAATCATTATTTGGTAATCATCGGACCAAACCCTAAATATAATTTAATATTTCACGGCGATCTATTTGTATTTGCCTCCTCCTTACTATGTATTTTAACTGTGTATTAAACTCGACCATCCATCTTATGGTCTATTCGAAATGACAGTCACACCCGACATGTGTGCCCTAGAGGCCCGCCAGAGAATAATACATACATCGATATTTAAAGATAGTAAAGGCCAATAAGTGTACACCTGTATATCGTCTTAACAGTTTAAGTTATTTACTTTAATTTGTTCGTCATATCCGTCGGAAAAGCAAATATTTAAAAATATATAAAATATTTAATTTTAACAAGGATCCCGATAACGGAAATCTAGTTTACAATTTCACTTCACATTAGCTATTTTCTGGGAACATTCCTGAACAATAAAAGTTAAACCAGGAATCACAGAATAAGGGAGCGATTATTTAACTTCAAAAGGCACGGATAGGGTTGTGTTTCTTCCTAAAAGATATATATGGTGATCCCAAATTTAATGCCTAAAAAATATGGCAAGGAGGTAACAAAATATTTTGAATCCACATTTTCCCATAACTAATAGTGAAAATATTTGAAAAATAATTTGATCAATAGCATTAAAAACTTTAAAAACATCTAATCAGACAAAACAAATCATGACCCTCTCTCTACTTTTGAAGTTAAAAAGTTGCTCTAAAATTTTAACAACTATATCGCTGCATTATTCCGATTAAATCGATATTTGAAATTCATTTTATAAAGTTGGAACGAGTCAGCAGAATGACAGTATATTTAATTAAATAGAATAGATAATGTTCACTTTCGATTTTTCAACGAAATGAAATCAGGAAGTGAAGAGGATAACAAATTTAGAATGAATTCAGATTCATATACAGATTGGTGTTTAATAAAAAGGCGGAATTATCAATTTTGAATTAATTTGCTCAGTAAGAAATATATTTGTGTCTCTCGTTTAATTTTATACTGAATGATTTCGTATTTTACGTTTTTTGTGTCTATCAGATTTTTAAGAATACGTTCTCGCATGCGTAAAACATCATAAAGAAAGCACCTGTTTGACTCGTGACGTTTTAAACGGCTTCACCTTTCATGTCTTTGCTATCGAAATTGTCGAAAAATTCTGATGAAAATTTTAATAAAATGTGACGCAAGTACAAGGAACCAGATATGATATAATTGGCACAAAGGACATGAAATATAGAAGTAGACTATTTTAAAATAAATAATTCAACATTTTATCATACATCTTTAAAAATTACGAATTTAATGTTTTATCGACACGTGCCACGCTTAATATTGATTGCCGCCTGTGTAATCGATTGAAATTGTGATCATTCAACCAGGGACAGTTTATTAGACGTGTTAGGAAAGGGGTTTAAATACTGCGCTGATGTTAAATACTAATACCGATACAAGATTTAAGTGTGGACTTTCTCAAAATGCAATTGTACTGAAAAGTATCCCGCGTAGTATAATAGTTTACGTTTGTTGTGTGTTTGATACAATATAAAGCGAACAGTTAACGTCAACTCCAAATTTTAAGACGTGCATTGGCCTTACGTGAGATCTTCATACATTCATACATTAATTTGTATTTGTTTGATTTAAGAGTGCAAAACAAAACTTAACAAAATATATGTAAGATTCAAGAATAGGAATGACGGATTTTACGCCACAAGTCCAAATATATATATTAAGCGATATGATTAGAATATGTTTAATAGTTATATAACTCAGTTTGTCTCTCCACAATAGATATGTCCTATTTCCGTTGCAAAATATAGTTAGCATGCATTTTGTGTCGACGGATACAGGGAAGCGTATATAATGTGTGGCTTAAACAAGTCAGTACTAATCTGAACTCATCGTTATATCTATATATAAAAAGAAAAGAAAAGTGGACGCAAGATGATACAGTGCTATTTTTATATAAAACTTTAAGAAGCAGGAGCTACAGTAGAAGGTTGTCGTGCTGCGAATCGTTTAATGTTCAAGAAAACAACTTTCCATGAGCTATATGTGATTCGTATTGTCTACTACTTTCTGGGTATGACTGCAATGAATGGACAGAGGGACGAAAGAACGGACGGATGGACCAATTCACCCATTACTATATATCGTCCAATTTAGAAAGCGGAGTGTATAGTGAATCTAAGACAAAAAAAAAGAAATGAAGCAAATCGAGAAAAAATGCCCGACATATAAATTAGCAGACTTTGTTTTGAAAGAGGTGAACATGAATATTCCCATTTTCAAAATAACCTCCTGGCCCAAAGATACTAACATGAACTTCTCCATATGAAAGTTTAACGCCACTTTCAACAATATCTCAATTTAATCGTGGTACTCTGTTTTGTTGGTGGAGGAAACCGTGGTAACAAGAAAAAAACAACTTCCGACCCTTCACCGAAACGTAAATTTAACATGCTTGATAATGTCCAAACGTTGTAATCTTTTAATACTTAATTCGATAACCTCTTTTCCGAAAAACTAACTGATAAAAGTTGATAGAAGGAAAATATCATGGCATTTTTTTATGTAAATAAGAATTAATTCATTTAACATTATATTAATTATCAGCGACCTTTCTAGATAAAATAAAAATATAAAGATAATCAAATTGAAAACGCTTTTGTTTCAGTCTTTTTTAATTGTCACGTACACATTTCTAGTTTGGTTTATTTTTAGAATTTTACGCTACTGTGTAACACATTTCTGTTCTAGAAAATGATATAAAATAAGGAGATGCGGTATGATAGCCAAAATAGACAACTATCTACCAGAGACCAAATGACGTAACGTTTGCAACTATAGATCACCGTATGACAGACCCCAACACGGAACAAAACCATTCCGCATATAAAAGCTAAGAAAGGCCCCGACATGACAATTATTTTTAAATAAATTTCAAATAAACGAACAATTTGAACAAAGATTGATGTAGAGTAAAAAATCAGATTCGAATGTGATTTGATTACTGTGTTTTTTCTATTCATTTATTTTAATCACTTTGTAGATTTTCCTTGTAGTCGCTCAACAAAATAGTAAGAAATGGGGAACAACGATCTTAAACTTAATCGATCCCTACTATGACACAATGCAAGAATAATGTTCGTGTTGATTTGCTGGATCCTCGTCCGTGTATTGCGGAATAAATTGTTACTATTTTATTGTTTAAAAATCATCTCAGCATTATCAAACAAACCCATACAGGTAACTATAATGAATGATTATCAGTGCTAAACTTCAGCGGTCATACATTGTACTTGGCCTTATTTAGACTAGAAGGTATTCAAACGTAACGCTACATAAAAGACTATGATATTTTGTAAGAGTTGAAAAAATACAGAACTGAGCTCCATTTTATCTTTGACTGCCCTCTCCTATATATTGACTGCCAAATTAACAAATTAGCAATTTGTATTGTTCATGCATGTAATATAATACTCCAGTTGCTGTATGACCAAAAACATTTTAATTATTTCAATATTCAAACAAAAAATTTGAGAATTTATTTCAATTTTGAATCGAATGAGATATATATTATATTTGTGGAGCAGGATCTGCTTCCCAAATCGGAGCACCTGAGAGCACCCATAGTTTATGGTGGGGTTCGTGTTCCAGATAGAATTAATTCAACACGATGATTTGAAATGTGTACTTTATAGTGTGTCACATCCCGGTTGGCACGCACTGATTAAAAGTCATTTAACTGCACTTGAAATCAAAATATCTATTGATACTAAATTTCATATTAGTTGTTTAGATGCTTGTATCTTCTTTTTCCATGTTCGTTGTGCTCCTTAAACACCGCTCAAGTGACGTTAGCGCAAAAATTTGTTCGTAATGCACTAATAATACTAAGTCCTTTGCGGTATTTCTACACACTGCTATGCGGAGGCGTTTTTAAAGATATTCAGTCAAACCAAGGATTTGTATAGTTACCTATACAAATCCTTGGTCAAACAAAATAATTTTGGTAAAAATAAGTTCCTTTAAAAATGATGTCTTGTAATCATGTCACTTGTCACATCTTAGCTGACACTCTGTTATTTACAACAAAAGATAATAAAGAACATCTCTGGTTGGTGTACAGGTAAATTCAAACTAATGCCACATTCAAGATGGTTTTTCCTTACGGTTCATTAAAAGAGGGTCTGGATGGGGTTTACGGAATAGAGAATAATGGATAAAAAGTGCGGAATAAAGGCAAATAAATAATGACTACAGAAAAATCTAAAAAAATTAATAGAGAATGACGAACATATGTGTATATAAATTATACAGAAAAATGATAGAATACAGTGTTGAAGGACCCCATACAGACCCTCATAAAATTGAATAATATTTCTAACATATCTATTTTATTTTCACACCTGACAGTTCCTGGGTATATACATGAATACCATATACACATGATGGTAAGCGACACCTTCAATGTTTACGTAGGTGTGACATTTTAATCTGGTAATTGAGATTAAATATATATATATACAATATTAGGTTTTGCGCGAGTACAAAAAGTTTATATTTTTATGACATTGACCTAATATTGTTTTATACTGCAACTTAAATTAATAAAATGATAGCTTTTTAATCGTAACACAAATGTTAAACTTATTTTCATCCCTTAATGGACCTCTGATTGTGGAGAAAGTGTTCCATGATGAAATTGACATTATACAAAATATAGCTATGTTACTATATTCAGGAAATAAACACAACTAATTGCAGTATAAATAAAAATACGAAGATGTAAAAATATTTAAACCTTTTCACGGAATTTTTCCTAACATGTACTACTGGATGATATTCTTGTGACTTTTATCCTACTAATATCAAACATGTGTGGCTTTTCCGCATCATATATGTAAATCATGTATAGACAAATTTCTTTCGCCATTTTTATTCCGTTAATAGAGTCGAATTTGATTACAGGTTGAGAAATATTGGGTAGTTATAATTTATCATTTCTAAGAATTTGTGAAAATTAACGATAAAGAATTAGAAGATGCACCTTAAATACTGTATTTTGACTTAGTCATGAATTATGATTCCATTTTGCAGACTTTCCCTAAATCGTTTATTCCTTCTACAATTCGTGAATGGAATAAACTTGATCCAAAAATTCTCAGTGTCGACTCTATTTCTAAATTTAAGAAAAATTGAAAACAATAGTCTGCTAAGTAAAGTACGTTGAAACGTTTTATTTGAACATCCCGAGGAAAATTGAATATTATCTTAACACAATTATGCTCAGCTTCATTCTAAAATTATGAACTTTTCGAGCTTAATATATTATCAGATTATAAATGATCTCTCTTGCAAATATGGATCAGATACTCGAGATCAGATATTGAGGATCGGTATGTCTACAAACCGCCCAAGACTTCCTGGGTGCACTCAGGACATAACAAGTACACTCAGGACATAACAAGTACACTCAGGACATGTTATAGGTATGCATTCGATAGAAAATTTAATTTTGATCTTATATTTTTGATTTGATAAAATCAATTCAATATTTGAGAAGCTATTTAAAAGTTTTTATCGACACGCGCCGACATTTTGGATTTGCAAGACCGATGATCTTATTCACTACCAATTATCGTGTAGATAAGATCGTTTGATATTACACGATTAGTGTGATTAGGGCTGGGGTGGTAATAAACACATAAAAATAATAAACATATTGTTTTGGCAAAAACGTTAAATAAACTTTTCGTTTTGTTTCAACTTTGTAATAGTTGATAGTTGAAACCATTTGAGAAATCTTCAAAAAGTTGGAAAATTTTTCATTCAATTTATTTCATTTGAAAATGTTAAAAAAAATAAAGATCGAGTTCATTAAAAAATGTGGCGTCCCAAGGGATCAAAACCCGTTATAACAGCGTTTATCTACTTTTGCCTATTGCTGAACATGAAACTCGTCTTCAATTTCACGAAATTTTGATAGAGTATAAATAAAATGTTCTCTGATTATTTTACTACCTACCAATTTCAATACACTTTAGTGCGTTCAAAGTTCTAAATCTACAAAAGAAACATAGTACTCTAACATTAGATATGGTCCAGAGTTATGGTCCATAACTCTGGACTAAATCATCAGACCGGAACAATATTTGAACTTGATCTATAACTTGTCATGATAAAACTATATACCAAATATCAAATCAATATCTTCAAGAACGAAGAAAAAGTGTGGAAAGCTGATTTGCCGGACTGACTGATGGACAGACGGACAGATGGACAGACAGACGGACAGATGGACAGATGGACAGACGGACAGACGAACGGAGTGCAAACCTAAAGGCCCCTTCGACTTCGTCGGTAGGGGACCAATAAAACACATGTAACACACATTTTATGTTATAATTGAAAAAAAAAGTCATTTGATTCATGGATTTTTCAAGTGAATATTTTTTCCAAATTTGACATTTAATGTAAAAATATCATTTATTCAAATTTACCATAGATTCTAACAGACAAAACATTATATTCTTAAAAAGTTTATAAATATGCATCTTAGGTCTAAATCTATCAAATCTCAATAACCATACCTGAATGCATCTAACAGTATCTTCATGTCCGACCATGGTTACTTTACAGGCAATACTAGACCAACTTTCTTGGGTAGATAAATCCCATACCTGTCAATCATAATAATATAATAATTTTAGGAAAAAATATAAATGAAAATGAAATTTTGAAGAATAATTTTGTCTTTTTTTACCTTATCTCAACAGTGATTCAAAGCACAAAAGACGAATGTATACTTGGGTATTTCTGTGTACTTTCAAACTGACAAAAGGATACTAAGTGGGTAAGTCAAATTTCTCGCTGCATTGAAGACCTATTGGTGACCTTCTGTTGTTGTCTGTTCTGTGGTCGGGTTGTTGTCTCTTTGACACATTCCCATTTCCATTCTCAATTTTAATTCAAAGTGCAGTGCATGTTAATATTACACATCAATCAAGCCTATCATGACTGGGGCAGGGGTTCATGACAGGCTCCAGTTATTTTACAAAAATACCAAGGTGGACGAAATCTACTCCTATGAAATTGTGTTTGTAAATTATTTGCCAAGGGTTGATTTTAGTCCAGTATTTTTGTTTCATGTAAAAAAAAAAACTACAAAATTGTAGCAAGTAGTGTTTATTTCCATTTATCAAAAAAAAACAAAAAGTCATGTATGGGTTTTTCAGTATTTCAGGATGAAATTATGCAAACAGAAAAAAGGGCAAGGATGGCTGTACCAGAGGTCAAACACTGAATATAATTAAGAAAAAGTATTAATCAAAAGTAATTTTAAACTATTGGAAATCTGCTGAAATGCTGAATAGAATCATACCTGGTACTTAATCACATGTACATCTTGTGCATTAACGACCCTTAATCCAGAGATTTAGACATGACATTTTTGATTTTGTTATCATAATACCTCAAATCAAGATAACTGTTTTGTATACTTGTAATTATCAACTTTAAAAAAATACAGTGGATTTTTTTATATTTGAATTTCTCTTTTGATGGACTTGGTAAAATCTTGAATCTTTGTTATAATTATATGTCTGATAAGCATATCCCTTTGATTTTAAATCATTGACTATATCATCAATGCCTGTTACACAATTGTACTACTTACTTTTATAGTCTTGTCAGTAGACCCACTGACTAAGCGTTTCCCCTCCAGATGTAAACACCTTACTGTACCACTGTGACCAACCAATGTCTGTACTGACCATGGTGCATTGGTTCTTATATTCCAAACCTAATTCAAATAATTCAATATAATTATACAATGCAAATTTTGATCAAAACAAACATAAAATTGACTATATATTGCATACAGAAATTAATTTTCGCAAAAATGCAAATTCATGATACCTGTCTGGTTACGTAATGTTTTTGCAACTTCAGTTAATTTTCATATTTCAATAGAAAGTCAAATACATTCTGTCAATTTAAAACATGCTGACATCTGGATATTTTTAAGTAATAATCACCAAAGAAAAACACTATGTATTTAAGAAAAAGAAAGAGAGAAGAATCATAATAAACTGTTAACACAGAGATATGTCTCGCCTTTATGTAATTTTGATAATGCAAATGTTGAAATTAAAATAGCAGTACTTTAACATGTAAAGTTATGCAAATATTCAAAGTCAATGAACCATGACTGAAGGTATGTGCCTTAAAAATCTCCATGGAAATGAGATGTGCAAATGCTAATACAACTGCATACCAAATATCATTGATTGGTCATAAGTCCTTCCCTTTAAACAAACCTAAACACAAACAAACATTAACTTGTAAACTATGTAAAAGTTTCAAAGTCAATGAACCATGATGAGGGGGTGGGGCTATATAATCTCCATGAAAACGAGACTTGCAAATGCCAATACATTTGCATACCAAATATCATTGACTTAACATTAGCGGTTCATCATAAACTGATCTAATCACAAACTAATACCCTGTAAACTAGGCAAAAGTTTCAAAGTCAATAGACCATGATTGAGGGGGCAGGGCCAAATATTCTCCATGGAAATGAGATGTGCTAATGCTTATACAACTGCATACCAATTAACATTGGCCTACCACTAATGGTTCCCCTTGAACTGACCTAATCACAAACTAATACATGTAAACTAAGCAAAATTTTCAGTCAATAGACCATGACAGAGGGGGCGGAGCCAAATAATCTCCATGGAAATGAGATATGCCAATGCTTATACAACTGCATACCAATTATTACTGACCTACTATTAGTGGTTCCCCATAAACTGACCTAATCACAAACTAATACATGTAAACTAAGCAAAAGTTTCAAAGTCAATAGACCATGACTGAGGGGGCAGGGCCAAATAATTTCTATGGAAATGAGATGTATCAATGCTAATACAACTGCATACCAAATATCATCGACCTACCACTAGTGGTTCACCATAAACTAGACCTAATCACAAAATAATACATTGTTGATGCCGCTGCCGCAGCCAACACCGGAAACAGTATACCTATGTCTCGCTTTTTTACTCTGTCAAGGCAAGACAAAAATTGAGACAACTTTAAAAATTAAAGCTACAATATTTAGAAATATCATGACCATTGAACCTCCATAACAATCTTACTATCAAACATGCTTAAATTTTTGGTACAGCTATACAAAAGTTACACATCAATAAAAGGAAAACTGAGGTTTAAGTCTGTGAGACTACAACCCAACAACACAACAAACATCCAGAAGTCTCAAGTTTGAACTGCTGTCAAAAATATCGAAATGCATTTCACACTAATTTGAATTTTTTTTCAGCTGTATCATTATATTTTTTTTTAAATACCAAATAAAGTATAGGGGGAGATTCATTGCTCTTCCATCTCCTTATGACACAGTAATACATGTACTTATATCTTCAGCCTTGATTTACCTTGATTGTCTTATCAGATGAACCACTCACAATTCTAGTGTCATCAAACTGTACACAAGATATACCTATAAAAAGAAAGATAGACCATTAAAATAAGTTAATATCGTGCAGCAAATTAATGTATTTTCCCAAAAAATTAGATTCTAAACAACCACTACCATAAAAAACAATTCATCCTAATATGAAAAAGTGTTTTTACATGTACCGGTAGTATTTGTTGGAATAGACAAAAATATCGTTAGACATGACAGCTTTCAACAAATAGCACATGGGCTGCAAAATACACTTCTGTACTATTGGCAACAAATAACAATTCATTTCACCTAATTATCTTTTTACTTTTGTATTAATTTATCAATTTTTAAAATAAGTCTAAAATTAAAATGTAACAAATCCATTTACAAATTCCAATAAAATATTGTTACCTGATATAGACATTGTAATTCTCAGGATAATTATAAAGCCTTAATTTTCATTCAATTTTCAGTTTGTAAATAATTTAACAAGTTGTTCATTTCATTCAGGTGTATCAAAGTAAAATATTCCCATTTTATTACAATCTGCATAAATAATCAACATTCTAAAAGGAAAATGATTTCTAACTCAGCTTTTTATGACAGGAATTTCCCATGGCATTTTCATTCATCGGTAGCTAATTTAAACTTAAATTCTCTGAAATTGACATTGACAAACAATTCCAAGTAACCCAGTTTTACTATCAGAAATAAAATATTAATACCTCAAAATATGGAAATTTTATTCATCTGTAGCTCATTAAACTTAAAAATACCTTGACTATGGCCTTCAAATGTTCTAACAGTACATCTACCATTTAACCAATTCTGTCTCAGTCTATATCTCTCAGCAAATACTTTCTTCCACTGAAATAAACATTTCATTTACAAAATTAGCAACAACAATACCTTATTTTCTGAGAGTTACACATTTAGTTATACAAATAAGCTTCCCTGTGGCTCTCTTGTAGAAAAATATTAACCTTGTTGAAATACAAAATTGCAAAAATGTCATGTTGATTCTTTTTTTCATTGCTGACTGTACAGTATGGGTTTTGCTCATTGTTGAAAAACTGAACAAAGACCTATAGTTGCATAAATCTGCTTCACATGGAATCATACCACATCTATCTATTTCACATGGCATACAAGTGTTGTTTTATTGGTCTTCCCTGTCCACTTGTTTTTGTGATTAAGTTTCAGTCTTCACTTTATGATACTTGCTTTGATCTTTCCTTTTCTCACTGTTTATGAATGAAGACCCATGTCTTTTTCTTAAAATAATAAGTCTTCAGATATACCAAAATCTTAATAAAACTTTTTTTTTGATGAGACAGAAAGATTTTAGTAAATGGACAAACACGAAAATGTCAACAAAGCTTATTTCAATCACACAGAATTACTTCAAGAGTCCTACTTCTCAGAAATTTATAAATGTGCTGCCTGTATATATAGTGATGAAATCAAGACATTTGCTGGACACATAACTCAAAAAATTCATAGTAATTAAGATACCTTCATATTTGCTAAAACAGCGGAAAAATGTTACATTCAAACATACACAAATAGCAACCAAATTGTCTACCTACACCTCTTTTGATTTTGTTTAACAAACATTTTAAGTGCAATTTGAATAAAAATCGTGTACTGGTATTTAAATAAATTTCAACACTTGAAACAAACCTGGATACTTCCTTCTGGTGACATGTGGCTGATCACTTGTTTGTGTTCTGCAGCCTTTGAGAGCCGCCATTTTTGTTGACAGCAAAATTTTCTCCATAGTGAAGGTTCTTCTGTCAGCTGTCCCCAGAGGCAACAAACCTGGGCTGCCTTACATAATGTTACTGTACCAAAATATAAAGAAGGGTTGCACCAATTACCCAAGAATAATTAAAGAAAAAAGATGAAGAAAGATGTAAAACTTTTCACTAAAATTAAAAAACATATGATTTGGTTTTGGAAAGTCAACAGAACTTAATTAAATTTATCAAATCTTTCATTGAAACAATATATACCTTCATTTACAAAACAATACTTTCTTATAAATATATCTTAACAAGAGTGCACATGCTGAAATGTCTCAACTGATTTACTGACCACTGATTTTATGTTGAAAGTCTTAAAGATAAAGGTTTAACTAAAAGCATTACAGAAACTTAACATTTTTCAAGATCTATGACAATGAGGTCAAGGTCAGATAAATCGTGTCAGACAGATATATACACCTTACAATTTTTTATACACCAAATATAGTTGACCTATTGTGTATGCTAATTGAAAAACTTACCAAAACACAAAAACTTAACATTGACCAATGAACCATGAAAATGAGGTCAAAGTCAGATTATACCTGCCAGACAGACATGTGCACCTTACAATTATTCCATACACCAAATATAACTGACCTATTGCTATAAATATTTGAAAAACAGACCAAAACACAAAAACTTAACATTGACCACTGAACCATAAAAATGAGGTTAATGTCAGATGATACCTGATAGACAGATATGTATACCTTACAATCATTCCATACACCAAATATAGTTGACCTATTGCTTATAGAACTTGAAAAACAGATCAAAACGCAAAAACTTAACATTGACCAATGAACCATGAAAATGAGGTCAAGGTCAAATGAAACCTGCCAGACTGACATGTACCCATTACAATCATTCCATACACCAAATATAGTTGACCTACTGCTTATAGTATTTGAGAAACGGATCTAATCACGTAAGTTTAACCTTGATCACTGATCCATGAAATGAGGTTGAGGTCAGGTGAACTCTGTCTGACAGACATGTAGACGTTACAAGGAACCCATATACCAAATATAGTTATCCCATTACTCATAATAAGTGAGAAATTCACATGACAAAAAAACTCAATTATTTTTTCAAGCAGTCACTGAACCATGAAAATGAGGTCAAGGACAAAGGACACATGATTGATGGAAACTTCGTAACATAAGGTATCTGCACACAAGGTATGAAGCATTCAGGTCTTTTATCTTCTGAAATATAAAGCTTTATACAAATAGTTTACGCCGTCGCTGCCGCCGCCACCACCAGATAGTAATACCTATGTCTCGCATACTGCGACCATGTGAGACAAAAACCATTTTATTGTTTTACATTTTGCAATGTCGATGCCTTTTATAGCTTATTATAAAAGTTTTGCTCATTGTTGAAGGCCATTCAGTGATCTATAGTTGCTTCCATCTACTTTATTTGCTACGAGGTGGATAGTTGTCTTGTTTGCAATCATTACACATCTTATTTTCACTATAATAATATTTTACAAATAGATCTTTTTTCTGCTGAATATGTGTGCATGACCAATTTATGATAAGAAATTGAATATTTAAATTTTATTATTATTTAAGATATTTTTTAATTCCTAATAATAACATTACAAAGATAATTCATAAGATTCTGCAATTTGGACTGGAAGACAACAATCATATGCCATTACAAAATCATGTTTTATTTCCAAATAAAGGGCAACATCTATATAAAAATAAAAATAAGGAGATGTGGTATGACTGCAACTGCTACAACATTACAACATTATATAGGAAAAAGAACAAAAACTTGATTTAACTTGTAACGGTAATTCCATGTCTATAGCATAAAAATGTAATTTTAAGAATTAAATGTTTCTTGTTGGGTTTTTTTAAGGTTGTAAAAGTGTTGATTGTGTGCACATTTTTAACATGAAATGCTTGTGTGGGTCTTTCAAAATGTGCTTTGATCAATGCTTTCAGACTTTAATAAAAAAAATTAATAAACAGCTGCGCCATGAGCGCATGATATGCCCGTCGTCTTGTGTGTGAATTTTTATGCAATAATCATAAATAGTTTCTGACATACGGCCTGACATGCGAAAACCCCCTTTTTTTTAACAAAAAACTCAATATCTCTAAAATAAAATTTTGAATCAAAACCAAAAAGTATACAATTCTTTAGATTAATATAGCTAAAAAGTGTGTAAAATTTTAAACAATAATCATAAATTGTTTTTGAGATACAATAATCATAAATAGTTTTTGAGATACGGCGCGACATGTGAAAAACCCTCCCCTTTTTTACAAAATACTCAATAACTCAAAAATAAAATTTTGAATCATCACCAAAAAGTAAACAGATCTTAAGATTAATATAACTAAGAAGTGGGTAAAGTTTTAAGCAATAATCACAAACTGTTTTTGAGATACGGCGCAACATGTGAAAAACCCCTCCGCCTTTTTTAACAAAATACTCAATATCTCTAAAATAAAATTTTGAATCATCACCAAAAAGTATACAGATCTTAAGATTAATATAACTAAGAAGTATGTAAAGTTTTAAGCAATAATCATAAACTGTTTTTGAGATACGGTGCGACATGTGAAAAAAAACACACACCTGTCTTAGTTACTAAGTCCCGTAACTCAAAAAGTTTTAATCTTATTTTCACCAAAAAGTATACAGATCGTTTGACCATCATAAGAAACAACTATGTTAAGTTTCATGAAATTTGGATAAGTCGTTCTCAAGTTACGGTGTGACATGTTTACGCCGGACAGACAGACCGACAGACGGACAGACGACATTTGTATACCATAATACGTCCCGTCAAAATTTTGACGGGCGTATAAAAAGCATTCAACTCCATGTATCATTCTTTATTAGAGTAATTACGTATACTTTGCCATCCCTTCTTGATATAACCCATCAAATAATTATATGCTTGGTATCTTTAAATTGTGTAATTTGTTTCCCTGTAAACTTACATATTACTTTGACTTAAATCAATAGTAGCTCAAAATATTTTCAAATTCTCTTTTGGTTTAAATAATCAATTTTAAATCAAATCAAATGACCTAATTAAAATTTTGTATTATTTGTGTGTTTGTGTTTTTCATAGTTTTTTATTCAACTGCATACCACACAAAAATTCACATGGTCATCCATAAAATCGTGATAGGCTTAATATGAACCATGAAAGTGAGAACCTATGGTTCATCAACCAACAATTGAATCTTTATGTATTTGTATTACCCCGTAACAAAATAGTTTTATCTTTACAACTAATACAACTTGTAACATACCTGGATCAAAATAAGACATAATTTTATGAGCCAAGCTGGTTGGCAGCCATGTCAGAATATCTTGGCAGTTGGTTGGACAACCTCTATGGAGATTTGGTGCCATTTTAACTGACAGAAGATGCATTTGGGGTAAATCACAGTACATCTGTAACAGAAATACATTTCATTAATAAATAAATATCTTCAATATAAAAATAAGAAGATGTGGTATGATTGCCAATGAGACAACTCTCCACAAGAGACCAAATGACACAGAAATTAACAACTATAGGTCACCGTACGGCCTTCAACAATGAGTAAAACCCATACCGCATAGTCAGTTCAAGTTTCATTTAGACCAGAGATACTCTGTATATACCATATCCGCCTATGATTTCTAATAACCTATAAGCATTGTGATGTCCCATGCCTTCAGATGTAAAATGTAGGAAGTCACTGCTGTTTATTTGTAATATTTGGAATTTTCATTTAACTCTCAAGATATTTCTATTGAAAGTGTCAGATGTAAAATAAAGCACCTGGTCCAGGTCCAAAAATGCTAGTTTTACTTGATCTCAATTTATAAACTCGGATTTTTAGTTAAACTTGCACCTTAAAATCAGCACAACAGAACAAACATTTTGGAACTTTGAAATCACAATTCAATAATCTCCGAATGGATGGAACACAAATGGAAGTCATAAGGAATAAAATGCTCCGCAGGGCGCAGCTTGATACGACCGCAGAGGTCGAACCCTGAATAGTTGGGGCAAGTATGGACACAACATTCAAGCTTGATACAGCTCTGAATTTGGATTGTGATTAAATATTTGACACAGCATAGGTTTCTGACACAGAATGAATGCGGTCTAAGAACTTAAAATTTTAAATTGGACATTCACCTATTATGGTCCAATATCCAAAATCTAAATACATGGTTAGATTCAGCATATCAAAGAACCCCAAGAGTTCAATTTTGATGAAATCAAACAAAGTTTAATTTTGGACCCTTTTGACCTCAATGTGGACAAAGTTGATAACAGGGCCCAAAAATCAAAAATCTAAATACATGGTTAGATTCAGCATATCAAAGAACCCCATATATTCAATTTTGTTGAAATCAAACAAAGTTTAATTTTGGACCCGATTTGGACCAACTTGAAAACTGGGCCCATAATCAAAAATCTAAATACATGTTTAGATTCAGCATATCAAAGAACCCTAAGAATTCAATTTTGTTAAAATCAAACTAAGTTTAATTTTGGACCCTTTAGACCTTAATGTAGACCAATCTGAAAATGGGACCAAAATTAAGAATCTAAATACACGGTTAGATTCGGCATATCAAAGAACCCCAATAATTCAATTTTGATGAAATCAAACAAAGTTTAATTTTGGACCCTTTTGACCTCAATGTGGACAAAGTTGATAACGGGCCCAAAAATCAAAAATCTAAATACATGGTTAGATTCAGCATATCAAAGAACCCCATATATTCAATTTTGTTGAAATCAAACAAAGTTTAATTTTGGACCCGATTTGGACCAACTTGAAAACTGGGCCCATAATCAAAAATCTAAATACATGTTTAGATTCAGCATATCAAAGAACCCTAAGAATTCAATTTTGTTAAAATCAAACTAAGTTTAATTTTGGACCCTTTGGACCTTAATGTAGACCAATTTGAAAACGGGACCAAAAATTAAGAATCTAAATACACGGTTAGATTCGGCATATCAAAGAACCCCAATAATTCAATTTTGATGAAATCAAACAAAGTTTAATTTTGGACCCTTTTGACCTCAATGTGGACAAAGTTGATAACGGGCCCAAAAATCAAAAATCTAAATACATGGTTAGATTCAGCATATCAAAGAACCCCATATATTCAATTTTGTTGAAATCAAACAAAGTTTAATATTGGACCCGATTTGGACCAACTTGAAAACTGGGCCCATAATCAAAAATCTAAATACATGTTTAGATTCAGCATATCAAAGAACCCTAAGAATTCAATTTTGTTAAAATCAAACTAAGTTTAATCTTGGACCCTTTGGACCTTAAGGTAGACCAATTTGAAAACGGGACCAAAATTAAGAATCTAAATACACGGTTAGATTCGCATATCAAAGAACCCCAATAATTCAATTTTGATGAAATCAAACAAAGTTTAATTTTGGACCCTTTTGACCTCAATGTGGACAAAGTTGATAACGGGCCCAAAATCAAAAATCTAAATACATGGTTAGATTCAGCATATCAAAGAACCCCATATATTCAATTTTGTTGAAATCAAACAAAGTTTAATATTGGACCCGATTTGGACCAACTTGAAAACTGGGCCCATAATCAAAAATCTAAATACATGTTTAGATTCAGCATATCAAAGAACCCTAAGAATTCATTTTGTTAAAATCAAACTAAGTTTAATTTTGGACCCTTTGGACCTTAATGTAGACCAATTTGAAAACGGGACCAAAAATTAAGAATCTAAATACACGGTTAGCTTCGCATATCAAAGAACCCCAATAATTCAATTTTGATGAAATCAAACAAAGTTTAATTTTGGACCCTTTGGACCTCAATGTGGACCAATTTAAAACGGGCCCAAAATCCAAAAACTTAATACACGGTTAGATTCAGCATATTAAAGAACCCCAAGAGTTCAAGAATAAAACCCCATTGAAATTGGTCAAGAAATAAGCAATTTATACAAAGTATCTTCTTTTGCACAATACTGTGCAATTGAATATTTCTTGCAATTGCGCAATACTGTGCAATTGAATATTTCTTGCTATTGCGCAATACTGTACAATTGACAATTTCTTGCTATTGCGCAATATTGTGCTATTGGATATTTCTTGCTATTGCGCAATACTGTGCAAATGAAGATTTCTTGCTATTGCACAATACTGTGCAATTGAAAATTTCTTGCTATTGCACAATACTTATTATATAATAATTTACACATCCTGTTTGGTGTGTATCTCCTGCCATATCATTATTATTTGCTTTTAAATATAAATCAGAAATAACCAACTTAAAATGGAAAATTTTAAAGAAAAAAGGAAAAAGGAAAAAAAAATCCCCCAAATTTTTGAACCCCTTATGATTCATCACCCCAAACTCAATCCCAGCCTTCCCTTTGAGGTATGGTACCTTGCAGTACAATTTCAGAGAGATCCATACACTTGAACACAAGTTATTGTCTGGAAACTAGAAAATGCTTATTTTGGCCCTTTTGGCCCCTAATTCCTAAACGTTTCAGGAAATTACCCCAAACTCAATTCCAGCTTTCCCTTTGTGATATGGAACCTTGTAGTACAATTTCAGAAAGATCCATACACTTACACACAAGTTATTGTCATGAAACTAGAAAATGCTTGTTTTTGCCCCTTTTGGCCCCTAATTCCTAAAATTTTGAGGCAATTACCCCAAAAATCAATCCCAGCATTCCCTTTGTGATATGGAACCTTGTGGTACAAAGTCAGAGAGATCCATACACTAACACACAAGTTATGTCTGGAAGTTACAAAATGCTTATTTTGGCCCTTTTGGCCCCTAATTCCTTAACTGTTGGTACCATAACCCCAAAATCAATCCCAACCTTCCTTTTGTGATATTGAACCATATGGTAAAATTTCATAGAGATCCATTCACTTAAACTAAAGTTAGAGTGCGAAAACCAATGCGTCTTCGGACGACGACGCCGGACGACGACAACGCCGGACGACGACGACGACGACGACGCCAACGTCATACCAATATACGACCGCAAAATTTTTTTGCGGTCGTATAAAAAATCGGGAATGAGGAAGGGCCATACATTTTAAGGGCAGAGCACAACAATAATTAATAAGTTTCCACAAAGAAAAACACAAAAATCTCAGCTTTTCAACTATTAGCACAATAACATACTATAGTCATGATAGTATGATACTAAATAGTTAGGCATCAACAAATATGACAATTAATATAATCACAGGAGAAGGTTCTTCAAAAAAAAAATAACCCAATTCTTTGAAGCCCATTGAACTTTAAGTAGTTGACAACTAATATGTGAATATAAATTGATTTAAATAAAATTTTACAGTGATATTAAAAAAAAAAAAATGCCAGTGTCCATTTTCTATATTGAAATATGAAATGAAATATTGATTAGTCAATCTATAAAGTTATTCAAATGAAAACTATTTAAGGCAGATTCACTGTATACCGCCATCTTGGATTGTACAATAGCAGTACACAATCCGTCTACTTCTTTGCCTAAATCTGCAAATTTTGAGACAGATTTGCAATTTATGTGTAAATAGATATAGGAAGATGTGGTATGAGTGCCAATGAAACAACTCTCCATCCAAGTTACAATTTATAAAAGTAAACCATTATAGGTCAAGGTACATCCTTCAACACAGAGCATTGGCTCACACCGAACAGCAAGCTATAAAGGGCCCCAAAAATTACTAGTGGAAAACAATTCAAACAGGAAAACCAACAGTCTAACCTATATAAAAAGGAGAAACGAGAAACACGTATGAACTACATAAACAGACAACAACTACTGTACATCAGATTCCTGACTTGGAACAGGTGCAAACATTTGCAGCGGGATTAAACGTTTTAATGGTACCAAACCTTCTCCCTTTTCTGAAACAATAGTATAACATCACAACATAGAAAGACACACGAAGACTGTTTATTTGTATAAAGAAAAATAAGTGATAAATTGCATTATCCAAAATGTTTAAACAAATACCAAATATTTGTATTATTAGAATCAATTTTTCAACTTAGCCATTTAAGGGGAGATAACTCTGATAGTAAAATTTTATACTGGAATGATAGTGAAATTTTCATTTTTTACTTGTAGCAAGAAAACAAGTTCAGTGACACCATTATTTCTTTTTATTTTTTTAAAGCATATTATAAAATGTATCTTCTCATATTTTATTTCAAAATTGTATCTCATAGATTTCTTTTTATTCACAAAAATGTGTTTTTTCATGAACAATCTATGCAAATTTGGGCATTTTTGCACGACTCGTAGCTTGAAAAATAGCACAGTGACCCATATTTTTTATTATATTTTTGAAAAAAGCATAGTCAAATCTTCATTTTGGCAAAGTATAAGAAAAATCGGAGTTCCTTCAGACACTTGTCAAAAATAAGAAGATCAAAGAAGCCAGGTTATTTAATTTCACTTTCACATATATTGATGATGTTCTTTCCATTAACAATCCGAACTTTTCTGATTGGGTTCCATTAATATATCCACCAGAACTAGAAATTAAAGAAACAACAGACACGGCTTCCTCCGCCTCATTTTTAGACTTATACCTCGAATTTGACATACACAGTCATCTCAGAACCAGAATCTATGACAAACGAGACGATTTTAATTTTGAAATTATCAATTTCCCCCACCTTAGTAGCAATATACCAACTTCACCTGCATATGGGATATACATTTCCCAACTTATTCGGTATTCAAGAGCTTGCAGCTCCTACTCAGACTTTGTAAACGTCACCAGTGTCTGAGCAGAAAGTTAATGAACCAGGGTATGTCAAAGAACGTCTTGTCCTTTTTCTAAAAAGTTCATTGGAAGGTACCAAGAACTTGTTGATAAATATTCCGTATCAACTTCACAAATAATACACGATGGTCTTGTAGTATAGATTTTGCGTACTGACGTTGTTTATCATCTTTAAAACGTGTTATAGTATTCTTTTATTTGTCTTTATTAATATTACTTTCACTGTTAAGTCCGGTTTTGATATATCAATTTGACGTGACTCTGTGCTTATGTATCCGTCATACTTTGAACGACAAAATTATTTCATTTTTTGATGTTACTTTTACTGTTGAGTCTGTTTTTTGTGATATACATTTGGCGTGACTCTACTCATATATCCCATCATAGTTTGAACCACACTATTGTTTTATTTTATTAATATTGCTTTTACAGTTAAGTCTGTTTTTTGTGATATCTATTTTACGTGACTCTGTGCATATGTATTCTGTCATACTTTGAACGACAAAATTATTTTATTTATTTATATCACTTTTACTGTTGGGTCTGTTTTTTGTGATATACATTTGGCGTGGCTCTGTGCTTGTGTATCCCGTCATAATTTGAACCACACTATTATTTTATTTATTGATATTGCTTTTACTGCTGAGTCTGTTTTTTGTGATGTCCATTTTACGTGACTCTGTATTTATGTATCTCTTTATACTTTGAACGACAATATTATTTTATGTCTACCTGTGCGAATTTCAAACGCGCGATTTTACGCCAGTACTTAAAACCTTCCATCCTTTATAGGTGGATTTTACATAGATATATAAAATCGTATGATATAAGCATAATGAGGATGTTAAATTTGATGTATGCTTCTTCCTAAAATTTGTTTGTTTTTATAGTGATTAAGATGATAACACAATGTTGACTGCTGTAACCCTATTTTTGACATTTTTATGAATTGTGTCTGTTTGTTTTGTTCATGCATCGTTGTCAATATAATGGAATTTGATGCGACTGTCATACAAGTGAGAGGTTTGGCTAGCCATAAAACCAGGTTCAATCCACCATTTTCTACATAAGAAAATGCCTGTACCAAGTCAGGAATATGACAGTTGTTATCCATTCGTTTGATGTGTTTGAACTTTTGATTTTGCCATTTGATTGAGGACTTTCCTTTTTGAATTTTCCTCGGAGTTCAGTATTTTTGTGATTTTACTTTTTTCTATCTGAGGAAATATATACCAATGATCCACCTTAAAACAAAACAAAAATAAACTATCCTAATGTTTTCTGTAGGGACATGTATCTACAGCATATACACATATTAATACTACCCAAATCTGTAAGAGTACAATGAAGGCGTGAAGTATGAAATTCTGTTTAACTATTTTAAAAGTATTAGCAGCAGCTTATAGGAAAACTCCTGGGACTATTAACTCAGATAACAAATGCTTAACGTCTTCCCGCAATTGCCCGATGAATAAAATATGAAAATAATCTATTTAGTGAAATGGGTCTGTAACATAATGTTTGTATCAGGATAGTATAACAGGAGAAATCCATACCTAAAGTGATATTTTCAATGACTATCGATGATCATTAAATTAACATTGTTTTTTCTGTACATAAGAAAGTCATCAATCATTGGACAAGCTTGTGAAAGGATCAAATGTTTACTGTTTCACATCAACACAATTAAATAACAGGTTGTAACTTAAAAATTTACTCTTTACTAAAGCGAAAAACAAATTGTGAAGCATTCAAACCTTAAACCTGTTACACAGTTCATTACTAAATAATTCCAAAGTTATATGTGAAGTCTTAATTCATTGGCGAGTGTCATGGTAACCAAAAAGTTTATATACAAGTATAAACTCAATTAATGAAGTCACTATTTGAATTCCTACACAGGCGAAAAAGATCCTCAAGAATTTTTACTGCTGGAATGAAAAATAAATTATGTTTATAGAAAAATAAATTTAAAAGTTTGCATGTTTACATTCATTTGAAAAAACAACAGGATGAAAGTACATCTGTATTTTTCATATGAAATGTATGG
The DNA here is from genome assembly GCA_017311375.1 of Mytilus coruscus. NCBI lineage: Eukaryota > Metazoa > Mollusca > Bivalvia > Mytilida > Mytilidae > Mytilus > Mytilus coruscus. Next base: position 103,313,858 of record CM029595.1, read on the forward strand.
AGAAAAAATTAAGTCAATTATATAAACTTTTGGGAATATATTAAAAGAAGCAAGAATTTCAAAGAATTTTACTAGACATGTACTTCAGATGAAAGTTTTTTTTTAAATTGAGAAATATTGAGGTAATTGGGCAAAAACTTGAAGCCTATGAAGAATTTACAAAATACAAATGAAAGGTTGAAATCACTGAAAGCAAAAATTCTTCACATGAAAATTGCATATGATCAGCAAAAATCTTACCAGTAAACCTTTTAATACAGTGTTCTTCTGGTCATCACTGCATTCAGTAAACCAACGTAATATTGTCTGAAAATATTCAATTAACCCATTAAACATTGTATATCTAATTTGTAAAAGGTTCCACAGAACCTTGTGTCTTGCCTGCTATTGCTGCTGTAAGCGTAAAAGTGAAATGACTACTAAAAACTAATTCAATTTATCAGTAAAGTATTGGAAAACAAAATTCAAACTTTTAGATGCTATTGAAACTTCTGTCCAACTTTCATATTATTCCATGAAGGTTCATCAAAGTTGTTGATGTCTGAACAATTTAACCATAGAGTGTATGTTAATTTTAACTACACAAAACTAAGACTAAGTGCCTCTATATCAGTAAAATACTGAAAAAATAAAAATTAATCCTATAAAAGCCTCTGTCAAAGTTTCATACAAATCTATGAGGGTTTTGTTGTCTAAAAAACTTTAACCTCAGACTGTCTTGAAAACTGCAAAAAGTCCATTTGAGATAAATAGAATATGTATATACAATGCAAGTCTCAAACATGATATTTTTTTACTGCACTTCTAAGAAAAAATGAATATAATCTCAATAACACAATTACAATTAAACTGCATTTCATTGGTGGAATGCATTACTTAAAACCACTTACATTTTAATTTCTAAGAATTTTCTGCAACCTTTTTTGTATGGTTAATGGATCGTAATTAATAATAGAAAGAAAAACTGACCTTTAGGTAATGAAAAATTAATATAAAAACTGGAATATATACATTTGCAGCTGATAATATTAAAATATAGGTTAACTTTTCTAGAAATAGCAGCATTACATTTCTGTACTCATCATGCAAACCGCATGATTACAGTTTGGAAAAGGCAATTATCAAATAATACCTAAATAGCAAAAAAAACTAAAGATAATAGCGAAAACATATATTTGTCTTCATAACTCATTCAATATGTACTTTTGCGTTCTAATGAGTCAAGCTAGTTTTAAATGATTTTCCTTTTGACCCTACCCAAATCTGTACTTGATCTGAGTTTTGTAGTAATAGGCATTGTGTATAAGTCTCATAACATTTGGTTGAGGCAAACTAAAGTAAGAGAACGGAAACGAAAAATTCAGCAATTTTTATGTTTATAAAGGGGCATAACTCAAGAATGGGAAAAGTGACACCAGCCAATTTGAAACTTGATCTGTATTAAGAGGTAATAAGCATTGTGTATAAGTTTCATAACATTTGGTTGAGGCAAACTAAAGTTAGAGAACGGAAACAAAATATTCAGCAATTTTTATGTTTATAAAGCTTAAGGGGCATAACTAAAGAATGGTAAAAGTGATGCCACCCAATTTCAAACTTGATCTGTGTTTTGTGGTAATAAGCATCGTGTATAAGTTTCATAACATTTGGTTGACGCAAACTAAAGTTAGAGAACGGAAACGAAAAACTCAGCAATTTTTATGTTTATAAAGGGGCATAACTCAAGAACCGTTATTGTGACGGCACCCAATTTCAAACTTGATCTGTGTTTTGTGGTAATAAGCATTGTGTATAAGTTTCATAACATTTGGTTGAGGCAAACTAAAGTTAGAGAACGGAAACCAACTTTGTGACTTACGGATGGACGGACGGACGTACAGACGTACAAGGGTAAAACTTAATGCCCCCTCCGCTACAGCGGGGGCATAAAAACACACCTACAATCTTTATGCATCCTGTCCTATGCAATGGACATGATGTCCAGTGGTTGGTTGTGTTTGTTATTAATTGTTTTTCATGTCATTTTATTATGTGAAATCTTGCTCTTAGTTTACTCTCATGAATAGTTTCGCATTTTGTTATCCCAGGGTTTTTAAATTAAAGATTACTATAAATTATGGAATTTACTGGAGATCAATCATATTACATCCTTGTCCTGTAATTTGATCTTTGAAAGATAATATTTGTCTCAATGTCAATCATATCACATCCCCTTATTTTCGTAAATATTTATTCAGTAGGCTAGCACCAAAATCCCTCCTTGAATTCAGGAGCCTTACAAGAATAGTTTTATGAAGTTTATGTGGTGAAACTGTCAATATAACTTCTTTGATGCCATGAATCTAGTATGAATTCAACAGTTTGAAAAAAGGACCCCAACTTTCAAGTCATCTCTAAATGACAGAATAGAATGAAAATATTTCTTGATCCTTCCAATTCAATAGACAACTTTTGAGTTTGATGCATTTCCGTCAAAAACTCTGGTTTTAGTGAACATCATTCATGCGTTTAGGGGCATCGTCACTTCCGTTCCCATGTTGAGCAATTGGTTGGAAAACTATGATGCTATATTGCACGAACTATTCGGCAAATTGAATTTTCATAATTGACAATCAGCACTGCTGTCATTAGGGTATTGTGATTAAATACCTACTGAACAAACATTATTTCTAGTTTATCCTGCACAATGACGATCACTAAGACGCTTGATGAACGTTAATAGTGCAAGGATACAGGCGATCCCCTCTATCTGGTAAATGCCGTCATAAAGGCGCGCATAATTGACGAGTTTTTTCCGAAAACGGACAAACTCGAAAGTGGTCTATTGTAATGTGGCTAAGTCAGAGCTGAAACTCACCAAGAATTTTACCCAGTTAAAAAGGTACATCAATACTTACAGCAAACTTTTCTTTGAACACATGAGGTTTAATACCATCTTGTGGACGAGATGTAAGGTTTTTCAGGAGGTCTGTCTTGGATGAACCTTTTACGACTGTTTTTAATGGTACATCAGACAGACTATCACAAACTGGTAAATGAGATCTTGGTTTTCCACAACCATCTGAATCTGGACTAATTTGGTTAAACCTTGGGACTGATTCTTCATCACTATCACTAGAATAGTCACTCCTACGATATTTATATAAATCTCTACGACTTTGACAAAAGTGTCCCCAGGAGTTTATGGCGCAAGGAGACTGGAATTTCCATTCCATTTGATCTGAATGACAAGCCTTGCCGTCATGTAAATACTGTGGGGTAGACTGTAGATAATAAAATTCCTCATCACTTTTCCGACTACAACCTTTGCAAACACATGGGACTTCATGAATATTTATTTCACTTTCTGATTCTGAATGATTGTCATCTCGTGAGTCCATAGACCCTATCCCTCCATCGTTAGACTCACTACTAAAGTTGTGATCTGCTGAATTTTTTTGACATAAATACTTTTCCCCTGGCATGGATGACAGTTTACGTGAACATGGACGCCTTTTTGTTGCTCTATCGTCAAAACATGTGTCGTCACTTGAGGAGTCATTTGTACATCCTGCCACAACAACCTTAGACCCCCTTTCTTCCATTTCATCTATATCTCATGTCTTAATCCATTCCATCTCCTTTCCCTGAAAAAATTAAAAAAAAAAAAATAAGTTGACATCTTTGAGATTCTACCACTGCATCAAGTGTGATATGATATTTCTCCACTCGAGATATTTAAATTTTCAATTTGATATTTAAAATTTAACTGTCCAGAGTGGAGAAATATCGTATTGCACAAGATTTGGTGGTAGAATCTGTTTCTCTTAAGATGTTAAAACGATATGTATCCTTCTTTTCCAATGATCTGTAAAAAGATGTTTTCTTTCTATGTGACGTCATCAGGCATGGTCGCCTTTTCACATGACGTCACAATAGGAAATTCAGATGAAAGCAAGAAATTTTGACGTCATCATTGAATTTTGACCAATGATGAACTCACTCAGAAATCAAACGAACCACACCTTGATTAAATAAAAATAATCAACTGGTCAGGAAAAGGATAAATCTGCTAAGAATTAGAGAAAACTTGTCATTAATTGCTTGACCTACATATACAAATACACAACAGATTTTTATTGGGCAAATATATAAATTCGTAAAAAAATTACAATATTCCTTATCGATTTTGATATTGATTTAAAAATAGGTTTTGATGACAGAATGAACTCCCTAGGGAAAATTTATTGTTTAGCAAAGAGAATGGCAATCTTTCTGATATGATGTGGACAAAAATTTGCACCTACATGGCAGCCAGAGTGCAAATACCATACTATGCCTATGATGTCTTCCGAATGGAAGCAGAAGAAGAAAATTTTTTTATATAAGAATTCTTAAACAAAACAATTTAGGTTTATCATTTTATAATGAAAACTACTCTTGTAAATTTACATCCTACCTAAATTTCAACCAATGATGAACTAACCCGAATAATTCAGTCCCTCCCTGTGATCGACTCTCCCACTCGCGAGTAGCCATCGTAGAGCAGTGGAATATAACGACTGAATTATTCGGGTTAATGATGAACCAGAGATCTATTAATTTTCTAATATATTTCTGATGTAAGAAGAGCTCAAACCACCTGCTGATTATCAAAATGACTGAGTGGTCATGAAAAACATTCATCAGCATTCAAGAAATCATAATTTAAGCTTAATAGTATAATAGACTGTCTACATTATACAGACATAATAGACTAAAAATGCCTGAATCCTTTTTAATTTTCACAAAAACATATGTTTATAATCAATACTTTATAAAATCACAGAAATATACTTAAATCAACATGCATCAAATAATATAAAAACAGAATTCTTGACATATATAAACATTATCACTAACTATTCTTGAAAAAAATCAATTTTCTGTCTATGTTCGTTTATCCTGGAGATGGAGCTATTGTCAGTATTTCATTTTTACTCTTCTGAAGAGTTTGGCTGTCTGGTCTTCAGCGATATTTGAAATTCTATGATTTATGACCAATGCAGTTTTTACTGCCATCATACAAGTGCATAGTTTATTATAAATCAAATGAAAAAAAAAACAAATTGTCATATGAATAAATATATCTCAAGAAATGGTTATAGAATTATATTATAAACAAAATATCCACAAAAAAAGGAATTAAAAGAAGCATGCCCTTTTGTAACACGTACATGTAAAATTTATGAATTATATAAAATAAAAGATACAAATGTCGTAAAAATGGATTTTCAGTTTTATGGCTTTTATCTTCGGAATAAGGATTATACGAGGAATTACAATTAATTCAATCTTTATAGCTGCCATGGAACTTAAAATGACAACAATATTAAATTATACTTTTACAAATTTATGGAAAATCAATTTTCAACTGATGTAAATTGATTCCAGATGGAATATTAGACCATAGTTTAACAAAAGGATGGTATATAAATGATGTCACATACAGGTTTTGAGATCTTTTTTTTTTTGTCACATTTATCTGAAGAGTTATGATAGTGTAGTACTTTGCTATCAAGAATTAAAATATCTGTAGACAATCTTACTGATATATGGGTTTATCGACAGTTTGTATATTTTCCCTTTGATCTTACTGCCTAATATTTTTAAGATCATAAACAGGACCTGATACTCTAAAATATAAGGCAATGAGGTCACTTTTCAGTGCAGCAACTTCGCGTGTTTATTGTCTATCCGCGTCAAATTTCAATGAAATAGTTGTGACTTCATTCATATAACCAAACAACTATCACAATGTTTTCTACGAGTAAAAAAAGTTTGGTAATTATTTCATTTTATTCCATATGCTCAACAAGAAAAAATGTATTATTAACACAAATCTCTAATAAACAGAATAATGGCATTTTATTTTTTGATACTGGCTTCATCAGCTCACAATAGGATATTTCAATTCTCTCAACAGTTTAATCTCAGCAATCCTCACCTTTTAAATTTGAAAATTCAACTGTCTCAATTGAAGAAATGTTGCAATGACACTTGATGGAGTGGTAGAATCTTTATTACCAGATTGACATATTTTCATTGTTTTAAGTTACTGAGGGGGGGGTTGTAGTCTTAAACCGAATACAAATGTGTATAAAATTGAGAATGGAAATGGGGAATATGTCAAAGAGACAACAACCCGACCAAAGAGCAGACAACAGCCGAAGGCCACCAATGGGTCTTCAACGCAGCGAGAAAATCCCGCACCCACAGGTGGTCCTCAGCTGGCCCCTAAATAAAATTGTGTACTAGTTCAGTGAAAATGGACGTACACAAAACTCCAAAATATATAAATGAACTAAAATTAAAAAACATACAAGACTAACAAAGGCCAGAGGCTCCTGACTTGGGAAGGTGCAAAAATGCAGCGGGGTTAAACATGTTTTGTGAGATCTCAACCCTCCCCCTATACCTCTAGCCAATGTAGAATAAAGAAACACATAGCAATACGCACTGTAAAACTCAGTTTAAAAGAAGTCCGAGTCCGATGTCAGAATAGGTAAAAAAAGAAACTAAGCAAAATGACAATGATACATACATTAACAAAGGACTACTAACAGTTACTGACATGCCAGCTCTAGACCTCAATTAAACTGATTGAAAGATTATGTCTTCATCATATGAAAATCAAGTACAATCCCTCCCGTTAGGGGTTTAGTATCATACAATCATAAAATATATGAGAAGAACATAACCCGTATCATGCCAACAACTGGTTTTAGAATAATAGTGTCTATTTCCGATGCAAAGACCATATGAGTGAATCAATATTAATACCAAAGTATGAAATCCTTAATGACCTGACAACAGTATCATAACTATATCCTTTCCGAATAAGTCTGTGTAAAGGTTTGGTTAGCTTTTGAGGTGAATGCCGACATTTTTGTGCTTTGTAAAGAATATTACCATAAAATATTGGATGTGAAATACCTGAACGTATAAGATGTCTACATGTAGATTTATATATTTAAGAATGATGTCCTTGTACCGATGATAAAATTTAGTAAATGTTTTGACTAGTTTGTGATATCGAAAACCCTGGTGTAATAATTTTTCAGTAATACAGAGATTTCTTTCGTTGAAATCAAATACGTTGTTACAAACACGAGCGAATGGAACAAGTTGAGATATATAAACACCATAAGATGGTGACAAGGGAAAGTCACCATCTAAAAATGGATAATTAACAATAGGGAATTTAAAATCATCTCTTTTATCATAAATTTTGGTATTAAGCTTCCCGTTAAAGATATAGATATCAAGATCCAGGAAAGGGCAGTATTCATTGTTAGTATTAGCTTTATTTAAAGTCAGTTCAACAGGATAAATCTCTTTAGTGTAGATACTGAAGTCGTCATAATTGAGAGCCAATATATCATCTAAATATCTAAAAGTGTTATTAAACTTTTGAATCAGATGTTGTTTCGATGGGTCTTTGCTGATTTTAGTCATAAATTGTAACTCATAACAATACAGAAACAGGTCCGCAATAAGTGGTGCACAGTTAGTCCCCATGGGAATTCTGATAACCTGACGATATACGGAATCTCCATAGCGAACAAAAATGTTATCTAGTAAAAATTCAAGGGCAGTTATAGTATCAAAGCAGGTCCAATTGTATGCATTGTTATGCTAGGCTTTCCTCAACTTTTAATTCATGGTATCGGACAACAGGAAGTAGCTGTTTGACAAATCAAGAAAATCATTACTGTTGAGCTGCTGACCAAATATGAATTCTTTCTGTTCAGTAGTATTGGAGAAATGTGTTACGAAAAATCATAAGTTTATTCAACATATTGATAAATTAAAAGAATCTGCAAACCTAATCCTAGAGTGCTCACAAGTTACAACTCATCATTGTCAAACTGCTGACCAAATATGAAGTCATTCTGTTTAGTAGTGTCAGAGAAAAGTGGGACAAAACTATTTGTTGGAAGAACATTATATAACTATTGGAAGAACAGATGAACCGACAAGGATGTTGCAATATAGTCCCCAGCCCAAGAGTGCAAAAAAGTGGTGTTCTTATACCTCCTCCATCAAATTTATCTTTTCTTTTTTATAAGCTTACAACAACAAATAACCTTACAACGCTTATGTATTTATTAAGTTTGGGAGTTTTATTCATCGATGCCTTTTTGGATGTACAGCAGTTTCTTTGAGCAAACATTAATCTTCTTTTTCCAAATTTTTTATTTCTTTTCAAGTTATGCTTGGTGATGTCTTGTTTCTAATAATTACAATATAAACCATGCAAGTGTTCACCACATTTCTTGAAACTGGTCAATTCATGTTATTTCAGTGTTTTGTAAATTACTAAAATCAATATCACTCATGTGAAATAGAGTGATATTTTTATATACCTTTAAAGTTCTAAATGAAATAAAAGAACAGAGTTCCAATGTCCCTGGCGTTGCACATATTTTATCTATCCAAGGTACAAGGGCAGTAACTAAAAAAAAAACCACTTTTTTTGTTTTATAAGACTTTTTATTAATATCTAAGAGAAATGAAAGTTTCAGAGCAAATGCAATGTGATTTCCATTATAATTAATATTGCCAAGGGGCATTACTCATTAAAAATATTTGATTAGAACTCATTTTTAAAGTGTCAAAGACATTGCATTATATAAACCTATAACATAAGTTTCATAAAATTCTGGCAAGAATTGAACATATTAGAGTGTTAACAATGCAATTTTCCATATAATCAATATTTTTAAGGGGCATAAATCTTTTTAAAATGATTGATCGGCACTGATTTTCAAACTCATCAAAGACATTGATGATAAAAACCTATAATATAAATTTCATAAAAATCTAGCAAGATTAGAACATATTAGAGTGCTTATAACACAATTTTTCAATATAATCAATATTTCAAGGGGCATAACTCTTTTAAAAATAATTGATTGCCACTGATTTTCAAACTCATCAAAGACATTGATGATAAAAACCTATAATATAAATTTCATAAAGATCTGACAAGAATTGTACATATTAGAGCGCTTATAACGCAATTTTCGTTATAATGAAAGAACCTTAGTGAGCACGCTCACATACCCCACGTCCCCACATTGTCATTGGAGAAATAAAATAAGTGTAAGAAAAAAAAATTGTATCAGAAAAAAAAATTGAATCATAATTTCCTGTCAATATGCACATCTACATAGTATGTCCTCATTATCTACACAGTTTCATGAAATTCTGTTGTGTGGTTTGAGGGGAGTTGCGATGACAAAAGGTTGCAGTAGTATATTGGGCAAATAAGTTCAAAGGGGCATAACTCCTGGAAAAAAAATTGAATCGTAATTTCCTGTCGATATGCACATCTACGTAGTATGTCCTTATTATCTGAAAAGGTTTCATGAAATTCTGTTGTGTGGTTTGAGAGCAGTTGCGATGACAAAAGGTTGCAGTAGTATATTGGGCAAATAAGTTCAAAGGGGCGTAACTCCTGGAAAAAAAATTGAATCGTAATTTCCTGTCGATATGCACATCTACATAGTATGTCCTTATTATCTGAAAAGGTTTCATGAAATTCTGTTGTGTGGTTTGAGAGGAGTTGCGATGACAAAAGGTTGCAGAAGTATATTGGGCAAATAAGTTCAAAGGGGCATAACTCCTGGAAAAAAATTGAATCGTAATTTCCTGTCGATATGCACATCTACGTAGTATGTCCTTATTATCTGAAAAGATTTCATGAAATTCTGTTGTGTGGTTTGAGAGGAGTTGTGATGACAAACTGTTGCAGTAGTACATTAAAGTAAATAAGTTCAAAGGGGCGTAACTCCTAGAAAAAGAATTGAATCGTAATTTCCTGTTGATATGCACAACTACATAGTATGTCCTTATTATCTAAAAAGGTTAAGTGAAATTCTGTTGTGTGGTTTGAGAGGAGTTGCGATGACAAGAAACAGGACTGACGAACGGACGGACGGGTCAAAAACATACCCTCCGCAACTCGTTGCGTGGGGTATAATTAATATTTCAAGGGGCATAACACATTTAAAAGTTTTTGATCGGCACTGATTTTCAAACTCATCAAAGACATTGCTGATATAAACCTATGATTTAAGTTTCATAAAATTTTGGCAAAAATAGTACACATGAGAGCGCTAATAATGCAATTTTTCATATAATTAATGTTTCAAAGGGGCATAACTCTTTTAAAATAATTGATCGGCACTGATCTTCCAACTCGTCCAAGACATTGCTGATATAAACCTATGATATAAGTTTCATAAAATTCTGGCAAGAATTGAACATATTAGCGATTTAACAATGCAATTTTCCATATAATCAATACCTTTAAGGAGCATAAATCTTTTAAAAATAATTGATCAGCACTGATTTTCAAACTCGTCAAAGACAATATTAATGATGATAAAAACCTATAATATAAATTTCATAAAAATCTGGCAAGATTTGTACATATTAGAGTGCTTATAGCGCAATTTTTCGATATAATCAATATTTCAAGGGGCATAACTCTTTTAAAAATACTTGATCGCCACTGATTTTCAAACTCATCAAAGACATTGATGATAAAAACCTATAATATAAATTTCGTAAAGATCTGACAAGAATTGTACATATTAGAGCGTTTGTAACGCAATTTTCAACATAATTAATATTTCAAGGGACATAACTCATTTAAAAATTTTTGATCGGCACTGTTTTTTGAACTCATCAAAGACATTGCTGATATAAACCTATGATTTAAGTTTCATAAAATTTTGGCAAGAATAGTACACATGAGAGGGCTAATAATGCAATTTTCCATATAATTAATGTTTCCAAGGGACATAACTCTTTTAAAATAATTGATTGGCACTGATCTTCCAACTCGTCCAAGACATTGCTGATATAAACCTATGATATAAGTTTCATAAAATTCTGGCAAGAATTGAACATATTAGCGATTTAACAATGCAATTTTCCATATAATCAATACTTTTAAGGGGCATAAATCTTTTAAAAATAATTGATCAGCACTGATTTTCAAACTCGTCAAAGACATTGATGATAAAAACCTATGATATAAATTTCATAAAAATCTGGCAAGATTTGTACATATTAGAGTGCTTATAGCGCAATTTTTCGATATAATCAATATTTCAAGGGGCATAACTCTTTTAAAAATAATTGATCGCCACTAAATTTTCAAACTCATCAAAGACATTAATGATAAAAACCTATAATATAAATTTCATAAAGATCTGACAAGAATTGTACATATTAGAGTGCTTATAATGCAATTTTTGATATAATTAATATTTCAAGGGGCATAACTCATTTAAAAATTTTTCGAACTTATCAAAGACATTGCTGATATAAACCTATGATTTAAGTTTCATAAAATTTTGGCAAGAATAGTACACATGAGAGCTTAATAATGCAATTTTGCATATAATTAATGTTTCAAGGGCATAACTCTTTAAAATAATTGATTGGCACTGATCTTTGAATTGCTCAAGACATTGCTGATATAAACCTATGATATAAGTTTCATAAAAATCTGGCAAGAATTGAACAAATGAAAGAGCTAACAATGCTATTTTTCATATAACTAGTATTTCCAAGGGGCATAACTCTTAAAAAATAATTGATCAGCACTGATTTTTCAACTCGCCCAAGACATTGCTAATATGAACCTATGATATAAGTTTCATTAAAATCTGGCAAGAACTGAACAAATGAGAGCGCTAACGATGCAATTTTCCATAAAATTAATGTTTCCAAGGGCATAACTCTTAAAAAAATAATTGAGCAGCCATGATTTTTCGAACTCATCCAAGACATTGCTGATATAAACCTATAATATAAGTTTCATAAAAATCTGGCAAATATTGTTCATGTGAGAGCGTTAACAAGACCGGACAGACGGATGGACGCCCGGTATTTCTATGACCCCAGCAACTCGTTGCGAGGGGGACAATTAAAAGTACATTAGCCTCTTGTAAGATAGTAGGTTAACATACATATAGTTAATACTGTAAGCTTGAAATTTTTAATCATTTAGACTTGTTTTGTGCAACAGATAACAGTGCTCATAAGAAACTGATAATGTAAATTCAGAAATTATTGCTTGCATTTATTATTGCGATTTTTTTTTTTTGAAAGGACAGAAATGCGAGTTTAATTATTGCAATTTCTAGAAAAGCTGCATACAGATATATGTATCCGATATCAGAATGCGAGGTTCCTATTATTGCTATACTCATCAAGTCGCATTATTTGCAATAATAAAAAGTTCCCAATAATTTCTGAATTTACAGTACATGTATGTTATTTCAGAATACAGCACATATCTTGCCATAACAAATAAATTGCTTCACTGAGAACAGCTGGATACGACCGCAGGTGTCCCAACGCTGAAAAGTTGGGCCAAAATGCACACAGTATTCACGCCTGATACAGGTCTGAATTTGGATTGTAACTAAATTTTTGACACATAATAGGTTTCTGACACAGAATAAATGAAGTCAAAGAACTTCAAATTGGTTATATGATTTGAATTTATATTCAATTTATTGCTTTTGTGCAATACACTATGCTGTTGCGAATTGACCCCCCCTCCACCAAAAAAAAATTTATTTTACCCCGGTTTTTTGCTTTTGTGCAATACACTATGCTGTTGAATATTAACCCCCCCCCCCCCCGCAAAAATATTTGAAGAAATTTTCTTTTAATATCTGAAATCTGAAATGAGAAAAATTGTCCCCCTCCTCCAATTTTTTTCACCTCCCCCCTTTCCCTTATTCCCCAAAAAAATTCTTTCCCTCAAGATATGGTCAGTATCTCAACTCAAATTTCTAATGCAGTTACCCATTTTAATACATCATAAAAGTTTTAAAATATAAAATGACATACATAGTCATGGCTAAAATTAATATTAATTAATAGTAACTGCTAAAAATAAATTGACAGCTAATCACCTCAAAGACAATCATCATTTCTTAATACATAATTTACAAGCAGTGTAAGAGAGGTAATCAAACAGTGTTCTTTAATTTGAATTGGATTACCTCCCTTACACTGCTTTTATATTGTCTCAATTGTCCTTTTAACCAGAAAAACCCTTGTTTTTCCCCTTTTTTTGCCCCTAATTACTAAATTGTTTGAGCCATAACCCCCCAAAGTCCATCCTAACCATCCCTTTGTTGTATGGAAGTTTGTGGTATAATTTCAGAGAGATTCATACACTTTAACACAAGTTATTGTCTGGAAACTACAAAAATGCTTATTTGGGCCCCTAATTCCTAAACAGTTAGGACCATAACCCCCAAAATCAATCCCAACCTTCCTTTAGTGGTTATAAACCTTGTGTTAAAATTTTATTGATTTCTTTTTACTTATACTAAAGTTATTATCCAGAAACCATCTGTCTTCCGACGACGCTGACGACAACGGACGACGATGATGACGACGACAACATGATACCAATATACAACCAAAAAATTTTAATTTTGTGGTCTTTAAACAGTAATTGAAGATATCTGCTAATTTTTCTACTCATAATCTTTTCCCATACTGCTTCATTACTGGGGATTTTTCCTATTGATTTAAATATTCCACCAACCAGTTTCATTTCATTTATTCAAAGTTTGTTCTTTATAAAATTCTGGCAAGAATTGAACATATAGCGATTTAACAATGCAATTTTCCATATAATCAATACCTTTTAAGGAGCATAAATCTTTAAAATAATTGATCAGCACTGATTTTCAAACTCGTCAAAGACAATATTAATGATGATTAAAACCTATAATATAAATTTCATAAAATCTGGCAAGATTTGTACATATTAAGTGCTTATAGCAATTTTGATATAATCAATATTTCAAGGGCATAACTCTTTTAAAAATACTTGATCGCCACTGATTTTCAAACTCATCAAAGACATTGATGATAAAACCTATAATATAAATTTCGTAAAGATCTGACAAAATTGTACATATTAGGTTTTGTAGAATTTTCAACATAATTAATATTTCAAGGACATAACTCATTTAAAAATTATTGATCGGCACTGTTTTTGAACTCATCAAAGACATTGCTGATATAAACCTATGATTTAAGTTTCATAAAATTTTGGCAAGAATAGTACACATGAGAGGGCTAATAATGCAATTTTCCATATAATTAATGTTTCAAGGGACATAACTCTTTTAAAATAATTGATTGGCACTGATCTTCCAACTCGTCCAAGACATTGCTGATATAAACCTATGATATAAGTTTCATAAAATTCTGGCAAGAATTGAACATATTAACGATTTAACAATGCAATTTTCCATATAATCAATACTTTTAAGGGCATAAATCTTTTAAAAATAATTGATCAGCACTGATTTTCAAACTCGTCAAAGACATTGATGATAAAACCTATGATATAAATTTCATAAAAATCTGGCAAGATTTGTACATATTAGAGTGCTTATAGCGCAATTTTCGATATAATCAATATTTCAAGGGCCATAACTCTTTTAAAAATAATTGATCGCCAACGAAATTTTCAAACTCATCAAAGACATTAATGATAAAACCTATAATATAAATTTCATAAAGATCTGACAAGAATTGTACATATTAGAGTGCTTATAATGCAATTTTTGATATAATTAATATTTCAAGGGGCATAACTCATTTAAAATTTTTTCGAACTTATCAAAGACATTGCTGATATAAACCTATGATTTAAGTTTCATAAAATTTTGGCAAGAATAGTACACATGAGAGCGCTAATAATGCAATTTTGCATATAATTAATGTTTCCAAGGGGCATAACTCTTTTAAAATAATTGATTGGCACTGATCTTTGAATTCGTTCAAGACATTGCTGATATAAACCTATGATATAAGTTTCATAAAAATCTGGCAAGAATTGAACAAATGAAAGAGCTAACAATGCAATTTTTCATATAACTAGTATTTCCAAGGGGCATAACTCTTAAAAAATAATTGATCAGCACTGATTTTTCAACTCGCCCAAGACATTGCTAATATGAACCTATGATATAAGTTTCATTAAAATCTGGCAAGAACTGAACAAATGAGAGCGCTAACGATGCAATTTTCCATAAAATTAATGTTTCAAGGGCATAACTCTTAAAAAATAATTGAGCAGCCATGATTTTTCGAACTCATCCAAGACATTGCTGATATAAACCTATAATATAAGTTTCATAAAAATCTGGCAAATATTGTTCATGTGAGGCGTTAACAAGACCGGACAGACGGATGGCGCCGGTATTTCTATGACCCCAGCAACTCGTTCGAGGGGACAATTAAAAGTACATTAGCCTCTTGTAAGATAGTAGGTTAACATACATATAGTTAATACTGTAAGCTTGAAATTTTAATCATTTAGACTTGTTTTGTGCAACAGATAACAGTGCTCATAAGAAACTGATAATGTAAATTCAGAAATTATTGCTTGCATTTATTATTGCGATTTTTTTTTTGAAAGGACAGAAATGCGAGTTTAATTAGATATCTGCTAATTTTTCTACTCATAATCTTTTCCCATACTGCTTCATTACTGGGGATTTTTCCTATTGATTTAAATATTCCACCAACCAGTTTCATTTCATTTATTCAAAGTTTGTTCTTTTGTTTTTCCTTTCTAAAATTAACCAAGATTCACGTTCAATGAAAAAAATTAATTTTTCCAGAAATGCCAATACATAATTTATCATTTTCAGAAAACACTTGCCAGTATTTAGAATTCATTAGTTACTTAGACTTATTCAAGCACAAACTATTAACAATGGATCTATTTAAGTTGTTCTTTGGTCTCCTTACATTGAACAATTTCCTGTCATTAATAATAAGAGAACTGTACCTGGTATACACTGGTACGATGCAGATACAGCACTTCACTGTAATGAAGGCTTAAAAAGTCAATACTAAATGCAGATTTTTTTTACTATTTCTAATTAAGATAAATGGGGAATGTGTCTATGGGACACAGATGATGCCCCAACTTGCTTATAACATTATAAAGAGACATACCTCAAGAACGGTAAAAGTGACACTACCCAAATTTATAATTGATCTGAGTTTTGTGGTAATAAGCATTGTATATAAGTTTCATAACATTTGGTTGAGGCAAACTTAAGTTTGAGAACAAAAATGAAAAATTCGGCAATTTTTCCATTTGTAAAGGGGCATTACTCTAGAACAGTAAAAGTGAGGCCACCAAAATTCAAACTTGATCTGTGTTTTGTGGTAATGAGCATTGTGTATAAGTTTGAGAGAACTGAAACGAAAAATTCAGCAATTTTTCCATTTGTTTAGGGGCATAACTCTAGAATGGTAAAAGTGACGCTACCCAAATTCATTCTTGATCTGTGTTTTGTGGTTATAAGCATTGTGTATATATAAGTTTCATAATATTTGGTTGAGGCAAACGGTAAGAACGGAAACGAAAAATTTTCAGCAATTTTTCCATTTGTAAAGGGACATAACTGTAGAACAGTAAAAGTGATGCCACCAAAATTCAAACTTGATCTGTGTTTTGTGGTCATAAGCATTGTGTATAAGTTTCATAACATCTGGTTGAGGAAAACTAAAGTTAGAGAATGGAAACCAATTTTGGGACATACGTACGGATGTATGGACGTACGGACAAGGGTAAAACTTAATGCCCCCTTCGCTACAATGGGGGCATAAAAATGTCAACAATTTCAAGAATGGTAACATGCAATAATGCACTTGAAACTTATTTTACATAATGAATTTTTTTTTGTTTCTTCATTATTCATAAATGTTTAATAGAAAATAATTCTGATAATCATAGATCATTACATGAAATTTTCCATATTTATCCACAAATTTATTGTTAAATGCTCATTTCCCCACCAAGCCTGGCAGTACTTTACAAGGGTCAAGGACAAATACATGTGTACAATTAGCAATATAATAGTTGGCAAATGACAAGAAGTAATCAGTTCATCACACTGTCAGCAAAATAATAATTACACATTGTATCTAAATTTTATAAGTTATATGGTTAGTAATGACCCCTACGGAACCATAGAGGTTAGTAAAATCCATAGGGGGTGAGGCCAAAGGCCGAATCTCCTATGGATTTTACTCATCCTCTATGGTCCGTAGGGGGTCAGTAGTGAACCGTATAACGAATTTATCGCATGCGGGACTTTTCCTGCTACATTTTGTAGTAAAATAAACAATGAAATACAAAAACATAAATAGATGACATCACCATTAACAGTAGACGTGATGTCATGAATACCATATGAAATTTTCTAACCCCATACGGATCCATAGGGGGTCACCATATGACGGCGTTAAACCAATTACAACGTCATAATTTACCCGCAGTGCGATAAATTTGTAGATGTAGAGCAAATTGGTAATGGAGATAAACTTTGATTAATATGGATCAAACCAAGGATGTTAGTTATACGTCTCTGATCAAACTAATGAGATAGACCTAGGGAAGGGACATAACTCCCACAAATGACAGATACATTTGTGTCAAACATTTTCATAGATATATTTCAAGCTTCTATATATGTAACACAAGAATATTTCAATTTGGTATTACACACATTTTTAAAAAGCAAATGATGAAACTAACTTTTACCATGATTACAAGCACATTACTGATTTTAAGAGTTATCACTCTTTATCCAAGTCTACCACCTAAATGTATCTCAATTAACAATTTGATGTCAATAACAAATTCTGGCAAATTACAGTGATTAATTATAGTCATTTTGTTTTCCTTCGATCAGCAATGCCAACTTGACAAATCAGGTCTTAAAAATCTCAGTTTATTAAATGGTTCTTCATTACTTTCAAAACGCTGTTTCAAAAGCAGTAAGTTTAGTCTGGGATACAAGGAACAGGTCTGTATACATATCAGACCCTTTTAATTGCATCTAAATATATCTGTCAGTCTTTAGTTTTCTATGTTGTGTTTTGTGTACTGTTGTTAATCTTTTGGTCTTTTTTTTTCCTAAAATTTGCATACACATGCTAATTATTTATGTTTTTCAATACATAATTTTTCAAAGATTTTTTCATTCATGAACAATCCATGGGGCCTAACCTGAAAAAGAGGAAAAAACAACACTTATAACTGAAATTTCTTGTGAGCTTTGCTGATAATTACTGAATCTTATGTTGGAAGTCTTTGATATCAAACATTACTACAGGTATCGCAAACACTTACCAGTATGAATGATCCACAAAAAGTACTGTAAATTCAGAAATGCAAGGTTTTATTAATGTGAATAATGTGACTAGGTAAGTATCACAATAATAAAGAACTCGCATACTGATATGATATATATATATATATATATATATATACAGCTTTACCAAAATCACAATAATTAATCTCACATTTTGTCCATTCTGCAAAATTCGCAATAATAGATGCACACGATAATTTCTCAATTTACAGTAAGTAGTCAATGAACATGATGAACCTTGAGTGAAGGACATGTACTCCTTACAAACATCTAATATATAGATAGACCATATACCATTGACCTATTACCTACAGTACCAGAGAATAAGTGATGAACTTAAAAAATAAAAATGAGATCAAAGTCAAGTGAATCCTGTCAGATTTACAAGTACACCTTACAATTATTCACTTTTAATAATACCAAATATAGTTGATGAATTACTTATAGGATCAGATGATGATGGAAGTGTTTAACGACCTTGACTGGATATACATCCCTCGCACGGTGGGCTTTCATTATAGGATCAATCAGAGAAACAACCTAATTATCCTTAAACTTAACACTGACAACTGAACCATGAAAATAAGGTCATGGTCAACTGAACAATGTCAGATGTACAAGTACACCTCACAATCATTCTATATACCAAAATATATAACTGAAACCTAACATCATTATATTTGCCAAGGTAACATATTTTGAATAATTTCCATATTTTATAGACTTTCTACATCTTTTTTATAAACTGTCCCTGATTGCTTGGATCAACTTCAAATTTAATTTCTTTAAATGGAAATGACGTGTTAGCAATAATTTTGGGTTAAAATATATCAGTATAAACATGTTTTATAAATTCAAATATAATGAAAAAATAGAGCTTTTAATCCTTTTACTAAATCATTTATCACGATGTTATCATTTGAGTTATAATCACATCAACTTATATGCTTTAATAATTTCTTCTCTATTTATTCCTTTCTTATATATTTTGGCTGTTTTAATATAATACAAAGCAACACAAACAATGTTCAAATGTACAGCCAAATTTTTTTTTTTCAATCTTAAAATACTTTTATATAATTTCAATATTTCTATAATAATTAAATTAAGAGACTTATTATAACAAAATGCTAATTCTGGTTTATATTTGGTAAAATCCATTTAGGTATCAAAGAAATATTCTAAAATAAATTAGATATTTTAAATGTTTTACTTTAAAATTGCCTTAACAATGCATATATCTTCCAATTCTTTATATATAAAGTTATAATACACTATTTCCGAAAACGTACAAGTTTGAATTACAGTTTTTGTTTAACTCTACCTTCTAAGGAAATAATATCCTGTTAAACTTGTTGAAATTATCCACTATTATTGAATTATTGGAATTTTTCACTGCTGTTGAAGATCAAATGATAGCATTATATAAATTGTCCTTCTGAAGCCTAAGCTTTATGACAATGCTTACCTGTCTTAATATGATATTGATCAGTAGAGAAGATAGAAGTACACAGCTTCTTAGTGAAAGCAATTGTGTCCATGACATTGCTGGAAAACCAATAAAATCACAGGCAATATATTACGGTCATGAACCATTTTTGCTCTATTGTCTTGACAATAAAAAGTATAAACTAGAGGCTTTTAGTAGTCTGTCATTTACCAGACAAATATTATGCCTCAAGTAGAGCTTAAAAGGTTGACTTTACTCTTGAAATAAATTCATAACAGAAGTTTGAGAGAACTGAAACGAAAAATTCAGCAATTTTTCCATTTGTTTAGGGCATAACTCTAGAATGGTAAAAGTGCGCTACCCAAATTCATTCTTGATCTGTGTTTTGTGGTTATAAGCATTGTGTATATATAAGTTTCATAATATTTGGTTGAGGCAAACGGTAAGACGAAACAAAAATTTTCAGCAATTTTTCCATTTGTAAAGGGACATAACTGTAGAACAGTAAAAGTGATGCCACCAAAATTCAAACTTGATCTGTGTTTTGTGGTCATAAGCATTGTGTATAAGTTTCATAACATCTGGTTGAGGAAAACTAAAGTTAGAGAATGGAAACCAATTTTGGGACATACGTACGGATGTATGGACGTACGGACAAGGGTAAAACTTAATGCCCCCTTCGCTACAATGGGGGCATAAAAATGTCAACAATTTCAAGAATGGTAACATGCAATAATGCACTTGAAACTTATTTTACATAATGAATTTTTTTTTTGTTCTTCATTATTCATAAATGTTTAATAGAAAATAATTCTGATAATCATAGATCATTACATGAAATTTTCCATATTTATCCACAAATTTATTGTTAAATGCTCATTTCCCCCACCAAGCCTGGCAGTACTTTACAAGGGTCAAGGACAAATACATGTGTACAATTAGCAATATAATAGTTGGCAAATGACAAGAAGTAATCAGTTCATCACACTGTCAGCAAAATAATAATTACACATTGTATCTAAATTTTATAAGTTATATGGTTCGCTAATGACCCCCTACGGAACCATAGAGGGTTAGTAAAATCCATAGGGGGTGAGGCCAAAGGCCGAATCTCCTATGGATTTTACTCATCCTCTATGGTCCGTGAGGGTCAGTAGTGAACCTATAACGAATTTATCGCATGCGGGACTTTTCCTGCTACATTTTGTAGTAAAATAAACAATGAAATACAAAAACATAAATAGATGACATCACCATTAACAGTAGACGTGATGTCATGAATACCATATGAAATTTTCTAACCCCATACGGATCCATAGGGGTCACCATATGAGGCGTTAAACCAATTACAACGTCATAATTTATCGCATGCGATAAATTTGTAGATGTAGAGCAAATTGGTAATGGAGATAAACTTTGATTAATATGGATCAAACCAAGGATGTTAGTTATCGTCTCTGATCAAACTAATGAGATAGACCTAGGAAGGACATAACTCCCACAAATGACAGATACATTTGTGTCAAACATTTTCATAGATATATTTCAAGCTTCTATATATGTAACACAAGAATATTTCAATTTGGTATTACACACATTTTAAAAAGCAAATGATGAAACTAACTTTTACCATGATTACAAGCACATTACTGATTTTAAGAGTTATCACTCTTTATCCAAGTCTACCACCTAAATGTATCTCAATTAACAATTTGATGTCAATAACAAATTCTGGTAAATTACAGTGATTAATTATAGTCATTTTGTTTTCCTTCGATCAGCAATGCCAACTTGACAAATCAGGTCTTAAAATCTCAGTTTATTAAATGGTTCTTCATTACTTTCAAAACACTGTTTCAAAAGCAGTAAGTTTAGTCTGGGATACAAGGAACAGGTCTGTATACATATCAGACCCTTTTAATTGCATCTAAATATATCTGTCAGTCTTTAGTTTTCTATGTTGTGTTTTGTGTACTGTTGTTATCTTTTGGTCTTATTCTTTTCCTAAAATTTGCATACACATGCTAATTATTTATGTTTTCAATACATAATTTTTCAAAGATTTTTCATTCATGAACAATCCATGGGGCCTAACCTGAAAAAGAGGAAAAAACAACACTTATAACTGAAATTTCTTGTGAGCTTTGCTGATAATTACTGAATCTTATGTTGGAAGTCTTTGATATCAAACATTACTACAGGTATCGCAAACACTTACCAGTATGAATGATCCACAAAAAAGTACTGTAAATTCAGAAATTATTGCAAGGTTTTTATTAATGTGAATAATGTGACTAGGTAAGTATCACAATAATAAAGAACTCGCATACTGATATGATATATATATATATATATGTATACAGCTTTTACCAAAATCACAATAATTAATCTCACATTTTTGTCCATTCTGCAAAATTCGCAATAATAGATGCACACGATAATTTCTCAATTTACAGTAAGTAGTCAATGAACATGATGAACCTTGAGTGAAGGACATGTACTCCTTACAAACATCTAATATATAGATAGACCATATACCATTGACCTATTACCTACAGTACCAGAGAATAAGTGATGAACTTAAAAAATAAAAATGAGATCAAAGTCAAGTGAATCCTGTCAGATTTACAAGTACACCTTACAATTATTCACTTTTAATAATACCAAATATAGTTGATGAATTACTTATAGGATCAGATGATGATGGAAGTGTTTAACGACCTTGACTGGATATACATCCCTCGCACGGTGGGCTTTCATTATAGGATCAATCAGAGAAACAACCTAATTATCCTTAAACTTAACACTGACAACTGAACCATGAAAATAAGGTCATGGTCAACTGAACAATGTCAGATGTACAAGTACACCTCACAATCATTCTATATACCAAAATATATAACTGAAACCTAACATCATTATATTTGCCAAGGTAACATATTTTGAATAATTTCCATATTTTTATAGACTTTCTACATCTTTTTTTATAAACTGTCCCTGATTGCTTGGATCAACTTCAAATTTGATTTCTTTAAATGGAAATGACGTGTTAGCAATAATTTTGGGTTAAAATATATCAGTATAAACATGTTTTATAAATTCAAATATAATGAAAAAATAGAGCTTTTAATCCTTTTTACTAAATCATTTATCACGATGTTATCATTTGAGTTATAATCACATCAACTTATATGCTTTAATAATTTCTTCTCTATTTATTCCTTTCTTATATATTTTTGGCTGTTTTAATATAATACAAGAGCAACACAAACAATGTTCAAATGTACAGCCAAATTTTTTTTTTTCAATCTTAAAATACTTTTATATAATTTCAATATTTCTATAATAATTAAATTAAGAGACTTATTATAACAAAATGCAATTCTGGTTTATATTTGGTAAAATCCATTTAGGTATCAAAGAAATATTCTAAAATAAATTAGATATTTTAAATGTTTTACTTTAAAATTGCCTTAACAATGCATATATCTTCCAATTCTTTATATATAAAGTTATAATACACTATTTCCGAAAACGTACAAGTTTGAATTACAGTTTTGTTTAACTCTACCTTCTAAGGAAATAATATCCTGTTAAACTTGTTGAAATTATCCACTATTATTGAATTATTGGAATTTTTCACTGCTGTTGAAGATCAAATGATAGCATTATATAAATTGTCCTTCTGAAGCCTAAGCTTTATAACAATGCTTACCTGTCTTAATATGATATTGATCAGTAGAGAAGATAGAAGTACACAGCTTCTTAGTGAAAGCAATTGTGTCCATGACATTGCTGGAAAACCAATAAAATCACAGGCAATATATTACGGTCATGAACCATTTTTGCTCTATTGTCTTGACAATAAAAAGTATAAACTAGAGGCTTTTAGTAGTCTGTCATTTACCAGACAAATATTATGCCTCAAGTAGAGCTTAAAAGGTTGACTTTACTCTTGGAAATAAATTCATAACAGAAGTTTATAAAACATGCTTTCAGAAATCTAAATCCAAAAAATATTATGAAAAAAAAGTAAAATAGAAGCTGCATGTGTATGATGACAGTATGTTTTAAGGATTTGGTGAAAGTTTCACTGAAATTCAGCCAGTGGTGAGGGGAAGCAGGTGCTAGATGTCTTGCAGATTTTCTAAAGTCTAATAGACTATAGCAGTAACTCACAGAAATTTGTTTTGATTAAAACAAACTAGTAGACGTGTAAAATACCATCAGAAAACAAAGACTCTCTTTTTGAAGTCCAGTCAGTTATTTAAGAGGATTTGAAGATACAAGATGCCTTTCGCATTTTTGTGAAACAAATGTATGACAGAATTAAGGTTTTGTCTAGAAAACTAAAAAAGGCTAATTGCTTAAGATTTTCTGACAGTGTCGCTGAAATACAGTCACTATATAGTCTAAGATTTTAGTAAGAAAATATATTTTGTCATCTTAGTTCAGATAAACTGTTATCGCTAAGATATGTCTCGCTTTTTGGTTATTTCTATAATGCAAATGTTGAAATTAAAATAGCAACACTTTTACATGTAAGTTTTGCAAATATTCAAAGTCAATGAATCATGACTGAAGGTACATGGCCAAACAATCCCCATGGAAATGAGATATGCCAATGCTAATACAACTGTATACCAAATACCATTGACTTATCATAAGTAGTTCCCTTTAAACAAACCTAAACACAAACTAATACATGTAAACTAACCAAATTTCAAATTCAATAAACCATAACTGAGGGGGCGGGGTCAAATAATCTCCATTGTAATGAGATGTGCCAATGCTAATACAACTGCATACCAAATATCAAGTGATTCCCCATAAACCGACCTAATCACAAACTAATACATGAAAACTAAGCAAAAGTTTCAAAGTCAATAGACCATGACTGAGGGGGTGGGGCCAAATAAATGCCATGGAAATGAGATATGCCAATGCTTATACAACTGCATACCAATTATCATTAACTTACCACTAGTGGTTCCCCATAGACTGACCTAATCACAAACTAATACATGAAAACTAAGCAAAAATTTCAAAGTCAATAGACCATGACTGAGGGGGCGGGGCCAAATTATCTCCATGGAAATTAGATATGCCAATGCTTATACAACTGCATACCAATTATCATTAACTTACCACTAGTGGTTCCCAATAAACTGACCTAATCACAAACTAATACATGAAAACTAAGCAAAAATTTCAAAGTCAATAGACCATAACTGAGGGGGCAGGGCCAAATAATCTCCATGGTAATGAGATGTGCCAATACTTATACAACTGCATACCAAATATCTTTATCTCTGACGCTGGAAACAGCATACCTAAGTCTTGCTTTTTGACTCCGTCAAGCGAGACAAAAACTGACAACCCAATGGCAAAAAACAACGAAAAGACAAACAATCAATAAAACATTACATAGATAAAATGCTTCGCCTAGCACAGCCTGATACGACCACAGAGGTCGAACCCTGAACAGTTGGGGCAAGTTTGGACACAATATTCAAGCTTGATACTGTCTGAATTTGGATTGTGATCAAATTGTTGACATAATATAGGTTTCTGACACAAAATAAATGTGGTCAAAGATTATAAAAATTTGAAATGGGACATTTAATTTACCTAGTATTGTCTTATATCCAAAATCCAACAACATGGTTAGATTCAGCATATCAAAAAACACCAAAAATTTAATTTTAGTTGAAATCAAACAAAGTTTAATTTTGGACCCTTCAAACCTTAATATGGACTTATTTGAAAACAGGGCCAAAATAAAAAATCTAAATGCACAATAAGATTCAGCATATCCATGATATCATAGAGCAACAATAATTCAGTTTATGATGAAATCAAACAAACTTTAATTTTGGACCCTTTGGACCTCAATGTAGACCAATTTAAAAATGGGGCCTAATAACCAAAATAGTTATACAAGGTTAGAACCCCCAAGACTTAATTTAATTCCATTTGGTTAAAAGATTTGTATTTATTTTCAATTGAAGATTTCTGTTATATATAATAATTTACATACCCTGTTTGGTGAGTTTCTCCTGACATATCAGTATTTGTTGCTTTTAAATATAAATCAGAAATAAACAATGTACGAATGGAAAATTTTCGGGAAAAAAAAACCAAAAAATTAATGAAAAAAATTCACCCTAAAATTTGTCCATCCCCATAAAAAATTTTGAAAAATTTGAAATTTTGAAAAATCTTGAAAAAAGTATGAACCCCCAGAATAATGTTTTCAAAAATTTGAAATTTCAAAATTTTGAAGAAAAAATATGAACTGTCAAAATAGATTTGAAAAAGTCCCTCCCGAACTTTTGAACCCCCTAAATTTTTTGAAATTTTGAAGATTATTTTCTTTTCAGAAAAAATGTACAATTACCCCAAACTCAATCCCAGCCTTCCCGTTGTGGTATGGAACCTTGTAGTACAATTTCAGAGAGATCCATACACTTAAACACAAGTTATTGCCTGGAAACTAGAAAAATGCTTGTTTTTGGCCCCTTTTTTGCCCCTAATTCCTGAACATTTGGGGCAATTACCCCCAAACTCAATCCCAGTCTTCCCTTTATGATATGGAACCTTGTGGTACAATTTGAGAGAGATCCATACACTTACACACAAGTTATTGTCCGGAAACTACAAAAATGCTTGTTTTTGGCCCTTAATTCCCGAAATGTTGGTACCATAACCCCCAAAATCAATCCCAACCTTTCTTTTGTGGTACTGAACCTTCTGGTAAAATTTCATAGAGATCCGTTCACTTAAACTAAAGTTATTGTCCAGAAACCAAATGTGTCTTCAGACGAAAACGACGACATGATAGCATAATACGAACGCAAATTTTTGCAGTCGTTTAAAAACTGAAGATTGAGCAACAAGAACCCCACAAGATAAAGCAGGGGTTAACTCAGGTGCTCAGTCAGGTGTATTATATGACTTTTACATTAAATAAATACAGGGCGCAGCTTGATACGACCACAGAGGTCAAACCCTCAACAGTTGGGGCAAGTATGGACACAACATTCAAGCTTGATACAGCTCTGAATTTGGATTGTGAATAATTATTTGACATAGCATAGGTTTCTGACACAGAATGAATGTGGTCCAAGATCATTAAAAAAAATTGAAATTTGACATTTACCTTTTATGGTCCAATATCCAAAATCTAAATACATGGTAAGATTCAGCATATCAAAGAACCCCAAGAATTACTTTTTGATGAAAAGTTTAATTTTGGACCCTTAGGACCTCAATGTGGGCCAAGTTGATAATGGGGCCCAAAATAAAAAATCTAAATACAAGCTTAAATTCAGCATATCAAAGAACCCCTTGGATTCAATTTTGTTAAAATAAATCTTATATAATTTTGGACCCTTGAAACCTCAATGTTGACCAATTTGAAAACCAGCCCCAAAATTAAAAATCTAAATACATGGTTAGATTCAGCTTATCAAAGAACCCCTATTGCAATAATTCAATTTTTGAAGAAATCAAACAAAAGTTCAATTTTGGACCCTTTGCACCTTAATGTGGACCAATTTAAAAATGGGACCCAAAATCCAAAATCTAATTACACTGTCATATTAAAGAACCAAAATAATCTAAGACTCTGAATTAAACCCCATTGAAATTGGTCAAGAAATAAGCAATTTATACAAAGTATTAGAAAAGTATTGTTTTTGGTCCCTTTTTCCTAAATGGTTAGGGCCATAACCTCCAAAATCAATCCCAACCTTCCTTTTTTAGTATGGAACCTTGTGGTACATTTTCATAGAGATCCATAGACTTATACTCAAGTTAATATCTGGAAACCAGAAAATCCTTGTTTTTTGGCCCCTTTTTTACCCTTAATTCCAAATCAGTTTGGGCAATAACCCCAAAAATCAAACCCAACCTTCCTTTTGAGGTATGGAACCTTGTGGTACAATTTCATAGAGATTAATACAATTATACACAAGTTATTGTCCTGAAACAAGAAAAATGCTTGTTTTTGGTCCGTTTTCCTAAACAGTTAGGACAATAACACCCAAAATCAATCCAACATTCCTTCTGTGGTATGGAACCTTGTGGTACAATTTCATACAGATCCATACACTTATACTCAAGTTATTGTCTGGAAACCAAATTTCTTCGGACAATGATGACGACAACAATGTCATATCATTATATGACCACAAAAATTTTGCGTTCATATAAAAAGTAGTACAAAAAGGGGAGATGCAAATGTCATGCACCTTATGTTCTTTATGTTCTCATTTCAAATTAACATATATATTCTTATAAAATGTAAGAAATTAATCAACAATCAACATATCATAGAAATGACATCACACTGAAATTTTGTTCACCATATGATATTAAGATTTTCCTCAAGAAAAAAATCTTCTCTTAATCAATCCCAGAGGAAAAATTCTTACAATTCTAACAATAACAAAACTTATCATATGTGATACTTTACTAAGATATTCTGTTTTATAGTTCCACTGAGAATTTGTAACATTTGAAAATCTGACATAGAAGCTTAGCCATCATTTATCAGTGGGCGACTAATAGAAATTACTGTTCTGAATGTAGCATATAAGCCATCTGTCACCAAAGAATATGAAAAATTCTACAGTTATCGCTTACATGTGTAAATACTGCAATCAAAACAGTAATTTCTATTAGTTGCATAATAGCTATAGGTTATTAAAAAGAAATAGGTTATAAAATAACTAGACAAATAGGTTGGGCCGTTCTAAAAAAAATCCTTGATTCTCATCTAATTTCTTTTTTCAATTTGGGGAGGAAGGGGTTTAATTTTTGCCATTTTTTGTGTGTGTAAATTTCTAACAAAATTAAAGCAAACAGACATATAAAAAATGTTTTGGCTCTGTTATAATAGGGGAGGGGCAGTTGAGAATCCAAGGGTATTTTATTTTGATATGACCTTAGAATTGTGATTTTTTTTCCTGTGCCATATTTTTTTCATTTAAGAACTGATTTCCTAAACTTTTCATTTTATGCCCTTTATGATTGGTATTCTGGCAATTCTATTTTACCATATATATGCATTATCCATTAAATGAGCACATCCATTACTTGCTAAAGTTTATCTCAATTAAGTACATTTCAGCTTTGTTACCTAACTAACAGTTCTGCAGACAAGTATATTTGCTCTGAGGCCAGGCTTTAATATATTTTAGTTTGCCCTTCCCTGACTCATCAGTAAGACACATGGGTAGGTAGGTTAGTTTTTTTGTGAAGACAATAGAACCTCCATTGAATTTTTCTACACTTCCTGTCAGATAAGCAAACTTCAGACTTACATAGTGTGTCACTTTGATATAAAATTACTGGTGTATCAATTAGAGCTTTTTCATTTCTCATCTGCTTCAAAATAACTTAGACAGGTAGTCCCAAAATTTATGCACTGAAATATAGGAGTTAAAACAAGACCAAATATCTTTCGTTATTATACAACACCAATTCAACCAAGAACCCAATATTGCCATGTTAGGACAAGACACTATTGCTACAGTAGTGATTTGGCAGTTAAAGCTTGGTAATAATAAATTTTAAGATGAAACCAAATGTGTCTTCAGACAAAACGACGACATGATAGCATAATACTAACGCAAATTTTTGCAGTCGTTTAAAAACTGAAGATTGAGCAACAAGAACCCCACAAGATAAAGCAGGGGTTAACTCAGGTGCTCAGTCAGGTGTATTATATGACTTTTACATTAAATAAATACAGGGCGCAGCTTGATACGACCACAGAGGTCAAACCCTCAACAGTTGGGGCAAGTATGGACACAACATTCAAGCTTGATACAGCTCTGAATTTGGATTGTGAATAATTATTTGACATAGCATAGGTTTCTGACACAGAATGAATGTGGTCCAAGATCATTAAAAAAAATTGAAATTTGACATTTACCTTTTATGGTCCAATATCCAAAATCTAAATACATGGTAAGATTCAGCATATCAAAGAACCCCAAGAATTACTTTTTGATGAAAAGTTTAATTTTGGACCCTTAGGACCTCAATGTGGGCCAAGTTGATAATGGGGCCCAAAATAAAAAATCTAAATACAAGCTTAAATTCAGCATATCAAAGAACCCCTTGGATTCAATTTTGTTAAAATAAATCTTATATAATTTTGGACCCTTGAAACCTCAATGTTGACCAATTTGAAAACCAGCCCCAAAATTAAAAATCTAAATACATGGTTAGATTCAGCTTATCAAAGAACCCCTATTGCAATAATTCAATTTTTGAAGAAATCAAACAAAAGTTCAATTTTGGACCCTTTGCACCTTAATGTGGACCAATTTAAAAATGGGACCCAAAATCCAAAATCTAATTACACTGTCATATTAAAGAACCAAAATAATCTAAGACTCTGAATTAAACCCCATTGAAATTGGTCAAGAAATAAGCAATTTATACAAAGTATTAGAAAAGTATTGTTTTTGGTCCCTTTTTCCTAAATGGTTAGGGCCATAACCTCCAAAATCAATCCCAACCTTCCTTTTTTAGTATGGAACCTTGTGGTACATTTTCATAGAGATCCATAGACTTATACTCAAGTTAATATCTGGAAACCAGAAAATCCTTGTTTTTTGGCCCCTTTTTTACCCTTAATTCCAAATCAGTTTGGGCAATAACCCCAAAAATCAAACCCAACCTTCCTTTTGAGGTATGGAACCTTGTGGTACAATTTCATAGAGATTAATACAATTATACACAAGTTATTGTCCTGAAACAAGAAAAATGCTTGTTTTTGGTCCGTTTTCCTAAACAGTTAGGACAATAACACCCAAAATCAATCCAACATTCCTTCTGTGGTATGGAACCTTGTGGTACAATTTCATACAGATCCATACACTTATACTCAAGTTATTGTCTGGAAACCAAATTTCTTCGGACAATGATGACGACAACAATGTCATATCATTATATGACCACAAAATTTTAGCGTTCATATAAAAAGTAGTACAAAAGGGAGATGCAAATGTCATGCACCTTATGTTCTTTATGTTCTCATTTCAAATTAACATATATATTCTTATAAAATGTAAGAAATTAATCAACAATCAACATATCATAGAAATGACATCACACTGAAATTTTGTTCACCATATGATATTAAGATTTTCCTCAAGAAAAAATCTTCTCTAATCAATCCCGAGGAAAAATTCTTACAATTCTAACAATAACAAAACTTATCATATGTGATACTTTACTAAGATATTCTGTTTTATAGTTCCACTGAGAATTTGTAACATTTGAAAATCTGACATAGAA
This sequence comes from Mytilus coruscus, assembly GCA_017311375.1. NCBI lineage: Eukaryota > Metazoa > Mollusca > Bivalvia > Mytilida > Mytilidae > Mytilus > Mytilus coruscus. The sequence continues at coordinate 103,344,878 of CM029595.1, forward strand.
GCTTAGCCATCATTTATCAGTGGGCGACTAATAGAAATTACTGTTCTGAATGTAGCATATAAGCCATCTGTCACCAAAGAATATGAAAAATTCTACAGTTATCGCTTACATGTGTAAATACTGCAATCAAAACAGTAATTTCTATTAGTTGCATAATAGCTATAGGTTATTAAAAAGAAATAGGTTATAAAATAACTAGACAAATAGGTTGGGCCGTTCTAAAAAATCCTTGATTCTCATCTAATTTCTTTTTCAATTTGGGGAGGAAGGGTTTAATTTTGCCATTTTTGTGTGTGTAAATTTCTAACAAAATTAAAGCAAACAGACATATAAAAATGTTTTGGCTCTGTTATAATAGGGAGGGCAGTTGAGAATCCAAGGGTATTTTATTTTGATATGACCTTAAAATTGTGATTTTTTTCCTGTGCCATATTTTTTCATTTAAGAACTGATTTCCTAAACTTTTCATTTTATGCCCTTTATGATTGGTATTCTGGCAATTCTATTTTACCATATATATGCATTATCCATTAAATGAGCACATCCATTACTTGCTAAAGTTTATCTCAATTAAGTACATTTCAGCTTTGTTACCTAACTAACAGTTCTGCAGACAAGTATATTTGCTCTGAGGCCAGGCTTTAATATATTTTAGTTTGCCCTTCCCTGACTCATCAGTAAGACACATGGGTAGGTAGGTTAGTTTTTTTTTGTGAAGACAATAGAACCTCCATTGAATTTTTCTACACTTCCTGTCAGATAAGCAAACTTCAGACTTACATAGTGTGTCACTTTGATATAAAATTACTGGTGTATCAATTAGAGCTTTTTCATTTCTCATCTGCTTCAAAATAACTTAGACAGGTAGTCCCAAAATTTATGCACTGAAATATAGGAGTTAAAACAAGACCAAATATCTTTCGTTATTATACAACACCAATTCAACCAAGAACCCAATATTGCCATGTTAGGACAAGACACTATTGCTACAGTAGTGATTTGGCAGTTAAAGCTTGGTAATAATAAATTTTAAGATGCATTACTTTAATATAATCAAATATAAAACTTGTTAATAAATATATAAATATATTTATATTTAAATTCTTTGTCAATTGTTATTACGACCGATCTGCTATCATCAGGGGTCCAACTGTCAATTTTATGTTATAGTATTTTGTGAAGCAAAATATTGTCCTATGAAATATTGTCCCCCAAGACAATTATTTCATGACTATGTATCATGAAATTTTGTCCCTATTTATGAAATAATGTCCAGAGAAGGACAAATTTCCATATGAATTTTTTTTCCATATACAGACAATATTTCATAGATAAATAGTATGAATTTTTGTTTTGTTAAGGGGAGGTTATCCAAGGTTATATATTGTCTCCATTGAGACAATATTTCATCGATGGATTGTCATGAAATTTTGTATGATGAAAGGGAGGTTATAAACATTTAATATTTTAGATAATGATATCATTAAACAAATGGTGTTTAATTTGATTGATATTCATAACAAACAAACCTGCATAATTAATTTGTGCAGCAATTTATGGGTATACACATACTTTTCATGAAAAATAGTGAAAATATTGCAGAAACGCTCACCATGAATTTCATGGCAGAGGATTTCTCAGTGAAGACAGTATTTCACAGCGAAATATTGTCATGGACAGAATTTCACAGTGAAATATTGTCATAGACAGTATTTCCTAGTGAAATATTGTCAAGAAAGAGGAGACAAAATTTCATGGACAAGGACACTATTTCAAAATGAAATATTGTCCTGGACAGTATTTCATTATGAAATAGTGTCCACGGACAATATTTTATATGAAATTTAGTCCGACGGACAATATTTCATGGGGGACATTATTTTATGTTACAATTTAACCTTTATCTATTAAGCAAGTCTCTTTGAATTGTATGTTTGCTTATATGCAACTTGTAGTGCAACATTGAACACTTATACACATTTCATGTCAAACTGCAATAAATGCCAGTGTTTCATGATACATTTTTTTTCATTCTATATATATGGGTTATATTAAATTATTAAAACTAGAGGAATATTTTCTTTTTCCTATAAGTTTCTATGCTGCAATAATTATTTATGGTCAATTGGTAAAGCATCAGTAATATTATCATATACACGTATTTCAACATTATCATAACCTGTATCTAATAACTTCTCGTGGAAATTATTAGATTATGTATTAATGTGTTTTGGTCACTTGTTTCTTATCTGCTGTATTGCCTCCTACTTCATAAATCCAATGTTCTCACCCTAAGGATTTTTGTAGTTGAGTCCAGGGAATCACCATTTTTGGCTATGGTGAGTCCAGGGACTGACAACTTTTTGCCATCAAGCATCCAACAGTGAAAGAAAATAAAAAGCAATGCCTTAATTTATCATTTAAGTCTTCATCACAAAATAAAATAAGAAAGTTAAATCAAAATAACATTATTTTTCATAATTTCATTTGGTTTTTGCTTTGAAGTAATGATAAATGGACTCAGCTAGTACAATCTTGATGCATCTATGGACTCACTTTTAGTTTAGAAAATGGTGAGTCCTTACAGATTTTCATGTTTCTAGGACTCATGGACTTGTCATAATAAAAACCCTGAAATCTTCGAAATACATTTACATGCGGGAGGCTGTTCTGATGCAGACAGAGAAAAGAATTTGTTTTGTTTATGTAAATAGTAAGTCAGGCCATTTAACAGTAATTTACAGATTTTTGTTTAAAAAATCTAAACTTTTACAGATGATATTTCTTGATCTTGAAGGTAAGCTCCTGTCCAAGTTCCATAACTGTTCATGAAGGTTTACAAATTTATCATGTAAAAAAAAATTAGTCCCACTGTCCATAAATATTCATTGCAAAAAACTATAAAGTCCATCTATCAGTAAACTACTGAAAGATGAAAAAACAAAATTTCAAAATTTTGCTTCAAACTAAAGACAAAGTTTCATAAAATCTATGAAAGTTTGAAAAAGTAATAGATGCCTGACAAACTTAAAACCAGACTGTATCTGTATGTTAAATACAAAATAACCTAAGTCCTTTTATCAGTAAAATACAGAAAATGAAAAAAATTTATTATTTTGCTCTGGAGTCTTTTGACCATAAAAAAGCTTCTGCTCATTAAGAAATAATTCTTTCATGCATGCTCTATGCTCATTTTAACGTCATGGGTAGGCATAATATTAGTCAATACCTTTATACCGAGCAATAGCTTTGTGTAAAATGTTGACAAATATACATGTGTAATGCCTACCCATGTTAAAAAGAGCATAGAACATGGTATGACAGAATTATTTTGATTCTAATAGGAAAATCTTGAACTTTTGTACTTCCAAGCAGACCTATAATACACGCTTGAAAGGCAGCCATTTTGATTCGATAAACCAAAAACGTTATAGAAAATCAACAGTTTAACAATATAAAATGAACAGATACATTTAAACTTACTTTCAGAATGATTTTATTTAATTTCCTAGCGATCAACACCAAAACAAATGTCCATTTTGCTATCCGGCGTTGTTTAAAATTCAACTGACGTTGCAATTTCAATGTTTTATTGGAATTAGAACATAGCTTTGTTTCCAAAGCAAAAGAAGAAGATATTTCATAAAATTTCATGAAGTTTGACAAAGATATTGATTGATGACTGAAAACTTGTGCTGCAAATTCTATCTAAATGTTTTCTGTAAAAAACTAAATCCATTTTCTCAGAAAAATACAGGAAATTATATAATCATGATATTCAAAATTTTGCTCTGGACATTGCATTTTGATTAGAAATAAGCCTCTGTCCAAATTTTAGAAAATTCTATGAAGGTTTGACAATTAAAGTCATGTTTCTCGTTTCTCGTTTTTATATAGATTAGACCGTTGGTTTTCCCGTTTGAATGGTTTTACACTAGTAATTTTTGGGGCCCTTTATAGCTTACTGTTCGGTGTGAGCCTAGGCTCCGTGTTGAAGACCGTACTTTGACCTATAATGGTTTACTTTTATAAATTTTGACTCGGATGGAGAGTTGTCTCATTGGCACTCATACCACATCTTCTTATATCTATGTCTAAATTAAATTAACCACACGGACACTGAACATAACAAATGTTGATGCTAGAATCGCTAGGTTTCCCTTCCGAGACATAAATGTAGCAGACTTGACAATAAGGAGATGTGGAGTGGTTATCCATGAGACAACTATCCACCAGAGACCAAATTACGTAGATGATAGCATCTATAGATCACGGTTCAGTTTCAACAATTAGCAAAACCCATTCCGAAAGCTGTAAAAGCCTAAAAAGGTACGGCATGACAAAATGTAAAACCAACGGCTTGAATCATTGTTTCCTTTAACGAGTTTCAACAGATGTACTACCAGTAATACATTGACTCGCGGAGCATTGACTTTGAAGTTTGATCTGTCAAAATTGCCCTTTGACTCGTTCAACTGCAATTAACAGAGCAGCGTGAAGGAAGAAGATTTGTAAACAAAAACTTGAACACGTGTTTAATGAAAAAAGTAAAATAACAAAAATACCGAACTCCAAGGGAAATTCAAAACGGAAAGTCCTTTATAAAATGGCAAAATCAAAAGCTCAAACACATCAAACGAATGGAAAACAACTGTCATATTCCTGACTTGGTACAGGCATTTCCTTATGGTGGATTAAACCTGGTTTTATAGCTAGCTTAACCTCTCACTTGTATAACAGTCGCATAGAATTCCATTATATTGACAGCAATGTATGAGCAAAACAAACAGACATAATAGGTAAAAATGTCAAAAGTTTGGGTACAGCGGTCAACATTGTAATTTAAACTTAATCACTATAAAAACAAATAATTATTTCAACACGATTTATCGTTAAACTTGACACAAGTCAGAGGAGTTCTAATGGGAAAGTTATACTAAAGTGGACTCGAATTGGAACGGATATGTGGGAAATTCAGGATTTTACAGGGTGTAAAAAAAAATCCAAAAAAAACATTAAAAAAACTTTAGAGTCAGCCTGTTTTTAGAGGGTCAGTCGCGTAAGGGAAAACATCTTTTATAAAGTTTAGCCTGACAATACAGATGTAGTGGAATAGCTAAAACATGTTTAGTCAAAAGTGTAAGCCTAGGAAAGCTGCTCTCATGCAAAGCCAATTTTAAATGACAATTAATTGCAAAAATTTGAAGCATATTTGAATTTCGATTAAACAAATATTACTTTTAAATTTATCCTCGACAGTCACTCTCAATAAAAATCAATTTAACTTAAAGAGGGCAACAACATTCTAACAGGAAAATAATAAGTCGATTATCATTTTGGTATTTGATACTCGGTTTTAACAAGCGATATTCAAATACTTGAGTATGCTCATTGACATCCCTCATAACAAGTGTCATAATTAATCTCTGATATCCAAAGCCAGGATTACCAATTAATTTGTTAGGTTTGAAATGGTCGGTATAATATATAATTTGATCCTGTAATATAATTCAAGGATACATAAAGCTTGTTATTACACCTTGTTATTAAGGTGTAAAGTCCATGTCTGTCACGCCAGTATTAAAACATGCGTCTACAATGCTACTTGAATCTTCTTTCACAATTACATACAATTACATTTACATATATTTGTAGATGTTTCATAACAATTCCATTTTAATTGGCATGTGCACACAACAATCATGTGCTGTTATAAAGTGATGTTTTTTAATCCAACTAAAAAAGCAACATCCAAAATTTCATATGCTTGCTATGACAACATTACTAGTTTATGGTTTAATTTGTAATAAAAGTTTCATTTATTAACATGTTAACCTATGAACTCTTATACAAAATTTTAAAACAGTGTTCCTGCTAAGAATTTTCAAAGTTATAAAGGGACATTTCTCTAGAACGGTAAGTGACTTACTGCCCAAATTTGAACTTTGTCTGCAAGTTTTGGTTCTTAGCAATATGTACGAGTTTCAATAAATTTGGATGAAGAAAACTCAAGAAATGAAAATAGGATGGATGGAAGGACAGTCAAGGGTAACACTTACAGCCCTTGTTGCCTACGGTGAGGCATAAAAAGGGGTTCTTGGTTATTATCTAAAAAATGTTTGATGTATTCTCTTTGAAATCATTATATAAAAATCAAGAAAGTTACATCAGTTACTGAGAATGTTGGATTCATTAAGAGTAAGTTCATGTTTATAAATAACAGCTTAACACACAGCTGCAAATCTTACATGTACATCAATATTCAGGCAAAAACGTTAACAAATGCATTTTAAAGTAACAGAGATATGAACAAACCCTGTTTTGCACTGAGCAACATGATGGCATACAAGCTTTGGTGTCTTTCGTTTGCACTGGCTGGGTATCAAACCAACAACCTTTTCCACCTGAGGCAAGCACACTGCACACAACAGTTACATAAATGTTTTCAAAAACATCAAAAGTGTTCTCACATGTAACTACTACAAATGTAATTTCAATGTGTGTATATACATGTACTTTATGCAGTGCATATCAAAACGTTGTCCTCTGTCAAAAACCCCTTCTGTCTGAAGCTATCTAATATGAATATTGGAGCAATATCTGGACAAATTATGTCCTTGTTCATGCTGTTTCACTTGGTAACAAGTCATATATGTGCACTGGGTCAAATTGGCACCTGGACATTTCAGCATCAACTGCTGGATATTTTGAAACCTAATGTTTAATCATCCTATTAATTTTTAGAATGTTTTGTGTTTTGCATCCAGGCCAACCAAGGGTATAGTTTGCATCCAGGCCAACCAAGGGTATAGTTTGCATCCAGGCCAATCAAGGGTATAGTTTGCATCCAGGCCAACCAAGGGTATAGTTTGCATCCAGGCCAACCAAGGGTATAGTTTGCATTGGTTGAACAGCACTTCAAACTAGAAAAAGGAATCATCGCCTAATGTTGGTAGGACTTGGGAGTGTCTGGCAGTTATTTATGCATCTTTCTCGTTGACATGCACAAAATGAAGAATTAAGCCATATGTTTGCATAACCAATTGCAAGTATTCTTTTGTATATCTGTATATTTTCTTCATAACTTTATACGAGATTGAAATTTGTCATATTCAGTTGGATTACAAATGCATACATTGTAAATGTACTTTAATGATTATCTGACATTTTCATTAAATGCTTTCATCTTACATGTATACACTAACATGTATAATGTATTCCAATTACATTGCTAAATAATTTATATGAAGGGGTTATTATTCCTTTGATAAAACACGATAATCCTTAATTTAGGCCAAGAATACTTGAAAAGAGATGAGTTTTATGTCTGTACCAAGTTAGGAAAATGACAGTTGTTCTTCACTCGCTCCGTTGATTGATAACGTCTGATTTAGTCTGTTTTTATGGACATCCCCTTTTTGAATTTACCTTGGAGTTCTCCATTTTTGTTATACTTTTTTGCTACACATACAATTATACCTGCTAAGTTTGCTAATCTGCACTCAGTGTTACATATATATATGACAAAATAATTCATATAAGAGAATACTAAAATGCTTAGTTTAAACAGGGTGTAAATTGATAAGCTCCTAATCACTCCAGTTTTTCATAACATTTATTCTGTTTGTATAGCATTCAACCCTATGCCAACAAATTTAATACATTTTATACATGTACATTTTTATACCTAGAATTAAAATGTTGGCATATGTTGAATGAAACTGGATCATCCTGCTCTACTAACATGACTAAACACATTTTCAACCATTATCAAGATGATTATAAAATACTTTAATTTTCTCTTTCATAAAAAATATATACAATATATGCATGTATGTACAACATTGTCATGATTGTACAAGTTGATAAAAAAAGCAATTTCCAACCTGTAACTGTGGGGTTTTTTTTTTTGGCTTGTAAGTAAACCCAATGTGTGGGCTGTTGCTATTGAAGAAATATAGTATACATGTACATGTATCTTATTCTTTCACTAATTCATTAAATTTAACAACAAATGAACAGACAATTAATCTATTACATTCACACCTTTTGCAACAAACAACTTCATTATAATTGTGTTTGGACATGTTAACTCATTCATATTAAATTATCTAACAAGGTGGTTTGGACTTGTCTAATTGAAAAATTTAACACCTTAATTTGATAAATGGACTATAAGCTATATTTTTAATTACTGTAGTTTAAATATACATGTTAGATAATTGAGTATGTCATTAGTTGAAAGGATTTGAATTTCCTTATATAAATCAAACTAACGGGGTGCTTTCACCCGTATTCCTATCCACACTGGGTTGTTTTGCTCGAGTTCAATTTGCCCTGAAAAATGAGTTGTTTGGCCCAGGGATTGTGAATTATAAAATTCATGCTTATTCTTTCGTCAAAAAAGGAGGAAGATACCAAGGGGACATTCAAAACTCGTCATGTTTATAAGTTAAAGAAAAACTGACAAATGCCATAACAAAAAAAGAAACACAACAAAAAGACAAACAAGAACACAAAACACTACATAAATCAAACTGCTTGTGAGCACTGAAGGGTAAAGAATGCTTTCATTTTGCAATTTGTGAATTTTTAAGTACATACATCATGTACATGCAAGTACACAAACCTGAGTTATTTTTCATTCTTAAACAGTTGAATTTAGTTTTTATATATGTACTGATAAATCATCCTAAACTTAGCTAGTTCATGGTTGGTTATTTATAAAAATAATGTAAAGAAAGTAAAAATAAAAAGTTAACTAGTAAATATATACAGTCAGAGCTCAGACACATACAAGTCGAAACATGTTTTGACCTCTACAAGTCAAAATAAGTAAAATACAAGAGTTATTTCTCTTTTTTCATGAATCACAATTCGACTTAATCAAGTCCATATTCGACAAACCTCAATTTAAACATAAAATGACTTCTGCAAGTCAATTTTTGTACAGCTGAAAATTCACATAGATTACTTATTTTTCAGTAGGGATTATGTCCCCTTATTAGAAGAATCGACCTGAAGGGGTCATCTTTTGTCTTCAGACTGGAAAAAGTCTGTTTTGGTTAAAGCTGCTTCAGATGAATAGACCATTATGAAGGGACAATGATTTCTAATATTTTCAATGAATATAATCATCAAATTTCAACTTGCATAAATACAAAAATATATCAGTCATATATTTTTTGTGCCTATGCAAAGTCTGGAGTATTTGACTGGTTTTTTATACGACCGCAAAAAAAATTTGCGGTCGTATATTGGTATGACGTTGGCTTCGGCGTCTGAAGACACATTGGTTTTCGCACTCTAACTTTAGCTTAAGTGAATGGATCTCTATGAAATTTTACCATAAGGTTCAATACCACAAAAGAAAGGTTGGGATTGATTTTGGGGGTTATGGTACCAACAGTAAAGGAATTAGGGGCCAAAAATAAGCAGTTTTGTAACTTCCAGACATAACTTGTGTCAGTAGCGGATTTACCGGGGGGGCACAGGGGGCACGTGCCCCCCAGTCGGGGTCACCAAAAAATGGTCTAACATAGTTTTATTGCTACTGCATCTGCTTATCTAGATATCTAGATGGAAAATCAGGACACAGCTTGATTTGACTTCCTAAACTGGTCGTTAATTAACCCCAGCTTCAACATGTGTGATTTATGGCAACTTATCGATGGGTGTGTAAATATTGACACCTTTGTGTAATGTCTATATCCAAAAGCATTTATGTTAACTACATGTACATGTACATGCTGATTTGAATTAATACGAATATTGGTTTCTAATACAATATTACAGGATCAAGATCGATTAACAAGTGAAATCTTCTGATCAGGAAAAAAATTACCAACTAAAAAGGGTCTTAAAAGAATATGTAAAATAGATGTTTAGTATCAAGAATGTTAGTATCGACATGAGATACGTCTTTTACCAAACTCACATTGTATACGGTTTCTTGGGAATGTGCCTGTCTCAGAACAGTCTATTAAAAAACAAACGATTTTTTTCAATGCATGCAGCATTTTTTTTTAAACTGAATGTCATGTTTTTTCCCTATATTTTTTTATGGAAACAAAACCTTCCCCCTCCATAAAACATGAATGGTCTGTGCCTTATATATAATCATTAATAAAATGATATTGTTTCTTAGAAAAACTACTACTTGTGTGTTTTTATGCTGTGCATGTACTGATTTTGTGTCATGAATGGATACCCCATATCCTTTGTTTAATTACCATGTATGAGGGTATGAATGGGCAGGGACTTTCTATACTAGACTATCCTTGGAATGGGTTACCGTGAATGAGGGTATGAATAGGGTTTACAGTTTAGAGAATAATGGTCAAAAAGTTAATCCTAGAAAAAAATTTGCCCAAAAAGTATAGAAAACAGATTAAAGCTTTGATGAACTGTAAAGAATAGAGGACAATTGGCAGCAAATAAAAGAGTAGAAGGAAATGGACCCAAAAATAATGAAAAGATATAAAAATGAAGACCCCCCCCAAACAACCACCATCATCCCCAATACATGACACCACCACCTCCCAAACTCGCATATATAGATATAGGAAGATGTGGTGTGAGTGCCAATGAGACAACTCTCCATCCAAATAACAATTTATAAAAGTAAACCATTATAGGTCAATGTACGGCCTTCAACACGGAGCCTTGGCTCACACCGAACAACAAGCTATAAAGGGCCCCAAAAGTACTAGTGTAAAACCAACGGTCTAGTATATATAAAAAAACGAAACGAGAAACACGATAAATTACATAAACAAACGACAACTACTGTACATCAGATTCCTGACTTAGGACAGGTGCAAACATTTGCAGCGGGATTAAACGTTTAATGGTACCAAACCTTCTCCCTTTTTCTGAAACAATAGTATAACATCACAACATAGAAAACACACGATAAAACATCAATTGGAAGGCTTAACTCAATCAAAACGTAAATTAACACACTATGAACGAATAAATTCGATCTGTGATACCTGAAAGTAAATACATAGTTAATAAAATATTAGGGACAAACATTCAAGGCCAAAAAGCAAACAAACAAGTCCAAATAAAGCCATGGCAAAACACTACCATGAAATATTAAACCCTTAGAAAATAATCACTTTTGAAAAACCGGTTTTCATAATATATACAGGTAAATGAAAAATAACTTTGTCGTTTTAGGTATACTTTTTCTGTCTATATAAAATCTTCCAATAATTAGGAATACCAAGAAAGGTCTGTCATATAAATACCTAATTTAACACTAGATACATAAGGGGTAAATATCAACAATAAAACTTCCCTGTACAGATTAAAGGAGAATAATCTTGATGTTAATACAAATGTAGTACGAAGAAGTGAAAATTAGTATATGCATATATAAAAAAAATCTTTTAAAATTTTGGTTTCATGGTGCCCCCCCAGACATCGAGGTTCTGGATCCGCCCCTGTGTGTGTTAGTGTATGGATCTCTCTGACATTGTACCACAAGGATCCATATCACAAAGGGAATGCTGGGATTGATTTTGGGGGTAATTGCCTCCAAATTTTAGGAATTACGGGCCAAAAAAGGGCAAAAAACAAGCATTTTTCTAGTTTCATGACAATAACTTGTGTGTAAGTTTATGGATCTTTCTGAAATTGTACTACAAGGTTCCATATCAAAAAGGGAAAGCTGGAATTGAGTTTGGGGGTATTTGCCCAAAGCGTTTAGGAAAAAGGGGCCAAAAATAAGCATTTTTCTAGTTTCCAGACAATAACTTGTGTTCAAGTGTATGGATCTCTCTGAAATTGTATTGCAAGGTACCATACCACAAAGGGAAGGCTGGGATTGATTTTGGGGGTAATTGCCTCAAAATTTTAGGAATTAGGGGCAAAAAAGGGGCAAAAAAACAAGCATTTTTCTAGTTTCAGGACAATAACTTGTGTGTAAGTGTATGGATCTTTATGAAATTGTACTACAAGGTTCCATATCACAAAGGAAAGCTGGGTTTGAGTTTGGGGGTAATTACAAAATTTGAGGGGGTATATTTTTTTTCATTTTTTTTCTTTAAAATTTTCCATTTTAAATTGGTTATTTCTGATTTATATATAAAAGCAAATAATAATAATATAGTTTGAATAGGAAAATTAAAAATTTTTAAGTTCTTAGACCACATTCATTCTGTGTCAGAAACCTATGCTGTGTCAAATATTTAATCACAATCCAAATTCAGTGCTGTATCAAGCTTGAATGTTGTGTCCATACTTGCATCAACTGTTCAGGGTGCGACCTCTGCGGTCGTATCAAGCTGCATCCAGCGGAGCATTTTATTTTCTATTTATTATTACAACAATTTTAAACCATCTTTCAGTTTGTTTTTTTTTTTTTCACTTAAATAGATAGCTTTTCAATGTTCATTTGGCAAATAGATTAAAATGATTTAACTTTAAACTTTTTTAATTTTTTGCCAAATAGTGTAATCAGAGAAAAGTATTCTTACAGCTTTCCAGTTTTTCTGTTCTGAATGAATGATAGGATTACCCCCATCCCTTGGCTGATTATCAATGAACACCCCCGTTTTTGACATCAGATACCATTTTATTGGATTAACCAAATGAATAAAAAGACATTATAAAATATAGGAACGAAAGCTTTTGGTATTTTCAAAAATTATCTGATAAATCTTGTAAAGATTTGTACTTAAATGCAATCTTGCTCCAAGCAGAGTACTTAGTTACAAGAAAAAATATTCATTTTCAGACTTATTCAAGTCCAAAATAAGTTATTTATAACCATATGAACAAAAGGACAAAATAGAAAATAGGAACAAAAGATTTTGGTATTATCACAGATGATATGATAAATCTTGTTAAAATTTGTACATCAATGTAACCTTGTTCCAATCAGAGTTAATGTACTTATATGTACAACAAAAAAATGAAATTCACTTTTGTACTTATTCAAGTCCAAAATAACCATATGAACAAAAGACAAAATAAAAAAAAGAATGAAAGCTTTTGCAATTTTAGAATTATCACAGTAAATCAGATTAATCTTATAAAATTTGGACTGCAATGCAACCTTGCTCCAAGCAGAGTAAATGAACTTACAAAAGAATAAAATTCATTTTAGACTTATTCAAGTCCAAATAGGACAGACATGTTATGGTATTAGTTTTCATAACAGAATTTCACAGGCCTCAAATCCTGTCTTTGAAATCTCAGTCTCTTGGGTATATGTATGACCCATAATTTGGACTTTAAAGATTTTTTGTAAGTCTATACAATATTGGTTGCAATATGTTAAATTGAGTATTTCTACTTAAAGTATGATACAATAATGAATGACATTATCACATGATTATCATGATTATAGCAGATCTACAATAAATGAGCAACAGCTGAATATATGTTCCTGAAAGACAACATGTAGTTATTTTGTCTTGTCTTTAGAATTTTAATTCAAGAGTTATGCAGGTAGACCCTTGTGTAATTTTGAAAGGTACACACAATATCACTAATTTCGAATTGTACAAGTCGATATTTCAAAAACAAAGACAGTCATGACATTTGATATTATACAGGATCCTTATTATAAATGTAGTATATATATCAGACAAATAATCTCACACAGCTATTTCCAGTTTTTCTGAATGAATGATAGGATAATCCACATCCCTTGGCTAATTATCGATAAACATCCCCCTTTTTTCTCAACACTAGATAATATTTTATTCTCCAAGCAGAGAACTTGGTTTAATAAAAAAATTAAATTCACTTTCCGACTTATTGGAGTCCAAAATAACCATAAAAAAAAGACAAAATTTTTTGTTATTATTAATGAATATCTGATAAAGCTTGTAAAAAATATGCAACTTTTCTCCAAGCAGAAAACTTGGTTACAAAAAAAAGTAAAATTCATTTTCAGACTTATTCAAGTCCAAAATAACCAAATGAACAAAAAGACAAAGTAAAAAATTGGAACCAAAGCTTTTGCAGTTTTTGGAATTATCACAAAAAATCAGATAAATTTTATAAAAATTTTGACTTCAATGTAACCTTGCTCAAAGCAGAGTAGATATACTTATAAAAAGAATAAATTCATTTTCAGACTTATTCAAGTCCAAATAGGACAGACTTGTTATAGTATTAGTTTTTCATTACACAGAATTTCACAGGCCTCAATTCCTGTCTTTGAAATCTCAGTCTCTTGGGTAAATATGTATGTATGACCCATAATTTGGAGTTTAAAGATTTTTTGCAATCTATATAAAATTGGTAGCAATATGTTAAATTGAGTATTTCTACTTAAAGTATAATACCATAATCAATGACTTTAATCACATGATCATAGCAGATCTACGATAAATGAGCAACCGCTGCATATATATATGTTCTTTGATGACAACTTGCAGATATTTTGTCTTTAGAATTTATATCAAGAGTTAAGCAGGTGGAAACTTGTGTAATTTTGAAAGGTACACACAATATCACTAATTTCGACTTGTACAAGTCGATATTTCAAAAACAAAGACAGTCATGACATTTGATATTATACAGGATCCTTATTATAAATGTAGTACATATCAGACAATAATCTCACACAGCTATTTCCAGTTTTTCTGAATGAATGATAGGATAATCCACATCCCTTGGCTAATCATCGATAAACATCCCCCTTTTTTCTCAACACTAGATAATATTTTATTCTCCAAGCAGAGAACTTGGTTTTAAAAAAAATTAAATTCACTTTCCGACTTATTCGAGTCCAAAATAACCATATAAACAAAAAGATAAAAATAGAAAAAAAACTTTTTTTTTGTATCCAAGTTTTCTGCTTGGAGAATAAAATATTATATGGTGTCAAAAAAAAGGGGGATGTTTAAGAATAACCAAATGAATAAAAAAGACAAAATCTTTTGTTATTTTTAAAGAATATCTGATAAATCTTGTAAAAAATATGCAACTTTTCTCCAAGCAGAGAACTTGGTTACAAAAAACAGTATAATTTATTTTCAGACTTATTCAAGTCCAAAATAACCACATGAACAAAAAGATAAGGTAAAAAATTGGAACCAAAGCTTTTGCAGTTTTTGGAATTATCACAAAAAATCAGATAAATCTTATAAAAATTTTGACTTCAATGTAACCTTGCTCAAAGCAGAGTAGATATACTTATAAAAAGAACAAATTCATTTTCAGACTTATTCAAGTCCAAATAGGACAGACTTGTTATAGTATTAGTTTTTCATTACACAGAATTTCACAGGCCTCAATTCCTGTCTTTGAAATCTCAGTCTCTTGGGTAAATATGTATGTATGACCCATAATTTGGAATTTAAAGATTTTTTGCAAGTCTATATAAAATTGGTAGCAATATGTTAAATTGAGTATTTCTACTTAAAGTATAATACCATAATCAATGACTTTAATCACATGATCATAGCAGATCTACGATAAATGAGCAACCGCTGAATATATATATGTTCTTTGATGACAACATGCAGATATTTTGTCTTTAGAATTTAATTCAAGAGTTAAGCCGGTGGAAACTTGTGTAATTTTGAAAGGTACACACAATATCACTAATTTCGACTTGTACAAGTCGATATTTCAAAAACAAAGACAGTCATGACATTTGATATTATACAGGATCCTTATTATAAATGTAGTATATATCAGACAATAATCTCACACAGCTATTTCCAGTTTTTCTGAATGAATGATAGGATAATCCACATCCCTTGGCTAATCATCGATAAACATCCCCCTTTTTTCTCAACACTAGATAATATTTTATTCTCCAAGCAGAGAACTTGGTTTAAGAAATGTTTAAAAAATTTAAATTCACTTTCTGACTTATTTGAGTCCAAAATAACCATATAAACAAAAGACAAAATAAAAAAAAGAATGAAAGCTTTTGCAATTTTTAGAATTATCACAGTAAATCAGATTAATCTTATAAAATTTTGACTTCAATGTAACCTTGCTCAAAGCAGAGTAGATATACTTATAAAAGAACAAATTCATTTTCAGACTTATTCAAGTCCAAATAGGACAGACTTGTTATAGTATTAGTTTTCATTACACAGAATTTCACAGGCCTCAATTCCTGTCTTTGAAATCTCAGTCTCTTGGGTAAGTATGTATGTATGACCCATAATTTGGAATTTAAAGATTTTTTGCAAGTCTATATAAAATTGGTAGCAATATGTTAAATTGAGTATTTCTACTTAAAGTATAATACCATAATCAATGACTTTAATCACATGATCATAGCAGATCTACGATAAATGAGCAACCGCTGAACATATATATGTTCTTTGATGACAACATGCAGATATTTTGTCTTTAGAATTTAATTCAAGAGTTAAGCCGGTGGAAACTTGTGTAATTTTGAAAGGTACACACAATATCACTAATTTCGACTTGTACAAGTCGATATTTCAAAAACAAAGACAGTCATGACATTTGATATTATACAGGATCCTTATTATAAATGTAGTATATATCAGACAATAATCTCACACAGCTATTTCCAGTTTTTCTGAATGAATGATAGGATAATCCACATCCCTTGGCTAATCATCGATAAACATCCCCCTTTTTTCTCAACACTAGATAATATTTTATTCTCCAAGCAGAGAACTTGGTTTAAGAAATGTTTAAAAAAAATTTAAATTCACTTTCTGACTTATTTGAGTCCAAAATAACCATATAAACAAAAAGACAAAAAAAAACAAAAAACTTTTTTTTTGTAACCAAGTTCTCTGTTTGGAGAATAAAATATTATCTGGTGTCAAGAAAAAAGGGGGATGTTTATGAATAACCAAATGAATAAAAAAGACAAAATCTTTTGGTATTATTAAAGAATATCTGATAAATCTTGTAAAAATTTGTATTTATATGCAACTTTTCTCCAAGCAGAGAACTTGGTTACAAAATAAATAAAATTCATTTTCAGACTTATTCAAGTCCACAATAACCATATGAACAAAAAGACAAAATAAAAATTAGAACAAAGCTTTTGGTATTATCAAAGAAAATCTGATAAATCTTATCAAAAATTGTAATTTAATGCAACCTTGCTCCAAGCAGAGAACTTAGTTACAAAAAAAAGACAAAATTCATTTTTAGACTTATTCAAGTCCAAAATAACCATATGAACGAAAAGACCAAATAAAAAATATTTTTGGAATAATCACAGAAAATCCGATAAATGATAATCTTATAAAAATTTGAACTTCAATGCACCATGCATGTGCTCCAAGCAGAGTACTCACAAAAAATAAAATTCATTTACAGACTTATTCAAATCCAAAATAACCATATCATGCATATGGAAAAAAAATTGGAAACGAAAGCTTCGGACGCATGAAATTTATAACGTGTTGTTTTCAATTTTTTGATATTATCATAGACGATCTTATTAATATTTGTACTTCAATACAACCTTGCAAATTTGATCCAAGTAGAGTACTCACTAGCTGTGGAACCTTAGCTCTAAGGTCCTTATGATATTTTTTGACAATTTGTGTTTTGCAAATTGTCAAAAAATATTAATATCATAGGGACCAAATTGTCAAAAAATATCATAAGGACCTAAGAGCTATGATTCCACAGCTAAGAACTCACAAAAAGAATAAAATTCATTTTCAGACTTATTCAAGTCTACATAAGACAGACTTTGACTTGTTATGGTCACAGTCCTCAAATCCTGTCTATTAAATCTCAATCATTTGCATAAATATGCATGTATATATTACCATAAATTTGGACTTAACTTTTTGCAGGTCGGTCTATATAATATTGGCGATATATAATTATTTTTTATTTCGACTTGTGCAGTTGGATTAAAGTATTAGACAAATATCTATTATATTACAATTATTATAGCTGTCTATAATAATAACATTTTGTGTTCCACTGTTTATTATCCTTGAAATAATCAAAAGTCAGGGCTGATATGCAAAAAACCACTCAAGTTAAGATATCCAATCGTAGTATTAGTTTATCGTAGGACATGTAGAAAAATCTGTCCGTTCGGAACAAATCTTAACTTAAGTAGCTGTATGCATATGGGCCTCGAGTTAAAAAAAATGCCTTGAAAATCTTATGATGTTTTAAAAATGGAACACACAATATCACTTATTTCGACTTGTACAAGTCGCAATCTAAACACAAGGACATTCATAAAATCACAAAATGTAGTAAAACACATAACAAAATTATGCTATCTTGGGCAATAACATCTCAGTTATTTCCATAATTTATTACTGAATATAAATATAAATATATAACATGAGGGTACCCAAATTGCACCTATTTTGAGAGTTTTTTCACCTACGTTTATTTATGATCCAGACAAAAGTTTCCATTCCGTGTTTATTTTGTAGATGTATCCTTATTTACTATATAGTTCAACCAATTTAATTTTGAATTTATATTGAATAATAGAAAAATGGGTTTGAACCGACCTCCAAACGATCCTTGATTCTGTAATGAGTAGTTCCCAAATTGCATCCATGCTTATATTCACATCCTTAAAAATCGAATAAAAGATGTTTTGTTATATTTCTTCAAATATTTAGAACAATCTGACATTAGTCCATGCTTACTATTCATTTTTTAAGAAATGGGTGCTTGTAGTTGTAACATATTTTATTTGCTCAATTTTAAAAGACAACTTTTTTGTGGTCGTTGCATGGCGACCTTTCCGTAAATTTTACTTTTTCCAGTGAATGCTTCATCTGTTGATATATACTGTGAATGTTTTGTGAATATTTAAATATATTTACCTATTTGAAAGACGTGCATAATGTCAACTAATTAAAAAAATACAAATTTTTAGTCCGTAAGAAAACTTGAAAGATTTTCGCTGCTATTTGCTTAATAGGTGCAATTTGGGTACTGTGACGTTAACAGATTTATTAAACGAGTCTTTCTTTACAATTTGTATCTATCTTTTGCAATATTTTATTTTTCTCGGCTACATGGTCTGTGAAATTCTTACACCAATGCTGAAATGATCCGTGCCCCAACTTGCCTTCAAAATCATAAAAAAAAAAGTTTTAATCTGTTGAAAAATCCATTTGGAAACATACAATCTTTAATGCAGCCTTTCTTCGATCAGAAGTTGTTACGACAGATAAAATGTATTTATTATTATCAAGGATTTGAATAGTAAGACAAATCGTTGTTATTATCAGTATCGTTGTGGAATTTGTTTAAGAACTTTACGGCAAATGAAACACACATCGCCGAAGACAACACGAGTTGTCTCCCTAAATTACAAATAAATAACACTCAAAACATTTATTGACCCATAGAAGTCGAAAGTTGTCTGCGGGTAGGTGACTTCAAACGTCACGCGTATCAATTTGGAAGTCACGCGCCTTGATGGCACTGACAAAATATCGTTTACCTAATATCCCTTCATCTGCAAAAAATGCGTTTAACAACCTAAAAAATCGGAGAAGAACTGTGCAGCAGTTCCAAAACGTACTGAAATCACCCTAGTTTTACCGTTAAATCGATAAAAATCAATACCGTACTCAATGACTTTTCCATTACAGTTCGTTTCTAATAATGGAGTCTGTCACTGTGAAGTCTCGTTAAAAATCGCGGGATCATAGATAGCGTCATAAAGCGGCAAATTCAAAAAAACCTCTGTATCTGACCATGTAGGGCAAAACAGAAACCGACGCAAACAAGTCAAAATTGGATTTGTTGATATTTACAGTTTTTGACTTGTAGGAGTCAAAACCTGTTTAGACTTGTATGTGTCTGAGCTCTGACTGATATAATCATTATATACATGTCTCTGCAAATGAAAAATTTATAGACGCTTTTAATTTGTCTTCTTGTTGCTCCCTGATGCTTCTTGCCGCTTATTAGTGAGACCGCATCATAAAATAATATCAAGAATATTATATTCTACATTGAAGATTGGTACTTGATTTAATGTCAACAATTATAATTGGTTAATTAACAATATGACACATTTGGCCAATCACTTTTTATTGCCTTTATGTCAGAATAACAGATGGTTAATTAATTTCATCTCAATAATGACTGCAGGATTATGATTTGTTCTTACATTGTTCAGATCGGTAACAGTTGTTTTTCATCTTGACCACATAAAATTAACTTTTAAAATTGGAACCAGCTGAGTGTGCCAAAGGGGATCAACCAAATAACCTAGGCTATAGGAATCAGGACGAAACAAGTTAACATGGGCTTAGCCAGAATCCGAGCAATACGACTTTGGCCAAATTGGAATTCAGGCAAAACAACCCTGGGTGCGAAAGGGAATTGCGGCAAAACTACCAGGATTATAAAATAACAACATTTTCTTAATTAAATAACATGTACAATGACTGTATATCAGATCACAAATGCATCTTAAAGTGAAAAATGTGCAAAGATCCTCACATGATCTCTCTTGGGATTCTGTGTCTAGTGTAATTTGCTCTGGTTGTCTGGACACAAAATCCCAAAAGGGACTAGAGGTTAAGAACCATCTCTGGATTTTATATTTAAACAGACAACACAGATATAATGGGAGAAACGACAGGTAATCTTAAAATGACAGCCTTTTCAAAATAGTTACTTAGCAGGCATAAATGTATCTACATACATGTAATGATGTATACAACAACTCATATCTTACAGTTGGAGATATCACAGGAGTTTGAAATCTTAGCAATAACGGTGTATAAATATGTCAAACTCGACGCTTCTCTCTTCGAGAGCTCTACTGTGATAGTCGAGTTTGACATATTTATACACTGTTATTGCTAAGATTTCAAACTCCTGTGGAGAAATTTTACAACATGACAACGTCAACAACTGAACAAAATTTAAAACAAGTTATTCTCAAAATCCATGGGAACAAGTGTACACATATCACTGTGTATTTACGGGCAACACTATTCTCAGGTTAAAATATAATGCTGATTCTTTTTGTTACCTGTTGATCTCACGAAATGAAAAATTATTTGTAAACAACCTGTTCCGTTTGGCTATCCCACTCTTCTACCATTATGGAAAGGGAGGTAGAAAATGTGTACTATTTCCGGCGGAGAAGTCTTCTTCCGGTTCCAGTCCAAAGAATTGAAAAATGGAAAAGGTCCTAGAAAAGCATTTAGACGAAACGTAGGGACTCATATTGAAGGCTGCCAAGTGAACTTTTAAACATTTGATTACAGAGAAAGGAGACCGTCACAGGACAGGGGCTTGAAAATCTTATTTGATAAATATATCCGTGCTCTCTACCCAAACCTTTTTATGATGACCATTATCTGACAGAAATGATTATCTTGCCATGACTTTTGTTTACATACCGACCATTCCCCTTCCCTCACAATGTTTCAATTTAGTTCAACTTTGTCACCAAGGAGAAAAAAGATGTTTCAGCCATGGAACCAGATCGGCCTTGGATGTATACAGTATTGGCCATATACATGTACATTGTACAGTGGAATCCCCTGTGTCCGCAATATAACACAAATAGAACCGTTCTTGTAATAGTTTTAGTCTTTCAAAGTGACAGAAAAGATTAAAATTGATAAGTTCAAGCATAAATTTAGAATTGCAATCCTATGATTAACCATATTAAGCCATTTTCCATAAAAAAAAATTACATAATCAGATAAAAATGGTTTCATTTTAAGTCAAGGTTTATTAAAATGATATAAATTTTGCTCCTCATCATTGGCAGTCTGTTTGGTTTAAATTGAACTATATTTTGTATATAAAATCTTTCCTTTATTTAAAATAAGCTATTTTAAGAAGGTATTCAAGAAATCACCGGACATTTAAAAATTTTGGACAGGCATTACACAAAATCTTATGGGTGAAACCATACATAGAAGAAGATTTCATGAAATTGAAGTATGTCATGAATTTGTTCACACAATATTATTCGATTATTGGTTTTATGAGTTTACCAAAGCGAAGCCAAAAGTCTTAGGTGCACTGTAATAAAAGTCATTTTGGCCATACTTTTATGTTATATCAAAAGTACAAGAAATTTTGTTGTTTATACTCTTAGGTGATTCCTTCCTTTTGATTTCTGCCTTGTACCTGAAGCATGTCAGACCATTTCTTTTTTGCAATCACATTCATTCCTTGATCTCTTTCTTTCTCTGCTAAATCACATGAGCACTTTTTAAATTATTTCACAACATATCAGAAAAAATATAAATAATAAATATAAAGATGTAATCAACAAAGATGAAGAAGAAAATATCATTTGCCTACAGTAAAAAGGAGTTTTAAAGAGGACAGTACAGATTGATATCGAGGCTATTGCCTACTGTAAATCTATAGCTCAAATATAGACAATATCAAAAGATCCTAGTATAGTAAAATGAATAATCTGCAAGTTTTGAACACTTGCATAAATTTGCTTAAAAGCCATTTTTTACCTAACTGAAATATGTAATACATTTAGAGAAAAAAATTGGGTCAAAATTGGAGATACATGTATTTTCCACAAAAAATTTTTTTTTTTTTTTTTTTTATCTATCCTTTGGGCAGAAATACCTAATACATGTATTTTTGTTTTAGAAGATAAATTCAAGTGTTTTTACAAACAATATCTTTTAATTTTTTTAAAAACAATAAATTTGTGTATTAATACTAAAAATGTAAATAATTCATATTTATTAAATTTTCTTGATTTTAGAAAAAACCAGCATTTTTGCTGTATATTTATTTAATGTTCAACAATTTTAATCAGTGATTTTTTTCTGAAAATTTTGGTGCAAATAATCTTCCTACATTATTAAGCCAAATGTCATTTTCAAAAACAGGAGTCCATGAACTTATTTTCAAGCTAATGATTAAAATCAATGAAAAAATACATTTTTCCAAATAAAGGTAATATGTCCCATTTTGACATAACCCGAATAATTCAGTCGTTATATTCCACTGCTCTACGATGGCTACATTAACGCCTGAAGGCCTAGTCAATGAAAAATCGTCAAAAAATCATTCTGAATTAGCTCGGGATTTACCTATCTAGATAACATTTAGCTATTAGCTGATTGGCTCTCTCTCACAGAGAGCACCAATCAAAGTCCTGGATTCGTGACACGTTTTTATCGTATAAAGAGTTCAGGCCCTCGCGAGTGGGAGAGTTGATCACGGGGAGGGACTGAATTATTCGGGTTAATTTTGACATCACGAAAATAACATTTCATGTTAGCATTTTTATTTCCTCCCATGTAACTGCATCATATATGCCCTTAAAGGCTACCAACAAAGTGTCAGTATTGTTTGCAAATTATCAAATTAAATTACAAGTTGATTTGTTAATTATGGTACTTTCATATAATAATCACAGAGACAGACATCTTTGTCAATCAATCACATAGACACTTATTTTATCACTTATCTATTCATATTATGCTAATTGCCAAGCTCAAAAAAGTATAAATATATGATAAATAAAACAACACATTAATAGGATAAGTGTGTCTACAGGTTTAGCAGCCTTAAATATATTTATTACAATAAATATTTTTTGAACTAATGTCACTTCACTAAAAATAGGAATGCACTACTCATGAGTACCAATCCAGGCTTATAAGTATATATGGGTACACAAAAAAAATCTATCTACAAAAGAGGAAAAATAAATATCACTAAGTTTATATGATTACAAAAATGTATATCTGCATAAACAATAATTAACTCAAAAAGGGTGTGTGGGTACCCAGTAAACATAATATAGAAGAACTACATAAACTGTGTTTGAATATACTAAATCATGCTTATTATGCATACATGTATACCTGTAAAAGCTGCATTTGGGTATATGAAATCCAATCATACATTGTAACTAACATGAACACAAAACATGTGCTTAGTATAAACACAAACAGGTGTTTATATTACCGGTAAACAGTCATTAGACTGTTACTACATCATGTGACCAATAACTTTAATTAATATATTTATTTAATTAGATACACTTAACCTATCTGTAATATTGTAATAAGTTTATTGCAATCAGCATAAATGAAAATGCTATAGCATCAATAACATATATAATATAGTAAGCGACATAATATAAATGAAAACAGAAAGCAAAAAAAAATATAAATCAAATAATACCTTACAAACTACTTTATCAATTGTGACCGTAGTTTCCAGTTTTCGTTTAACAAACAACGAAGTTTAAACTCCAAAGTTCTTGAAAATGTTTAAATAAGTCATACAAATTTTGACATACTGTAAATTCAGAAATTATGGGGTGCATTTATAATTGCGATTTTTTAATAATGGACAAAAATGCGAGATTGATTATTGTGATTTCAGAAAAATCTGCATACAGATATATGTATCAGATATCAGAATGCGAGTTATTATTTATTGTGATACTCACCCAGTCGCATTATTTGTATTAATAAAATCTTTGCAATAATTTCTGAATTTACAGTATACTACATGTATGCAGAATTCACCAGATTATGTTGCTGTACCAGTACAAACTTCAACATTTATTATGTTAAGTATTTTAGTGTGATTTTCTTATGGTATCTTAATGAGAAATCTTTAAGAGAACATGCACTTGATGTGATTTTGTTTTTATTTGTATTACTTTTTGATGACCTCTTGTGTTACATGTATTACTTTTTTGATGACCTTTTGTGTTACATGTATTACATTTTTGATGACCTTTTGTGTTACATGTATGATTACAGATTCAGACTACCAGGAGTTGCAGGTGTCCTTTGTGCAGATGAAAATGGACTTTGTTTAGCAGGTTAGTGCAACTATCAATAGACATGATTTTGTTTGTATTATTTCCCACTGGTATTGCAATATTTTCTTTAATTTTTCCATTAAACTGAGAATGTGAAAAATCACCCTAATCATATCACACTCTAGCCAAATAGATAGAGGTTTCGGAGGCCAATGTCAAATCCATTTCATGGGTGATTTCAGTCTACCATAAATTAGTCTGTTTTTAGCAATGGATACATTATAGTAATGTCTATTTGGTATCTGTGATGAAAGTATTTATACTAAAATAAAACATTCACAAATAAGTTGAATTCAAAAAAATTGAAAATTGAAAATCAGCTGTTGATACAAGTATCTTAAGGTCACCAGGTCACTTTTAAGCAGCAGGGGCCTCGTGGCAGTGGTCTAAGTAGTTACTACTGTAATCACTAGTCAACACTGAGGTTGTGAGTTCAACCCGCTGGTGCACTCGACTCAATCTTAATTGACTAGGATTGTCAGTTTTCCTATCAAGGTCGGTGGTTTTCTCCGGGCACTCGGCTTCCTCCACCAATAAAACTGGCATAAAAATAGCCAAAGCGGTGCTTAAAGTGGCGTTAAAACACCAATATCACAATTTTAAACTGATCTAATTCTTGGTTTTGGTACATTTCTAAAGTCTGTCAAAAATAACCTAACTAGGTACAAAATGTATACACGCAGGGAGTACTGCCTGCCATATTGTCATGGTAAATTGGATCAGTTAAGCTTTTCATGGTTCTCAAGTTTAATATTTTAATAACCATTAGTAATGGGCCAGCTATAAAATTGTTAGAAATATAAGATGAACTGATATCCTTTCTCTTTGCTTTAACATGACTTCTTTCATTGTTCAGTAATCGACTTTTTGTAACTAAATTAGTTTCAAAATTACTTCTTAATGTCCCCTGTTTAGTTTGATATGTATAGTTTAACCTTGACCTCTGAAACTTTCAATGCACCATTAATGATTTATTCTTTAAATACATCGTTTGTAGAGTAAAAATAGCCCTTTTTATGCCCCTGCTGTAGGCAATGGGGGCATTAAGTGTTACCCTTGATCTGTCGTCCATCCTTCTGTCCGTCCCATTTTCTTTTCCACACTCTAACAAGTTTTCCTGCTCCAAATTTTGTAAAACTCATACATAACTCTGATGCATGATTTTTTATTATTAATTGTTTTTGGCTTTTAACTAGCTGTCAGTAACTGCGAGTACTCTCAAATCGTACTTTCTTTTTAATTGGACCTGTTGATACTTTTTGTAATACTTTTTTTTGTTATTTTATATTAATATGGATCTTGTCTATATACCAGCTTTTATTATTTGGAATATCTACTAATTTTCACTTTTTCATACTACATTTGTATTAACATCAAGATTATTCTCCTTAAATCTGTACAGGGAAGTTTTAGCTAGCTCTTATTGTATAGTTTAATTGTTGATATTCACCCCTTATGTATCTAGTGTTAAATTAGGTATTTATATTACAGACCTTTCTTGGTATTCCTAATTATTGGAAGATTTTATATAGACAGAAGTAGTATACCTAAACGACAAAGTTATTTTTCATTTACCTGTATATATTATGAAAACCGTTTTTTTAAAAGTGATTATTTTCTAAGGGTTAAATATTTCATGGTGGTGTCTTGCCATGGCTTTGTTTGGACTTGTTTTTTGCTTTTGGCCTTGAATGTTTGTCCCTAATATTTTATTAACTATGTATTTACATTCAGGTATCACAGATCAAATTTATTCGTTCATAGTGTGTTAGTTTACGTTTTTGATTGAGTTAAGCCTTTCAATTGATATTTTATCGTGTGTTTTCTATGTTGTGATGTTATACTATTGTTTCAGAAAAAGGGAGAAGGTTTAGTACCATTAAAACGTTTAATCCCGCTGCAAATGTTTGCACCTGTCCTAAGTCAGGAATCTGATGTACAGTAGTTGTCGTTTGTTTATGTAATTTATACGTGTTTCTCGTTTCGCGCTTTTTATATAGACTAGATCGTTGGTTTTCCGTTTGAATGGTTTTACACTAGTAATTTTGGGGCCCTTTATAGCTTGTTGTTCGGTGTGAGCCAAGGCTCCGTGTTGAAGGCCGTACATTGAACTATAATGGTTTACTTTTATAAATTGTTATTTGGATGGAGAGTTGTCTCATTGGCACTCACACCACATCTTCCTATATCTAATAACGATAAGAGCCAAAACTACCAGATAAAGTTCTAATTTGGGCAGTGAGTCACATACTGTTCTAGAGTTATGCCCATTACAACTTGGAAAATTGCAAATTTTTTGTTTCCGCACTCTGACTTAAGTTTTCCTGATCCAAATTTTATGAAACTCATACACAATGCCATAAAACCATAACATGCAGACAGAGTCCGAATTTGGGCAGTGGGTCATTTACCCTTCTAGAGGTATGTCCCTTTTTAACTTAAAAATTGCAAAGCTTGGGCGGGGGCATTCGTGTCCTCAGACACATTCTTCTTTATTTTCTTTTTTAGCTCACCTGGCCCAAAGGGCCAAGTGAGTTTTTCTCATCACTTAGCGTCAGTCGTCCGTTAACTTTTACAAAAATCTTCTCCTCTGAAACTACTGGGCCAAATTTAACCAAACTTGGCAACAATCATCATTGGGGTATCTAGTTTAAAAAATGTGTCTGCTGACCCAAGCCAACCAACCAAGATGGCCACCATGGCTAAAAATAGAACATAGGGGTAAAATGTAGATTTTGGCATACATGTTTATATCTCTGAAAGCAAAGCATTTAGAGCAAATCTGACGGGGTAAAATTGTTTATCAGGTCAAGATCTATCTGCCCTGAAATTTTCAGATGAATTGGACAACCCGTTGTTGGGTTGCTGCCCCTGAATTGGTAATTTTAAGGAAATTTTGCCATTTTTGGTTATTATCTTGAATATTATTATAGATAGAGATAAACTGTAAACAGCAATAATGTTCAGCAAAGTAAGATCTACAAATAAGTCAACTTGACCAAAATTGTCAGTTGACCCCTTAAGGAGTTATTGCCCTTTATAGTCAATTTTTAACCATTTTTGGTAAATTTTTGTTATCTTTTACAAAAATCTTCTTCTCTGAAACTACTAAGACAAATTTAACCAAACTTGTCCACAATCATCATTAGGGTATCTAGTTTAAAAAATGAGTCCGATGACCCCGCCCGCGAACCAAGATGGCCGACATGGCTAAAAAATAGTACATAGGGTAAAATGCAGTTTTTGGTTCATATCTCTGAAACCAAAGCATTTAGAGCAAATCTGACGGGGATAAAATTGTTCATTAGGTCAAGATCTATCTGCCCTGAAATTTTCAGACCAATCAGGCAACACGTTGTTGGGTAGCTGCCCCTGAATTGGTAATTTTAAGAAAATTTTGCAGCTTTTGGTTATTATCTTGAATATTATTATAGATAAAGATAAACTGTAAACAGCATAATGTACAGCAAAGTAAGATCTACAAATAAGTCAACATGACCAAAATTGTCAATTGACCCCTTAAGGAGTTATTGCCCTTTATAGTCAATTATTACAATTTTCATAAATTTTGTAAATTTTTGTAAATTTTTACAAAATATTTTCCACTGTAACTACTGGGCCAAGTTCATTATTGATAGAGATAATTGTAAGCAGCAAGAATGTTCAGTAAAGTAAGATCTACAAACACATCACAATCACCAAAACACAATTTTGTCATGAATCCATCTGTGTCCTTTGTTTAATATGCACATAGACCAAGGTGAGCAACACAGGCTCTTTAGAGCCTCTAGTTTGTTTTGCCACTTAATTATATCAAACTCTTATTTTAATAATTGTTTACTACATGCAGGTGATATTTTAGGTGGTCCTTGACTATGTAAAGGGATTTATGAGATAAGACCTCTTGATTGTGCTCTTTATAAATGTCATTCATGCCCTTATAAATTTCCACTTCGTGCTATGAACATCAAAATTATTTATTTTGTTAAAATATTTCCTTTCTCTATTGTAACT
This sequence comes from Mytilus coruscus, assembly GCA_017311375.1. Lineage (NCBI taxonomy): Eukaryota > Metazoa > Mollusca > Bivalvia > Mytilida > Mytilidae > Mytilus > Mytilus coruscus. The sequence goes on from CM029595.1 coordinate 103,373,652, forward strand.
GTATACGTATACCTAACAACAAAATTATTTTATTTACCTGTGTTTAAAGTTATTGCAAATGGCTGATATTTTTGTTCGAGCATATTGTTTTTCTTAAATTGTTTAACATTTCATACCGATATAACATGTTACTTTTATTATTCTTCCTTAGTTTATTTATTTTGAATTTACATTGTATCATAGGTCAAATTTATTTGTTCAGTGTATGTTCAATGGTGTTACTATGTCCTTTGATTGAGTTAAGCTATTTCAGTTGATATTTTATAATGTGTCTTTCTATGTTGTGATGTTACACTATTGTTTCAGAAAAAGGGTGAAGGTTTGGTACCATTAAAATGTTTAAACCCGCTGCATTTGTTTGCACCTGTCCTAAGTCAGAATCTGATGTTCAGTAGTTGTCGTTTGTTGATGTGGTTCATAAGTGTTTCTCGTTTCTCGTTTTATATAGATTAGACCGTTGGTTTTCCGCTTGAATGGTTTTACACTAGTAATTTTGGGGCCCTTTATAGCTTACTGTTCGGTGTGAGCCTAGGCTCCGTGTTGAAGACCGTACTTTGACCTATAATGGTTTACATTTATAAATTTTGACTTGGATGGAGAGTTGTCTCATTGGCACTCATACCACATCTTCTTATATCTCCTTACATACAGTTACAACATTTTGCAACATCAATTCATTATGTTATATGATAAAAGTCTTGCATATACATGTATCTGTTTTATTTATTTATTTCTAGCTAAAGGAGTAGCAGAAAAGTCTGCCTCAGGAAATATTGCAAGTATTGCCAAACAAGCAGCTCAGTTTTATCCTAATTCTTCTACTCCTCCAGTAATCTGTATTGAATCAGAAACAGGGTTGGTATTTGATTTAATTTTTATACTGCTGTATACATTAATCCACAAATAATAAATAAAATATCTATTCCTGTCCTGCATTCCTTTAGGTTTCAAATGACAAGTATTAATAGCCTGTTACCACCACATGGTGTACATAGTGTGTTTTTATGCACTGCGTAAGATAAAAAGATATTAGGCAGGTCATTATGTGTTTTCTGATCGTCTGCCTGCCTGTCCCTTATCACTTTAAAACTTTTTGTTAAGGAAGTTTACCATGAAGTTGTGGTCAGATCAACTTGAAACTTAGCACACATTTTCTTTATGATGTGAACTTTTTATACTATATGTCTTACTTTGGATTCATTTATTTTCATGGGTACCAATTTTCATGGATTGAGGAAAAATTGTATTTTCGTGTATATTCAAGATTTAGTGGTTTTGCCATGTCTGCAAACAAGTCTATAGCAAATTTGTACTTCGTTTATCATTTCAATTTGTGGTTCACCTTTTTACCCCAGAAATCTATGAAAATTGGTATCCAACAAATAATAATAAATCCACAGTATTGGGGTTTTGACCCTGATTTCAGGGTTCATATTACATGGAAATATAGTGCAAATGGTCCGTGGTTTCCTATGTACACAGACTCTTGTTTTAAAGTTTCCTACAAGAGTAATCAAATAATGTCTTTATGGCCAGTTTTGAAATAAAATGGCCTGAATCATCAAGACTGGGCTACTCTAAAAATGTCTTTTGACCCTACCAAATAATCAACAGACTTACAACATTGAAAAAAATAGGAATAAAACACCAATGATTATATTTTTTATGAGCAATGACATAGGCATTTTGGACCAAATATTGGTGAAATGGTCATATTATAACATTGAAATATAGACACCTTAAGCATTTTACTATTATAACATTGAAATATAGACACCTTAAGCATTTTACTATTATAACATTGAAATATAGACACCTTAAGCATTTTACTATTATAACATTGAAATATAGACACCTTAAGCATTTTACTATTATAACATTGAAATATAGACACCTTAAGCATTTTACTATTATAACATTGCAATATAGACACCTTAAAGGGAAACTTTGCAAAAAAATCAAAAATTGATATTATGTCCATTCTGTGTAAAAAAGCTCAAATTCATTAGTATTAAAGTTTTATTCTGCTAGATAAGAGATCACCATCGATTTTAAATTTAGAGTATCAATTCTCTGCGTGCCGCCATTTTGATATCTTCTCCGTTTAGAAACCACGATAGGTCTATAAACCACAAAGGACCAAAACTACAGTAACCTAATGTAGTCGTAATTGCGTGTCGATATCTTTTCAATCGTACGGTTGTTTTATCCGACTTACTAACTTGATACAGAAAAAGTTATTATTTTTTAAATAACCATGGTCTGTCGTTTTTAAACTGTTTATATGGAAATTAGTTAAAAAGTCAAAGTTCAAATTCATTAATGATCATGAATAAGTGTTCCGTGAAAATTATTTTCGAAAATCTAATTTGTTCATAATTCTATTATGCAATAAACTTATTTAAATAAATTTGGACCTTCCCTTATCTGATCACCAGCATGGCTTAAGGTATTACTCCCAAAGGTATTGTGAGGTGACACGTCCAGGTATTCAAGCGATTTCCTGTTGGGCTTGCAAGTTCATGCATCATTTCACTTCTGATGGTATTGATCAGTGTACACGGCCGATAACTTGTAACTTTCTATTTTGAACTATCAGGTGTATGATATACATCTCTGTCTTGCGTGTCCGATAGTGATATACTAGTCATTACTTAACTCATACGCTTGCTTATAAATAACATTTCTGGTGTAAAGAATATTATTTACAAAAAAATCTTAATAATTCAAAAAAAAAAAAAAAATAAAAAAATGATAAAATAAAAATCTATTTACATGTTTTTTCCACGGGTAAATTTGGGAAAATGTAAGTATATACTTGTTGTCAATAGTGAAGGACAGTTTGAAACATACAAGAAGTATTGATTAAACAAAAATGTACACACTTGTCGATCATTCGTTTATACACCTGGATAGAAAGTTACGGGACTATAGATAGTCGCAATTTAAAATATACATGTATACATTGAACATAAGAAAGAAACATACATTTTGTTTAAATTGGGGTAAAAGTTTTGTTAATAGACTAGTCCACGTATGCCAACAGTATGTAATCATCGGATGTCGATGGACTATTGTATACCAAAAGAAGAAGAAGAGAACCAATTTGATTTAAATACAGGTCGATATCTAACTTGCTTTGGTTCATCGAAGTTATGGACATAGTAAAATCACAGATTTATATTTCAATTAGATTGTTCTCGGAACAAAGGAAGAAATTCGTCATCATCACAATTGTTGGGTATAATGGATAATAATGTGAACATGGTTCTGAAAGTGTTTTATGCCAAATTTCCTGTTCCAACATGTATGTTACATATATGTCACTGGACGTAAATTGATTATCCCCAAAGGATGTGATTTTTTTTTCCAGGAAAACTATTGAGTATCAAAGTTTCAAATTAATTTCGGGAATTATTTTCTTTCTTGGTATTCAATAACAGAAATTTAAAGAATAAACTGCTTGTCCGCTTCAGGGGTATTCTTGCCAGTTAAAACAGACTTATAATTATATACAAAAATAGGAAAGAGGACATCAAATTGGTTCTGTCTTTTTTTAAACATCGTTGGTCAAATAGCTAAAGTATTATACGTTGTGAGACGAAGACTATTTTAATAGGGACATTCCGATTATGTATAAATTTTGTTGATGTTTTCACACCTGAAAAGAATATTTGTTCGTAATTTTCGATTCCATTCCAAGAAGATCCTTAGATTTTTGTCAATTTTTTCTCAAATAGCTGAAGTATTTATGCGTTGTGAGATTTAAAATATTTTGATGAGAACATTAATTCCTGAATATGTAAATAAAGATCGTTTTGGATGGACTAAATTCTATAATTGCAATTGGTAATGATCTGTTTCAAATATTCAAGGTTACCGATTCTAATTTAAAATAGCACAATTTTTAGTTCATACACTTGTGTTCAGAAGGCTATTATTATTTATAAATTTATTCAATTAAATTAATTCAGTATTTCATCGTTACAAAAGTATCGGCAGTCATAATTCATTTAAAAGTGAGCTTACGCAGAATATAAAAATATACAACGACTATCCAGTTATTGTGCGACTTAATTACTCCACTAAATTAATTTTAATTCTTTTTTATATTTTCTGTGTCTAAAACCAGCACTCCGCTTATCATTCATACGAAATGTTGTTCACACCTGAACGGTAAACCGTGACGGCTACAATTCACTGAATGAAGATCAAAAGATTACAATTACAGAATGCTAATCTTTTAATTACCTTGAGTTTAACTACGAATTCAACATTCACTAAGTGTCACATAACAATACACATTCTATTTCCACAGTACTAGTAATATTTGCTGGACTGAAGCAAAAAGGTCAATACAAACAAGTATTTTTAATACACTATCGATCATGTCAGTTTCCTATGTTTGTTTAAAGTATTTGTCGGGGAAAAAATCATAAAAATGTTTTATCGTTTGATTTTCTTTTATTACTAAAATTCGTATCAAAAAATCGTTAAAACATAAATCCTACAATCTAATTTTAAAAGTTGCATGGCTATCACTTATTTTTAGTTGGTTAATAGCTACACCGAAAGTCGTCGATGCGCTTTAAATTGCGTTATTAGATGGTTAACGAACAAGACTTAAATGAGATTAATTTCACTCCCGGCATGCAAAAAGACTTAAACTACGTCACATAAGTCAGGAAGTTTGGATAAATAAAATTAATAATTCCCAATTTTCTTCTTTATTACTTTTCATATCAAAATAAAACTTGGTGAATATGTTTTTTATGGTATTATGAACATAATAAGATGATAAGTGAAAAATCGCGAATTTTCCCTTTAAGCATTTTACTATTATAACATTGAAATATAGACACCTTAAGCATTTTACTATTATAACATTGAAATATAGACACCTTAAGCATTTTACTATTATAACATTGAAATATAGACACCTTAAGCATTTTACTATTATAACATTGAAATATAGACACCTTAAGCATTTGACTATTATAACATTGAAATATAGACACCTTAAGCATTTGACTATTATAACATTGAAATATAGACACCTTAAGCATTTTACTATTATAACATTGAAATATAGACACCTTAAGCATTTTACTATTATAACATTGAAATATAGACACCTTAAGCCTTTTACTATTATAACATTGAAATATAGACACCTTAAGCCTTTTACTATTATAACATTGAAATATAGACACCTTAAGTATTTTACTATTATAACATTGAAATATAGACACCTTAAGTATTTTACTATTATAACATTGAAATATAGACACCTTAAGTATTTTACTATTATAACATTGAAATATAGACACCTTAAGTATTTTACTATTATAACATTGAAATATAGACACCTTAAGTATTTTACTATTATAACATTGAAATATAGACACCTTAAGTATTTTACTATTTGGATTGCCTAACTTTACTACATCTGCTTGGTTTAAGTAGGTTCTGTTCCAGACGTGAAAATCACATAGGAAACATCTTCATATAAGAAGATGTTGATTTACTTTAATCCACCAATGATCTATTAGAAATAATTGCTAAATTATTGTGAATTTGTATTTCCTTTAAATAAATGTACTTAGCGTAATGGAAGTCTGAATCTTTCCCCACTTGATACATAAAAATATATACATTATAGAGAATGAAAAGCTTATAAATTAAGTAGATATGGAAGACTGCCAATGAGACAACTATACACCAGTGACCAAATTTAGTAGATGTTAAAAAAAATAGGTTGCTATATGGCCTTCAACAATGATCAAAACCCATATCGCAAAGCAAGCTATAAAAGGCCCCAACATATCAAAATGTAAAACAAAACAAATGAGAAAACCAACGGCCTATATGTACAAAACAAAAAAACAAATATGATACAAAAGATGAATTACAGGTTCCTGACTTGGGATAGGCATATACATATTGTGGCACAGTTAAACATTTTTTGGGGCACAAAACCCTCCCCTAACCTGGGACAGTGATGCAAAAACAAAACACAAGAACAAACCGTACAAAACAATTCACGAAAAACAAATATGATTTACAGCAACAAAAAACAACTATCATTTTTTAAAAGGTAAAATTTAAATGCAAGAGTATACTTGCTTCAAATTTTTTATATACCGAAAGTAAAATGAAACACAAGTAACGAATAGAAAATGAAAGGATATGGAGTAAATGTACATGGGACAAAATCGCACACAATACATAGAAAACATAGAAAATTATCAATGAACAGGGCTTTTATTTAAAGCTGCATTTTGATAATGAATAAAACTCTTTATGCAAAATTTTGCAAGTTTCTTCTCTTTTTCAGGAGTGTTCTTATCAAAAGTGAAGATGATATTACAATGGCAATATATAAATCATCACCAACATGAACAAGAACCTTAACTGTGCTAGATAAATATAACTTTATGTAACTGTAAACATAAAAGTTTGAAGAACAAGAACTATGATTTAAATTGTGCAATGATTATGAATGTTTTAGTCGTTAATCTGTTCGAACAATATAATTTAATAAATTAATATATGTAACATATAGTTACAATTTTATTTTCTGATATTATTTTTTGACTGCAGTGCTAATTAGGTTTAGCTGTTTGATGCTCACAACAGTAATCATCAGTAGAGTACTGTAAATTCAGAAATTATTGCATGCATTAAGTATTATATATTATTTGCATCAATAAAAACCTCAAAATAATTTCTGAATTTACAGTAAATAGGTTCACTGGTTTTTAAGCTAGAAATGAAAGTAACATCTAAAGAAGTTTCGCAATAGTCTTAAGATAATGAGGTTTGAGAACTTCTTATAAACAATGGAGTGACCTAATAATGTTCAGTGTAGCCCAAAGGTTCAATTGTAATCATGAAGGTATTTTTGTAAAACATATATCAAGTTAGGTTAGAGCGTTCCTGGTGAAAGGAAATCTAGAAAAGCGCTTCAGACCCAGGAAGTTATTAAAGTGGTATTTTCATTCATTATACCAGTAATAATTATGACTATGGTTGTAATACGGCTGCAAAAAAATTTTTGGGATCATATAATGGTATGATGTCATCGTCATCTGCGTCGTCGTCCAAAGACACATTGGTTTCCGGACAATAACTTTAGTTAAAGTGAATGGATCTTTATGAAATTTTTTAAGAAGGTTCAATATCACAAAAGGAAGTTTGGGATTGATTTTGGGGATGATGGTCCCAACTGTTTGGGAATTAGGGGCCCAAAAAGGGGCCCAAAACAAGCATTTTTCTAGTTTCAGGATAAAAACTTGTGTATAAGTATTTTGATAGCTCTGAAATTGTACCACAATGTTTAATACCACAATTAGAAGATTGGGATTCATTTAAGGGGTTATGGGGCTAACAGTTTAGGCATAAAGGGCCAAAAAGGGGCCAAAAACAAGCATTTTCTAGTTTCCAGCCAATAACTTGTGTGTAAGTCTATGGATCTCTCTGACATTATACCACAAGGTTCCATATAACAAAGGGAAGGCTGGGATTGAGTTTGGGGTTAATTGCTCCAAACATGTAGGAATTAGGGGCCAAAAGGGCCAAAACAAGCATTTTTTCTAGTTTCCAGACAATAACTTGTGTGTAAGTGTATGGATCTCTGAAATTGTACAAGGTTCCATACTACAAAGGAAAGGCTGGGATTGAGTTTTGGGGTTATTGCTCCAAGGGGGGTTTCAAAAAGTTGAAGGGGGGGGGGGATTTTTTTCCCAATTTTTTTAAGGGATTCATATTTTTTTTTCAAAATTTTTAAAATTTCGAATTTTTGAAAAGTTTCAAGAAGAAAGCTTCAATTGCACAGTATTGCACAATGGATTTATAAGATCTTTGACCACATTTATTTTGTGTCAGAAACCTATATTATGTCAAAAATTTGATCACAATCCAAATTCAGACAGTATCAAGCTTGAATATTGTGTCCAAATTTGTCCCAACTTTAGGGTTCGACCTCGTATCAGGCTGCGCTCAGCGAAGCATTTTATTATTAGACTATTTTCTCTTGTTATTTGATTGTTTCCTTAATTGTTACATTTTATAATTTATACCCCATGCAAAGTTTTGGGGGTAATATATGAATTAGCTAGTCTATACTTCCATCTGTCTATCTGTCCTTACCAACTTTTGAGTCCATTGTCCAATTTTACTAAATTTTATGCAACTACAGATTATGATGTGTCAACTTTGAAGCACAACAGATTTCTACTCCATTAATTAAGAAAATTTGATACTATTATAGTATGCATTTTTTGATGCAACTCATACATGCTTCATCAAATGTTCATGAAACTTTATACATTGTAAGATCCTTACATGAAGATGTGCATATAAGTACATGTATAGCATACTGGGCCATTGGCAAAACTCAATGTTTTGCCCTTTTGTTTATAGAAAATTTGTTATTGTAGTTGTTGCATTTGAATGATGATTTTACCCTTTTTGGCATTTTTTTGCAGAATACTATAGTAGATAAAAGATTTTTTTTCAGTAATAAAAATTCCATCAAAAATTAGTTCAATAAATAAGCCAACATGGAAGAAAACAATAATTGATCCCTTATGGGAGTTATGGCCATTTTGCCCTTGAAGAATGGTGTTTACCCACTTTGAGCTCTATTGGCACAAAGGGCTAGTGTGAGCTTTGCCATCACTTGTTGTCCATCATCCCTTGTTGCTGTTGGCCGTCGTCTGTTAAATTAAATTTTACCAAAATATTTTCCTCTGAAACTATGGGACCAAACTACCACAATCATCATTTGGGCATCTAATTTAAATAAAATTCTCTGCTGGAAGCAGCTTGATACGACTGCAGAGGTCGAACCCTGAACAAGTGGGGCAAGTATAAACACTACATTCAAGCTTGATACAGCTCTGAATTTGTATTGTGATTAAATATTTGACACGGCATAGGTTTTCTGACACAAAATGAATGAGGCCAAAGAACTGAAAAATTTGAAATTGGACTTTTACCTATTATGGTCCAATATCCAAAATCTAAATACACAGTTCGATTCAGCATATCCAAGTACACCAAGAATTTAATTTATTTATCTATTAATGATAATATAAGCAAAGTTTTTAAAGGGGTTCGCTTCATAAAAATATATATATATATATTTATGTAGCCTGAAGAAAATTAGTACATGTATAAACAAACCTACCACGAACTTCTTCAAAAATTTTAAAAATAAATTAAAAAACAATTTCCAAATTATTCATCATTAATACAATGTCTTTTAGAAATCCATAAAACTTACCTTTAATTATGTTTCAAAATATCTAATAATAAACAGTAAATTTCTAACTATATTTATACATAATTTCTTCTCTAAAAATAGAATTATGTCTTATCTATTTTAACTATGAATCTTACAATTTTTATAAATTGTGCAATACAGCTCTGAATTTAGATTGTGATTAAATTTTTGACATCATAGGTTTCTGACACAGAATGAATGTGGTCTAAGAACTTAAAAGTTTGAAATTGGACATTTAACCTATTGTGCTCCAATATCAAAAATCTAAATACAAGGCTAGATTCAGCATATATCAAAGAACCCCAATTTTGATGAAATCAAACAAAGTTTAATTTTGGACTCTTTGGGCCTAAATGTGGACCAATTTTATAACTGTGCCCAAAATCCAAAATCTAAATACATGGTTAGATTCAGCATATCAAAGAACCTAAAAAGTAAAATAACTGAAATAACGAACTCTGAGGAAAATTCAAAACGGAAAGTCCATAATCAAATGGCAAAATCAAAAGCTCAAAACACATCAAAGGAATGGATAACAATATCAATATCAAAATTCAATTTTTGTTGAAATCAAACAAAGTTTAATTTCGACCCCAATTTGGACCAACGTAAAAACTGGGCCCAAAATCAAAAAATCAAAATACATGTTTAGATTCAGTATATTAAAGAACCCCAAGAATTCAAGACTATGAATTAAACCCAATTGAAATTGGTCAAGAAATAAGCAATCTATACAAAGTATTGTTTTTGGCCCCTTTTCCTAAATGGTCAGGGCCATTATCCCCAATATCAATCACAACTTTTTTGGTATGGAAACTTATGGTACAATTTCATAGAGATCCCGGACTTATATTCAAGTTATTGTCAGGAAAATCCTAGTTTTTTCTTACCCTTATTCCTGAACAGTTTGGGCCACAACCCCAAAAAATCAATCCCAACCTTACTTTTGTGGCATGAAACCTAGTGGTACAATTTGATTGAGATCCATACACTTATACTCAAGTTATTGTCTGGAAACCTAATGACTTTGAACGAGGATGCTGACAACGTCATAGCATTATACGGTCGTATAAAATGTGGCAGATGAACCTTCCTGCCAACCAACATGACCAGCATGGTTGAAAATAGAACATAGTGGTTCAATGCATGTTTTGTCTATTATCTTGAAAATTCCCACAGACAGAGAAAATCTGATGGGGCAGAAATATCCAGATAGTTGAGGTCCACCTACTGTCCATTTAATTAACAAATGTCAGATGACTTCTAATAGCAGCCTAGTTATTGTCCTTAAATTAAAAAAAATACCATTTTTGCCCCTTTTTGCCTCTTATTTTATTCTTATCTTGAAAACTATAATAGTTAGAGAGAAACTTTAAATTACAAAAATGATCAAGATCTACAAATCAGTCGATATTTCCAAAATTGTCTTGTCTGTCTGGTAGGTTTCGTCTGACCTTGACTTCATTTTCATGGTTAGGTTTATCAGATACTTTAAGCAAAAGTCGTCAATATTTGAGGTCATATTTGGTTTATGAAATAATTGCATGGTGAACATGTTGTCTGGCAGGGTTCATCTGACCTTGACGTCATGTTTACAATTTATTGGTCAATGTTCAATTTTCAGAATAAGGTCTGTTTCTTCTCCGATACTATAAGCAATAGGCTATCTATATTTATTTTATGGTATGATTGAAATGTGTACATGTCTGTCTGGCAGGGTTCATCTTGCCTTGACCTTGTTACATTGATCAATGATAATGTTAAGTTTTTGTGATAGTTTCAGTAAAATCTTAATATAAAAAACTTTCAACATAAATTCAATCATGATAAGTAAATATCATGGGAGACATTTCAGCATATGCACTCTTGTTCTTTTTTGGTGAAAAGTTTTGTGGTTAAAGAAATAGGAAACAGCAAAACCCGGGTCAACATCTAGCGGCTTTCCGATTTTTTGGGATTGAAACTGCTTTTTTTATTTCGTCGATGTTAGGAGGGCTGGTATAAATGTTAATGTCCACAGCAATTGGTTTTTGATTTGCCCTGTCCGATGGATCTTGACAATTGCGTAATTCCTTGAAATACTCTTCCCATCTTTTTGCCTGATCTTGCTCAGTTGTTAGTGTTTTTTTGTTTATTTTTCACTTGTATTGTCTGTATATCTCTTTATCCATTAAGTTGTTTAGTTATCTTGTATACAACACTTATTTAGCCAGTGGCTGTTAATCTTTCTGCCTCTTCTGCTAAAAACTAAGAACAACACTATTAATGTCATGCGTTCAAAGCGGTTTCCCGGATTTACCTTCACCAGGCACGCTCAATGACGAATATTTGTTTATTGTCTTTATCTTTGGCATTGTGTTTTCCGGATTTACCTTCACCAGACACGCTCAATGACGAATATGTGTTTATTGTCTTTATCTTTGGCATTGTGTTTTACGGATTTACCTTCACCAGGCACGCTCAATGACGAATATTTGTTTCTTGTCTTTATCTTTGGCTTTGTGTGTTAATTGTAGTTGTTCTTTTAACCTTTTTGACTTAGAATTTAGAGTTTTTGTGTAATGTGAATAACGTCTACGCTCTTCAATGTTTTGCCATGTATCCATTGATAACCATTCCTTATTCTTCTTCGTTTGATAACCTAGTGTTTTTTTCTACTAACTCAATCTAAAACTTTTTTTATTTGATTCCAGTTCTCTGCTATAACTACATATGTATATTGTTATCTTCATTCGAGGTGTTTCCCAACACACTTAAGCAGTTATTCAGCTCTAAGTTAAACGATTTTCTGATTGATGGTGCCTTTAAGCATTCAATGTCCAATTTATTTTTGATATATGGCTGTTTTTTTGGTGTTTTTCTTAGTTTAAGTTGAACTGTCCTCGTAACAGCTAGTGGTCACTGTTTGCATCAGCACCTCTCAATACTCTGAAATCACATAGAGATCTCTGCATTTTTTTTGTCTATCAATACGTGATAGATTTGATTGATAGTGGTCCCGTCTGGTGATTTCTGAGTAAATTTATGTATGATCATGTATATTTTTTGGGGGGAAATGGTACGTTCAACGCCACAGTTGTTACTCAAACAAAACCCTACTAGTTATTCCCTATTCACATTTCTACTGTCGCAGTCGTCATTGTCATTTACTTTCAACTACAACTTTTTTGTTGGCGTCTTTGTTAGATTTATTTTTGTTGTTTTTTTTTTCTTCTTCAATTTTTTAGTTAGTTGTGTTGTATATCTGTGATGTATGTTTGCATATCTTTGGATGATAAATCCCGGTTGTTGTCACATTGACCTATTGTGTCTGCTTGGGTTGCTCACCTAATTTTGTCAATATGGCGGCGCTATAAACAACTGTGTGTCATACAAGCGGGAGGTTTAGCTAGCTATAAAACCAATTTTAACACACCACTTTCTTCGGAAAATGCATGTACCAAGTCAGGAATATGACAGTTGTTTACCACTCGTTCCGTTGGTTGGTCACGTTTGATTTTGTCGGTTTTTGTGAACTTCACCTTTTTGACTTGGTGTTCGGTATTTTTGTTATACTTTTTTCCCATGGCATGTTCTATATTTATATTGCTGAATCCATCTTTAACATTAATGCCTCCAATTACAAGGACCATGTCGTAATATTTGGAGAAGACAGTTAACTGCTCGTAAAATTGTATTTTCAACAGCATTATTTGTTAATGCATAGCATTGAATGATTGTTTACTTACGTAATTTTGAATTAATAAAATCTAGCTGTATTGAAGCGGCCATTTACTGGTTCCCATTGTATCAGAATGCTTGTTGCTTCTTTGTTGATGATAATGGCAAATCCATCAACGTGGTGAGTATTATGACCTGAATATAGAATTGTGTTCCAGTACTCAGTTTATTTTTTCCAGAACCTGTCCAACGACATTCACTTATGCCAAGAATATCTATTCCATACTCGTAATTTGCGCGTTTTTTGACGTTTCTTACATTGTACGTACACTCTAAGCTGCAATTTTGAGCTTCCCTTTAGGCCAAAGAGACTCAAATTCATTCTTCTAGTTTCCCTGCATGGGATTTCGCTAGGAACTGTTATACTGCCGTCATGATCTTGTTCGTGGCGTGAGTGGAATCGCCCATTAGATCTGGGACTATTATACTGATGGGATTAGAATCTCGTAGATTTTTCAATGTATTATGACCCAGATTAGACTATTAGCAAAGTTGAGTCTAACAAGATTAGCTATCGTCAAAGTATCAGTGATTCTATGTGGTACTAACTGGGCATCTCTAATTGCCGTTCGTTTTCTTTACTCTTACGAATCTGCTTTCATGCAGAAAGTATCATGGATTTTTGTTGGTTGATCGCTAGTACATGCAGTTCATATTCAACCATCGCCTGGGTATATACACAAGTACATGCCCTTTTCTCTCTCTATTTGCAAAAAAAAATACCAGCCTTGATAAAATTTTACCTTTTGTAAATACCCCTCCTAAACATAGTATATCTGTTCAATGGTGTACTAACTTTATAATCCGAGTTGATTCAATATTAGTATACTAATAATAACAGTCTGTCCATTTTTAGACATAACTGTTGGATACAAAATGGAAAAAAACTACACTATACGACAAAAAGAGACAATTTCAAATTTGCCATACCAAACTTTCCATTTTTGAAAGACTATTTTCTTCTTGCCGCATCCTATGGCGTGTACATGTCACGACTTGTACAGTTTTCTTGAATATGTTCTAATGAAAAAAAAACTGACTTAAATGAGCGCAACATGGCTTTTTCGCAAAAGTTACTTTTACATGGTTACAGATAGCACAGACTTTTGAATACCTTCAACAATTTTACAGTCATTATCAGTATATTATCTGTAAATGTAATGTTTCTAATAAAAACATATTAATCAGACAGGCACTCACACTACATCTTCCTATATCTATTATAAGATATTTTTAAAATCTGGAAGGTTATAACATATCTTGGGTGTCTACCTTAGCTTACTTCTTGTATAGAAGCGATCACAATTAGACCCTGCTTTCCGTGTTATGTATTTCCCGTTTTTCAGTTTTTACTGGCCATCCTACTGATAGCTGGACTATGAAGGATATGTTTTATGTGTAAAGGGGATAGTGGGCTTAATCATTGGTGTACCTTCTATTGAGGCAGTGAGGCAACCGCATCTAGCAAATGTTTTACCAAGAAGAAAAAATAGAAAAGGATTTCTGTGTCATTTGGTCTCTTGTGGAGAGTTGTCTCATTGGCAATCATACCACATCTGCTTATTTTTATAGTGTATTAATACGTTACCCTCGTGTATGTTCACACTATGCGGACTTAAATAACCGGATGTGCTCCTTTACAAAAACTGCTCCAACTGAGTGATGAGGAAATCTCTAGTTTGGTTGACCAATATATGATTTGACGGTGTCTCAACTCAATTGCGACATGTTTTCGCGGTCATATGTCATGAAATACCAGAGTAGTCGTTGTTTGATAGTAATTTTACCGACTGTGTCTTATTCCCGATTGTGACATTTCGACAAACTGTGGATTCCCATGACGGATGATGCATGTATAGCAAGAGACGCTTTCGCTGTATAGACGATAACGATATCGCTCCTTTTGGATTTATGAGATTTGACTGACATCGCTTGAATTTACTTTATAGTATAGAATGAAGATGGTTTCCAACATTTGACGTCTCTACCTTTTACACACGTATTCCTCATCATTAACTTGAAGATACAAGTACAGTAAAATAATTGGTCTATCTTTGTTTCATTAACAAAACAGGCAACATAGAAACGAATATGTTTCAAGGAAAGGACAAATTATACTTTGTAATAAAAAAAAAAACAAGAGATGAAAAGTTTAAACTGTGAAATTGATGTTTTTATTGAAAAGATATTTGTTTCGTTTGGTGGATGTGTTTCCCGATAGTTCAAATTCATATGGGAACGCACTGTGCTCCTCCTCTGATTGACATATGTTCCTTTAATCATAGGAAGCAGTATTCATAGTTCATTCAGTTATTGCATTTATGAAAAAGCGTGAAATTTGTTGTTTTTATTTTTAGCTCTTTTTCGATACCATTGCTGGTGGACTGTTAGTCGCCATTGGTATCATCAGTTCAGTAGTCAGTATTTCGGAACTGGCATGACTTGTAGCGTACTTTTCTTAATTAAATTAAGGTTCCAACTCACCGTCAGGCAAAGCTGCCCTCAGATGAATTTGGCTATTCATTTATGTCCCTTTTGGTCAGAAAGCTCCACGCGTATTCATGTATTTATACATCCTTGGCTATTGAATGTTTGGTTTTGAGCGTTTCCGGTGAAGGTAAATTAAGAAAAGAGTTTCGGACTCATGGAATTTATAAAGTGTTAGTTTCATTAACGTATAAAGTTTCAAGACATAGCTGATCTTAAATCAATCTGCTGATTAAAATTCGGATCTATCGGAACTCGCGTGCTCACATTAGCATACTAGTAGTAGTCAGAGATCTATATTTTAATTAGATTGATCTTTAATTTCAATATCGTCGAACTTTTACCAAAATATTGTATGAAGTGGTCATGATTATATATATATATATTGTGTCAGTTATTTTTGTTTTGATCAGTTACTATTCAAATTCATAGAATTCATATTTTAACCAGCATAGTTACATTCAAATATTATACTTTGATATCATGCGTAAGGATAAAATTTTCATAAATCTGGATATCTCACAAACAGGAACTCTATACCAGTGAGCCTCCTCATGAGGTTTTTGGTTATGTGATTACTTGGCCGTTTTATAGTGATTAACCTAGGACTGTATTTTTGATTACTTGATTATCTTGTTTAAAAAAATAATTAATGATTATGTGATTATATTGGCAAAAGATTTGTAATTATGTAATTACTTGGACACCCCATGAGGGGCCTCACCAGTGTTTGACCAAGCTAAAGCCCCTACCTCAACCAAAAAGAGGAAAACGAAACCGAGAGAAACAAAAATTAAAATATCTTTCTTAGATAGAAATCATGATTCTATAGCTATATAAATCGCTGATCCAAGGATCGACAGGTATATAGAAATATAGTCACCTGGATTTTATCCGTCCGACAGTATGATACATGTCGAGGGGACAAAATGAAGAAAACAGAAACAACACAACAACTAAAATCTTTAGATAGAAATCATTATTCCAGCTATAGATGGTTGATCCAAGGGTGGACAGGTGTATAGAAATATGGTCACCTGGATTTTATCCGTCTGGCAGTAAAACCCATGCCGCTCTCCTTACATAAGGCATCGGAAAGTCAAATAACATCCCTTCGGCATGGATTTTACTGCCAGACGGATAAAATCAAAGTGTCCATATTTCGTGGATCTGTTGCATAGGAACATGTCTGTCTCTATCCAACATACCTTGTTTTACCAAAAGCAGTCCAAATTTTCACACTTATCCGGTAAATTCATTTTACAGAACCTACTTGTAAAGTTTATTCTTTTAAATTTGTTCTCTTCCTGAATAAACCACAAGGGTTGACGGGTATACAAATATGTCACGAGTCATCCCTGAACTATTCCAATCCGGCAGTAAAACCCATGATAAAGGGAAGCTTCCATTGGCTGTGAGGGATGTATAAATACGCAGCAACGTCCGGTCGGAATACGGACAATAAATTTGATGACTTGTGACTGGAAAGTACCAGACTCTTTGCAAGTTGAAAACAAACTTTCAACAACTCTTTCACGAATCTGTAGGTGGACTGTTGTAAGGCAAATGTTGATTCCTTTTTATCTTCATTTCCAGCTGCAGTCGAAATTCCACTGCGTCACTAGAAATAAGGGTCAAGCTACGCCACTGGGTTTGTGCGCATGTAAAACTGTTTTTATCCTGCAATCGACCTTAAGATTTCTACTATACTAATACAGGTGTACAGATAACACGAAGCGATATACGTATACTAGACGTTTATAGTCTCCTGGTATCCTGCTTCTGTTGCGAAAAGCCCCAAACATAAAGCCCCAAACAACATCGTTTTTGTGTGCAAATATCATTACATAAACTGCTTGATAAATGAATTAGGTATTGACAATTCACTTGGAAATTCAACATATACCCTCACGACACTTACCAAAGAGGAAATGCTGGATAATCATAGGTCTGTTCTATGTTCTTTTGGAATTTCAACCAAAGATGAAGAACTGGATCTGCCATCACTGTATTGGATACCTAAACTACATAAGTGTCCTTACAAACAACGGTATATTGCTGGGTCTTCCAAGTACTCCACGAAACCTCTTTCTAAATTATTACCATCTATTTTATCAGCAATCAAAGCCGGGCTTCAAAGTTATCGTGAAACTGCCTATTCTAGAGGTGGCGTGAATCAGATGTGGATACTAAAAAATTCCAAAGATCTTTTAGAGTACATACAATCTAAGACTCTCTCATCTTGCAATAGTATTAAAACATTTGACTTTTCTACACTTTACACAAGTATTCCCCATTCCAAACTAAAAGACAAATTGAAAGAGTTGGTATTACTTTGTTTCGTTAAAAAGAATGGCGAACGTAGATACAAGTATCTTGTCTTGGGGAGGGATAAATCCTACTTTGTAAAGAATCACTCTGATTCAAACAAAAAATTCTCTGAAACTGACATTATCAAGATGCTCGGAATTCCAATGGAAACCAATTGTGCCCCTCTTCTTGCCGACTTGTTTCTTTATTATTATGAGGCTGACTTCATACAGGAACTTCTTAGGAAGAAAGATAAGAAGTTAGCAATATCCTTTAACTTTACGTTCCGCTATATAGATGATGTTCTCTCAATACATAATACAAAATTTGGTGACTATGTTGAACGAATCTATCCCATCGAACTAGAGATAAAGGATACTACAGATACAGATAAGTCTGCCTCATATCTTGACTTACATCTAGAAATTGACAATGAGGGTCGGTTGAAAACAAAACTTTACGACAAAAGAGATGATTTCAGCTTCCAAATTGTGAACTTTCCATTTCTATGTAGCAACATTCCAGCAGCGCCTGCATACGGAGTATATATCTCCCAATTGATACGATATTCCCGGGCTTGTATTTCCTATCATGATTTCCTTGATAGAGGATTGCTGCTCACAAGGAAGCTATTACACCAAGAGTTCCAAATGGTGAAGTTGAAATCATCCTTTCGTAAATTTTACGGACGCCATCACGAGTTGGTTGACCGTTATGGAATAACCGTTTCACAGATTATATCGGATATGTTCCTTCTGTCGTAACTACAATACCCTTCATTTTTCACGAATGTGACCTACCGAATTAGACTATTTACCGGATTTGTAATAACATAAGCAACACGACGGGTGCCACATGTGGAGCAGGATCTGCTTACCCTTCCGGAGCACCTGAGATCACCCCCAGTTTTTGGTGGGGTTCGTGTTGCTTAGTCTTTAGTTTTCTATGTTGTGTCTTCTGTACTATTATTTGTCTGTTTGTCTTTTTATTTTTAGCCATGGTGTTGTCAGTTTATTTTCAATCTATGAGTTTGACTGTCCCTCTGGTATCTTTCGTCCCTCTTTTGCGAGCGAACGGTTATGTCAAATTACTGTTAACGTCACAGTTCAATTTTGGGTCCTCATTGCGGTCCGCGTTTAAGTCATGTGGATTTCTTTCTAAAACAAATTCAACGATTGGGATGGGAAAAAAAATGTACAAAATGAATTGCAGGATAAAGACAATACCTGTTTAGAGTCTTTAAATATCAGCTGCATTTGTATTTGGCTCGAAACAGGAGTAATAGCTCGCTGAAGCTCGCATTACACCTGTACAAATACAGCTGATATTTAAAGACTCTAAACAGTCATTGTCTATAACTCCACCACATTTAGTGCCTGTACTGACTCATGCTGTTGTCTGTTTCCTTTTGTCTTTGTTTGTTCAACCAACAGAAAAGCTGTTGGCTACCCTAGCTAACTTCCATAAAGGACAATACGACCCCATGGATCCGCCCCTGGACATTGACCAATCTGTTCTATGAAGCCTACTCAAGGATATGATTAATCAATATATTTTAAGACGAATTACACGACAGTACGGGGGTTAATAGTTTAGAAGGAACTGCTGACCAATCCTTCGCACTTGAGTCCATCCCCAGTTTTTTTTTTTTTTTTGGTTTCGAGTTGCTTAATATAAAGTTTTATGATTGGTGTTTTGAGAACTGTTGTTCGTCTTTTTTTTCTTTTTTTTTATCGTGGTGCTGTTTTGTCTCCTTCCGCTTACGGTTTTTGATTGTGCTGATTAACGTGAGGGTACCCAAATTGCACATATTTTGACAGTTTTTTCCCGTCGTTTATTTTAAGAAACCATCAAGCCTCCCGTTTGAGTTTATTTTTGTTGATGTATTCTTATTTAATGCAGTTCCACTTATTTAATTTTGAATCCATACTGAATCAGAGAAAAATGGATTTGAACCTACCTCCAAACGGTTCCTGATTCTGTAATGAGAAGTACCTATATTTAAAAAAAATAATGCTTAACTTCACATCCGAAAAAATCGATAATGTTCTGACTTATATACTCTTAGTTTCAATTATGCCTCCGTGATCTGCCATAAAACACTACTCAAACTCCATCATATTTACCTGGTACCAAATTTTATATTTTGGGCTGTCAAAAATTTACCAGAAGACATGCTCAGTCCTTATGTAGTTTTTGAAAAAAAAATTGCGAAGACAAAATAATGAAAGATTTCTAAGCGACAATGCTAACCGCGAGTCCTTGTATTGTAACCTTACTGCAAATATTTTCCTCTTCTTCGTATCTCCTTCCAATTACTGAATCAGGAATAATTTTTCATTTGTACTTTGAACTTTTCGGTAAATCAGAATCATGCATATAATTTAATCGATTCTAATACAATATTATAAAGATCTTACGATGAGCAAACTAATTTATTGCAATATTTTTTTTTATAATTGAGAGACACACATAATTTTAGCAATCATATATATACAGATATGGACATAGTCACCTTATATTTTATTATCTTAAGCCACACTAAGACCAGATCCATAAGTATATGTGTAAAAAATCACCAATAAAACATATCTGTACTATATTGATAGCTGTTGTCTTAGCTCAAAACATTTATCAATATAAGTTCCAATAATTTGCAATACCTCTAGGTTTTTTTTAATAAAAAGCCAATGAAACCTAGCACTTGTGTTTAATATCTCGAAATTTTTACAACTTATAAAAATTTTATCATATCATATAACTCTTTTCCCAAAAGATTATAAAAGGGACATTCGAATATTAAATGTTCTTCGTCTTCAACTTTACCCAAAATATAAAAATAAGGAGATGTGATATGATTGTCAATGAGACAACTCTCCACGAGAGAGTAAAGAAGTTAGAAACTATAGGTCACAGTACGGCATTTAACAATGAGCAAAACCCATACCGGATAGTATGATATAAAAGGCCCCGAAATGACAAATACAAAACAATCCAAACAAGAAAACTAACTGTGCCTGATTTATGTACAGAACAGTAAACGAAATACAAATATGGACAACCACTGTACCACTGACTTGGGACAGGTACATACAGCCTTTGGGTACATGTATGCGGGCGCAAAACCCTTCTCTTAACCTGGGACAATGGTATAATTCAAGAGAGAGCTCTTAGAATTATTTATGAAGACTATTCAGTAAGTTATGAAGATCTACTCTGCAAATCAAAATTACCATCTTTAAAAATTAGAAGAATCAGGTCATTGGCTATTTAAGTTTTCAAAATTATTGATAAAGATTATTATACTTCATGCCAGGTTTTGATTTTGATTGGTTAATACGAGGGAGACAATTTACTCTATCCCATGGCAAATGCTCTATTACCCTTCACGGAGACGCTTGCTCAAGTGTGCGCTTTAATAAATACGGATGATTGTTGGCCCGAGAACATAGTTATTTCGTAGTGCATTTCTTTTTGACAATAAATTTAAATTTTAAAAAATCGCACCTGCTCTATCTCAAAAAAAATTTTACAGTGTAATGTACTACTTTTGGAACAAATAATATCAAAATTATAGAAAGTCTACCAGCTCTTACTCAAAATATGGACAATTCTATGTTAAGGGGGTCTATAATTCAGTTTGACAGCTTTAGGCATACTTATTTTTGACCTTTTTTAACTGGACCAAATCACTACTTTACATAAAAATTCATCACCCAAATTTTTTTAACATGTAATTTCATCCCCCTACTTAATATTTCATGCATAAAATATAAAGAAATAAATTTGGAGAGTGTATGAAAAAAATTTGAAAGTTATACACTGTCCGCACTATAGGGACTATATTCGACACAACGAAAATAAATGGACGATACCTGTGTCCTCGGACCTGTTATGTACAAGACGTCATAGTTTATTACTTTGAAATTAAAATTTAATAGACAGTAATAACAGAACATTCAGTATAATAAATTAAATAACACATATCTGAGAGGGTGATAGAACAGATTGTTACCCCTCGGAAAGACATTGTCAACCTTGGCTTCGCCTCAGTTGACAATGTTTTCTCGGGGTAACAATCTGCTCTATCACCCTCTCGGCTATGTGTTATTTATATAATGTCCTGTTAATCTTCATGATTTTTAATCCACTTAAAGGAAAACTCTTACTTTTTTAGATACCAGAATATAGAACATCTACCACATGTGAGAACAACTGCATATTCAAGAACTTGTTAAATTCTTGGTCTGGCAGCTCATGTTAATGTTTCGCTTGCAAAACCAGTTAACTCTTTACATTGTTTTTAGTTAATTGCTTTATTTTCAGCATGCCATTTTTTTTAAAACTTATATAACTTATAGTGCTTCTGCTTTATTGTGCTTATTTTAGTTACTAGTACATAACTTATCTTTTGTGTTTTTATCCCATAAATGCATGCAGTGTGTGCGTTTAAGCTGCCTGATAGAACCTTTGTGTTGTATATAGATATAAGAAGTTGCATGCATGTATGCATAATATGAACTCTTGCTTTCTATGTTTAATTGTATGATATGTATTTTTTTGTTTGTTATGCTTTTTTTCGGGTTTAAAAGCTCTTCAGGGCTTATGTTTGTAATTGTATTTGCATATATATATATACCGACTTTAAATAAAGCTTAGTCTTATGTCTTATGTAACAGCACTACATAAGAACTATAAAAATAATTTGAAAAGGGCATAATAAAGTAACTCATCGGTACAAACCACAAAAACACCAAAGAAAAGGAGTACGGATCTGAGAGTACTCGCAGTTACTGCATGAAAGCTATTTCAACGCAAAAAAAAAAACAACTGATGAAAAAATCACGTACCCAAGAATAAAATACCAATCATATTACACATCCAACATCCAAAGGATTGAGTACATGTAAAGACTTCACTGTTAACAGTAAGAGAAAAACGGCATGATCTTGTGTAATGCTTAAACATAGGTATTGACAGAAAGGAGGACCGTGAAGGTGTATAGTTAAAATATTTAGTTGAGTTTTAATTTATTGATAACAAAACCAATACTTATACCAATAAAACAAAGATCTAATGTAACAGTTTTAAATTGGTAACATTTTAGAAAAATCATATCTAAATTCACGTGTTCGATAAACAACATCACCGTCAAATTTATGATGTGCTATCCCGTTTGTAGTGAGGTACAGCATTTTTTACATAACATTTGTGATCTTAGCATATCTATCAGTATCTATTTAGGGGTGTGTACACTTATTCTGATCTTGCATAATGCTTGCCTCTCTGTAAATTCTCTTCATTCCAAATATTTTTCTTTACCCAACCAATTTTTTATTGAAAAATACGGAAGCCCATTTATACGGAAGCCCATTTAGGACCTTCAAAAAATATAATTTTAATTCGAAATCACGAATTTAAATCGTTATCACGAAATGTATAATTTCGTTATAACAGATTTAATTTGTGATATCGAATAGGTGAAAATCGTTATAACAGATTTTTTAATTCGTAATTACGAATTAAATTCGTTATCACAATTTTTGTAATTTGTTATAACGAATTAAAATCGTTATAACGAATTGTATAATTGGTTATTACGGATTATATTCGTGATAACGAATTTACGAAATCAGTTATCACAGTTTTGTTGTAATTTGTGATTTCGTTTTAAAATTCATCATCAAAGGGTAAAGTGAGATTTTTCATCACGTTGCGCCGGTCGATGTTCGTTAACTTTTACAAAAATCGTCTAAACTGAAACCTTTTGGCCAAATTGAAAAAACTTCGCCACAATCAAATTAGTTTTAACGCATTTTATTTTCAAAATTAGCAAAAGGGATTCGACACAAACCGAGTTAACATTACTAACGTATATATGTACAAATAAAACATTTTACTTAGAAGTTAATGTCGTGTAAACTGGTGGTTAACTCACAAACTAATATGTTCAGTTTGTTAGCCAGCGGATGGAGAATGTGTCTATGGGCCACAGATGACCCCGCTTGTAATATGCATGATTACATGTCCTACTTATTGACATTTTTTTATCTTTTAAAGTTAATTACATATTTTTCTACATGTTGTCATTAGAAATTGTGTGCAGGTTTGAGTGCTCTCATTGTTTAATAACAAATAGTAATTAGAGTTGTTGTTTGATTTTTGTTTCTGTATAGGTGCATTACTCAAGAACGGTCAAAGTGACACCACCCAATTTCAAACTAGATTTGCGTTTTGTGGTAATTAACATTGTGTATAAGTTTCATAACATTTGGTTGAGGCAAACGGTAACGACTTACTTGGCATTTTGTTTATTTAAAAAGGGGCATAACTAAAGAACGGTAAAAGTGACGCCCCCCTATTTCAAACTTGATATGGGTTTTGGGGTAATAACCCTTGTGCGTAAGTTTCATAAATTTGGTTGCGGCAAATTGAAGTTAGAGAACAGAAAACAATTCAGGGAACGTACGGACGGGACAGCATGACGGACAAAGGCTACACTTTTAAAAAGCTTCCTTTGACTAGCGGCGGAGTCAGGGGCATAAAAATGTGTATAATCCTCATAATTCTTAACCGATACATTTATTCCTTATATTTCATTTTAAAACTAATTTAAACCCGCGATTTACTGCGTGTTTATCGCCAATGAATATATTTCACACAGAGGCAACAGAAGTAGTTTCGGAAACGTGTTTTTCGAAGTCTAAAACCTAGGAAAGAAAATCTTATCACGTTCAAGTATTTGTTGATATACTAAATATTTCAGAATTATTTGATAATGATGAAAACATAAAAGGAGTGCATGTAATTCAAAAACAAACAAAAGATATTAGGAAGAAGAACATAAAATATAATTTGCAAAAGTATATAAGGTTATCCAACTGTCTAAGAGTTTAAATAAAAAAAAAGGAAAACATATATATCGGTTAAGAAATATGAGGATTAGACACATTAATATTTTTCTAGTGATTATTGGTGTGTAAACTGGGTCGCTGGCTAATAAACCTATCATATCAGTTTGTGAGTTTACCCACCCAGTTTAAACGACATATGACTTCTAGATATAGTGTTTTTGTGTTTATATTTGTACATGGAGAGGACGTCACAAATATTGTTTCAGTTTTTGTCCAATCCCTTTTGCTAATTTTGCAAATAAAATGCGTTAAAACTAAATTGATTACACATGACCATGTTTCTTCATTTTGGCCAACAGGTTTCAGTGAAGAAGATTTTTTTAAAAGTTAATGAATAGCGACGGGTGCAAAGTGATGATAAAAGCTCACTTTACCTTGTGGTTCAGGTGAGCGGGAAAATCTGTGATAATGAATTTTAATCCGAAATCACAAATTACAAAAAAACTGTGATAACGAATTAATTCCACAAATTCGTTATCACGAATATAATCCGTTATAACCAATTATACCAATTCGTTATAACCAATTATACAATTCGTTATAACAATTTTAATTCGAAAACAAATTACAAAAATTGTGATAACGCGCATTTAATTCGTTATTTCGAATTACAAAATATGTTAACGATTTTCATCAATTCGTTATCACAGATTCAGTCTGTTATAACGAATTATAAAATTCGTGATAACGATTAAATTCGTGATTTCGAATTCAATTATATTATTGGAAGGTCCTAAATGGGCTTCCGTATTCCGTAGATTGACGGATGTTTTGTTCCTTTGTTAAAAAAAAATCATTTCCGGGGAATTCCCTATGCAGCACTTATTCTTTTTCTTCTTCCTTATAATTTTCCCAAGTTAAATTAAGTTTAATATGCTTTGTCTGGCCTTTCACGGTTAGTCTTGTATGTTTTTTTTTTTTTTTATTTCAGTTAGTGTGACGTCCATTTTCACTGAACTAGTACACATTTTTGTGGAGGGGCCAGCTCTGGTGCGGGATTTTCTAGCTGTGTTGAAGACCTAATGGTGGCATTGGACTGTTTTTGCGTAAACCCTGAGGGTTTACGCAGTATATATTGGACGATAGATGTAGTCTTTCGGAACACCGGATGTTATTCGGAACACTTCTGTTCTTTCTATGACCACCTTTCAAATACATGCGCAATAGGTTACTAATCTGTTGAATAAGCATTAGCATCTTAAGTTGCTATAGAGATATTTTACGTATGATCTGAAATTTATTATGATATAATATTTTCTTGCACACGATTACAAGCTGCTAATATTAACCTACATGCGTAGTATTTTAATTAGAGTCAAACGTTGAAACCAGCTGTGTTTAGATATGAGATAAGATTTCATGTAAACAATGCGCTTTATATTCAGAACGAGAATAATTAAAAATAAAATCTTTAGAAAGAGTTTTAGTAGCATTTTATTTTAGATTTTAAGTTTAGGGAAGATGTACATGATGTAAAAAGCAAGCTATTTATTTTTTTATACTGAAATTAAAGGGAAGTCTTTCTTGCATATGATTAAATTACAGTTATTTTTTGTGATTAAATATTGCAACTTTAATAAAAAAAAAAATTGGTTATTAAAAATGTAATTAAATAGATATTGAATATGAAAAAATAAAATAAAACGGAAACCTACAACTAAAATATATTAAAAAAAAATACACTTGACTATGCAAATGTTTTGTCGTTTTCGTTTGTTAATACAATACATGCAAACATTAATTTGTTTCTAACTTGAACCTGTTTAAACGAATTTTTTTTCTACGTTTATAAAAAGTATGTTTTTCAACAACATGAGCATGAATTATTGAAAGTTCAAATAGGATCAGAAAAGAATTATTAAACGATGTTTCTACTTCTGTAGCAGTTAGAAAATAACAACAAACGCCTCAAAACGTTTTCAAAACTTTAGTTAGTAACAATTGCACCCTAAAAGTGCCGCTTTAATTACGATCATAAATCTTAAAATTAATCATGCATGCAATTTCGGTAGACTTAATAGGGTCAGCGATAAGATATCAAATGTCTATTTTAGATAACGAGTGATGACAGATGCAGATAGAGATAAGAACAAATACTTTCTATTTATAGTTACCTTAGCCACAAATACTTTCTATTTATAGTTACCTTAGCCACAAATACTTTCTATTTATAGTTACCTTAGCCAGGAACTAATTATCACTTCTGTAGTAATTAATTTTAAAATGTTCCTCTTTATAAAAACAAAATAATTATTTTTTGTGAAAACAATCAGATAATGAATTTTCGGTTTTAATAGATTATGTATAAATTTGATGTTTAGGTTTTAATGCATGTAAAATAATTTTATGAAATTTTGAAGTTTGTTTTATTAATGATAATTTTTTAAATTTTTATCAAAAGCAACAAAGCTTTGTGTGATCATTTTGATAATGTACTGATATAAACGCGTTCTCTATAAATTAATTAAAAGCTCCTGGTCAACAGTACTAATTATCACTTCTGTAGTAATTAATTTTAAAATGTTCCTCTTTATATAAACAAAATAATTATTTTTTGTGAAAACAATCAGATAATGAATTTTCGGTTTTAATAGATTATGTATAAATTTGATATTTAGGTTTTTATGCATGTAAAATAATTTTATGAAATTTTGAAGTTTGTTTTATTAATGATATTTATTTTTAATTTTTATCAAAAGCAACAAAGCTTTGTGTGATCATTTTGATAATGTACTGATATAAACGCGTTCTCTATAAATTAATTAAAAGCTCCTGGTCAACAGTTCTCATAACTGTGTAAACTAAACTTCCTCTGATGTCTTATATAATCGCTACGGTGTATGGGTTGTATGTGTTTCTTTGTGGTGTTAAATTAGCCTTGCAAAAAAAAAATCGGTTGTTGTACTAATTAATTAGTTAACAAGACAGTAAGTGAGTATAAAATTATTTTTAATTGATACTGAGAGATTCTTAATTATATAGAGCGACGCCTGTTGTTACCATTTGTTGCTGACATAATAGCTACATTGTAAAGTCCAAGCAGGTGTAGTGAGATGTAAACTTTACGAATGAGACAATAGCCTTTTCAAATGATTGTTTAGTAATCTAATTTAGAAAAAAATACTAAAAAAATAACATAGAAAATCTTGCGAGGTTAATGATTTTTTTCGTATTATAATAACGTTTTTATAATTTTTTTAGTCGTTAACTACTTAAGGAAACCTTGCGTATGACATGCTGTCGTATAAAACTGGTATGAAAGAAAAGAAATCGTTACAAATGAAATGCAAATCGGCGCAAATGCAAAACGCCGGTTTAAGATAAATTAATTTACATGTTCCTGTCTTAGTTAAAAAGTTTATTATACCCAGTTATATTTCTTCAAATGGTTGCTCGCAACAATAAAAATCTTTTTCTCCCCACCGGAGGTACACAGAGGAGGGACGACATTGAAGGTGTCTTCCAATTCACTGTTTTTTTAAATCCATTAATAATTTTGCGAAGTTAGCTCGCCAAAATCAAATTATTCCTATTGTTTTCCTTAAATAGTTGTTCTTAAACCTTTTAAATTATCAAAGAGTCACTTTTAGCAGTAACGAGGATTTTTTTTTAATGATTTCAAGCTTAGGTTGTATTTTATGTAATTGGCTCACACTGAACAAACATAGAAGCACCAAGAAACTTGACATTGAATGACATATATAATTGGAGATTACTTTCTAGATTCAGCTGGTTTGAGTTAAAAAAAATCAATTTTGGAAATCAATTAATTTTTCATTCAAAACAGATTCGCTTTAAAATTCAGAAGATGTGGTATGAATGTCATTGACACAATGTGGTACAATTAGGCAAAATGTAAATTTACAGGTTACATTTTTCTTTCAATACAAACCATCTCAGTGATCAGTAGGTTATACAGTGCACCCAAATGACTAGACTAGTATAAGAGAAGAAGGATAGGTCAATATAAGAAACCTACAAGGCTACTTCAGTTCAATTAAAATATTTAGATTATTCTAATGAAATAATCAAATGTCAGAGAGAAATGTGTTTTAAAGTGGTAGGAATACCAAAGAGAACTCTCAGTAAGATACAGTGTAGTTAAAGTAAGGAATTACAGGTTATAATACAGCCTTCAATATTTGGCACACTTTGAACTGCATCCTACTAAGGGTACCAAAACACTGTTATAACAATTCAAACAACATGCTTCTGACAAAGACATGTGCTTATGAATATACCTGTTTTAAAAATTTTACATACATACCATAAAACATTAATGTAACTATACCATGTAAAAGACACTTTTTAAAAGTTAATGAAAGAACATGTTCAAATATAAAAGGAACACCTTACAATTTTCATTTTAACACAAACTCATGTTTGACAAAGGATATTCAGTGATAAATTCAGTTTGTATATGTTAATTTTTTTTTAATTTAAATTTCAATTTAGTTTGTTTATTTGTAAGAACTTAAACTTTTCATAGCACAAATCACACAACTTTAAATTGCCAATGCTTACAACCCTAAGCATCACTAAAACCTTGCAGAGCTGGTGTAAGGATCTTAATAATACAATAACAAGTCCTTGTTCAAATAACTTTGAACATACACTACAGCTCAGGTGGATTCTGCTTTGTCTACCGGCCCACCAAAGGAGTGGGCACCGGGTGGGCAAAAATTCTACCTTGTCCACTCTGCCCACCCATAGGAGTGGGCATGTAGTTTCTTTTGTTTAATCTAAAAAACATGCAAGTACAATCACTTGAAAAAAGCAGATAAGCATTTGTAATCAATATTTTTACAAAAAAAGAGATTATAGCTAGAGTGGGCACGGGTGGGCAGGTGGAAAAAGCAAAATCAAACACAGGCTGTTGTGTATCTCAAATTCCCCAAAAACAGCTATTAAGTTTCACATATTACATTTCTTTTTATAAGCACAAAATCATTAATTTGTTATTAAGCCTAGAAACTAACTCTTTTCTTAAAAATATCTAATATTTAATACCAAACATGCATTTTGGGTTTACGATTGCATTTCTTTTTAAAGAAAGCAACTTGTCTGGTCTTTGGTCGGGTTGTTGTCTCTTTGACACATTCCCCATTTCCATTCTTTTTCTAGAATGAATAAGTGTTAGCTCCCTTTAAAATCGTTTGGCAACTAAAATAGGTAAACTTCCGGTAAAATTGTACGCTACGAAACACTTACAAATGAAGGTACGATTTATTTTCAAAACTATCTATATATTCCAAAAAAAATACGTAACGTTAACAACCAAATAAAGTACTTATAATTTTGCTTATACAGTACTTGCTTTTAGTAGACAGATTAAATGAGTTGATATATTTAATAGTATGTTGGTCATTTTAAATGTTTATTTGTATTGTATGTGTCGAATAAAACACCTGTGTCATTACAATGTACAGATTCAGTGTGTGTGTTAAAACCTCCACAGAGCTTACTAATTTGTTATTTTTATTCTCTTGTATCGTCTTTAAATATAATTTCTTTCTTTCTAACTGTGCATCAACAATAAGTAATTATATCCATCAAGTTACGCATGTAAATACGCATTAGATATAATGATTTTCATCCGGATATTTCACAATATTTAATGGATGTATATGCCTCGGATGATATACGCATATATTGGTTCCTCTATTTTTTATTATTATTTTTTTATACAATGCGATATTTAATTATTATTATTATTATTATTATTATTATTATTATTATTATTATTTTATTATTATTATTATTATTATTCCCGTTGCTGTTGTTTTCATAGGGGAACTTTATATATTGACTGGTTATCTAATTTCTAAAATGCATGCTTATTTTAATTATCATTGGATTTACATTAACATTTTAAATGATATTGGCTAGCTCAGACTGGTGTGTATATAACATTATATAATTCAATTTTAAATATTCAACACCGTGACTTATACGGTATATGTTTGTGCTTTTGAGGACGGAATTTATCAGCTTTGTATTGAAACCATTGTTTTACAAACATATATGTCAATTAAAGATTAACCACTGAAATAAAACAGTTGACCCTGTTTTATCGGTGGTTGACATACTCCATAATACCTTTACTACTGACATTCTAAATAATGAATGTATCTTTGTATTACAATTGTTCATATTAAATTCCGTATTTTTTACACTATGGGATTTCAGTATATCACAAATACATGAATTAACGCTGAGATAATGATTATTAAATTGCTGATCAATATCAAATCGACTTATCATGATAATGGATCAGTATTCATAATCAAACAAGATCAATACATCACTTAAGATTTAATCAGATTTGAAAGCTTCAGAATACATGGTCAAGTCTGAACGATTTATGTTTTCTTTACATTTAGACGGTAATGGAGTGATAATGTCGGTCTCTATTGACCTTGGTGACACCAAATGGAAACAGAAGCAGTGACAGAAGACGAAGTACCAAGATTCAAAGAGGGCAGGAAAAGTATGTGGTTAATCGTAAGATAAATTGAAACAAAATGCACATACATCAGATAAGAAAAGTCATATTTAACTTTGAACGTAGTTTTCAAAACGACGATATGAAAGTTGTGCAGATCTTTGCCTTTTTGTAGCGTAAAACATCTAAATGTTTAGAAGAAAAACACTGGGCCCTGTATTGTGAATTTATTTTGAAAGGCAAAATTTACGAAGTGTTCAATAACGATATGAAACCAATAGATTCATATATTATTCCCAGATAAAGATATAGAATTAAGACCGGGCAGTTATTCAGAATAATTTTGAACAACAGCTGCATACAAGTATTTTGTTGTTTTAGGACATCCCAAGGAGGCAGCAAGGGAGGCTACAGCGATAAACTTTGATGTGAATCTTACTGAAGCGGCATTTGGACACCTAGAATTACTTGAAATAGTCAATGAATATCCATGCTTGTATTGTGGACCATTTAAAAGGCGTGGCATCAAACGATATGAAGAGTTTTGGCTCCCGCTTGTAGCATCACAGAATGACTACTTGGCAGCCCCATTGGATATAGAATGGATCTGGCACTGCCATATGTTGGCACCAAAGGCATATATTGCTGACTGTGAACGAATGTTTGGAAAAATCATTGACCATAAGGTATTTAGAATGGACGAACGGGAAATGAGAATGCACAAATCACAAGAGCTTTGGGAAAAGAGATATCCAAAGGAACCATTTTTGGTAGACATACCTGATGCAGATGCATATGCCGAAAACTATGGACCCGATATAGATCAGACGATTTGCACACATTCTTCACGACTAGGATACAACATAGAATCTGCTACCTGTCGACAGGGTAAATTCTTTCACAACGTTAGCCTGCCACACTATCGTGACAAGAAATATATTCGACTTGCCTTTGAAAGGTACCAGAAGTTTCTTTATCTAAAACAATGTACAGAAAAGACGTTTTTGGTACCTTGTTATGACATTGATTTGATATGGCATACACATCAACTGCATCCTATCAAATACAAAGAAGACACGCAAAGAGTTCTGGGTAAACTGTTGCCTCATGACGACAATACCACAGATCGATCAGATGGATCAAAACTGTCTATTTCATATAAAATAACGGGAAAACTTTGGCATGAATTGTATGGTGAAAATTATCAGTATCCTGGTGCGATGTACAGAGGCGAGACTTCACGCGGCAGGTATAAGCAAGCATCGGTTGCAGTACCTTCCGAAGTTCAACAAAAAGCAGTCATAGTTACGTTTGATTTTATGGCACTAGAAAAAGGAAAAGAATGACATATATAATTGGAGATTACTTTCTCTAGATTCAGCTGGTTTGAGTTAAAAAAAATCAATTTTGGAAATCAATTAATTTTTCATTCAAAACAGATTCGCTTTAAAATTCAGAAGATGTGGTATGAATGTCATTGACACAATGTGGTACAATTAGGCAAAATGTAAATTTACAGGTTACATTTTTCTTTCAATACAAACCATCTCAGTGATCAGTAGGTTATACAGTGCACCCAAATGACTAGACTAGTATAAGAGAAGAAGGATAGGTCAATATAAGAAACCTACAAGGCTACTTCAGTTCAATTAAAATATTTAGATTATTCTAATGAAATAATCAAATGTCAGAGAGAAAATGTGTTTTAAAGTGGTAGGAATACCAAAGAGAACTCTCCAGTAAGATACAGTGTAGTTAAAGTAAGGAATTACAGGTTATAATACAGCCTTCAATATTTGGCACACTTTGAACTGCATCCTACTAAGGGTACCAAAACACTGTTATAACAATTCAAACAACATGCTTCTGACAAAGACATGTGCTTATGAATATACCTGTTTTAAAAAATTTTACATACATACCATAAAACATTAATGTAACTATACCATGTAAAAGACACTTTTTTAAAAGTTAATGAAAGAACATGTTCAAATATAAAAAGGAACACCTTACAATTTTCATTTTTAACACAAACTCATGTTTGACAAAGGATATTCAGTGATAAATTCAGTTTGTATATGTTAATTTTTTTTTAATTTAAATTTCAATTTAGTTTGTTTATTTGTAAGAACTTAAACTTTTCATAGCACAAATCACACAACTTTAAATTGCCAATGCTTACAACCCTAAGCATCACTAAAACCTTGCAGAGCTGGTGTAAGGATCTTAATAATACAATAACAAGTCCTTGTTCAAATAACTTTGAACATACACTACAGCTCAGGTGGATTCTGCTTTGTCTACCGGCCCACCAAAGGAGGGGCACCGGGTGAGCAAAAATTCTACCTTGTCCACTCTGCCCACCCATAGGAGTGGGCATGTAGTTTCTTTTGTTTAATCTAAAAACATGCAAGTACAATCACTTGAAAAAGCAGATAAGCATTTGTAATCAATATTTTTACAAAAGAGATTATAGCTAGAGTGGGCACGGGTGGGCAGGTGGAAAAAGCAAAATCAAACACAGGCTGTTGTGTATCTCAAATTCCCCAAAAACAGCTATTAAGTTTCACATATTACATTTCTTTTTATAAGCACAAAATCATTAATTTGTTATTAAGCCTAGAAACTAACTCTTTTCTTAAAAATATCTAATATTTAATACCAAACATGCATTTTGGGTTTACGATTGCATTTCTTTTTAAAGAAAGCAACTTGTCTGGTCTTTGGTCGGGTTGTTGTCTCTTTGACACATTCCCATTTCCATTCTTATACTAGAATGAATAAGTGTTAGCTCCTTTAAAATCGTTTGGCAACTAAAATATGTAAACTTCCGGTAAAATTGTACGCTACGAAACACTTACAAATGAAGGTACGATTTATTTTCAAAACTATCTATATATTCCAAAAAAATACGTAACGTTAACAACCAAATAAATTACTTATAATTTTGCTTATACAGTACTTGCTTTTAGTAGACAGATTAAATGAGTTGATATATTTAATAGTATGTTGGTCATTTTAAATGTTTATTTGTATTGTATGTGTCGAATAAAACACCTGTGTCATTACAATGTACAGATTCAGTGTGTGTTTAAAACCTCCACAGAGCTTACTAATTTGTTATTTTTATTCTCTTGTATCGTCTTTAAATATAATTTCTTTCTTTCTAACTGTGCATCAACAATAAGTAATTATATCCATCAAGTTACGCATGTAAATACGCATTAGATATAATGATTTTCATCCGGATATTTCACAATATTTAATGGATGTATATGCCTCGGATGATATACGCATATATTGGTTCCTCTATTTTTTATTATTATTTTTTTATACAATGCGATATTTAATTATTATTATTATTATTATTATTATTATTATTATTATTATTATTATTATTATTATTATTATTATCCGTTGCTGTTGTTTTCATAGGGGAACTTTATATATTGACTGGTTATCTAATTTCTAAAATGCATGCTTATTTTAATTATCATTGGATTTACATTAACATTTTAAATGATATTGGCTAGCTCAGACTGGTGTGTATATAACATTATATAATTCAATTTTAAATATTCAACACCGTGACTTATACGGTATATGTTTGTGCTTTTGAGGACGGAATTTATCAGCTTTGTATTGAAACCATTGTTTTACAAACATATATGTCAATTAAAGATTAACCACTGAAATAAAACAGTTGACCCTGTTTTATCGGTGGTTGACATACTCCATAATACCTTTACTACTGACATTCTAAATAATGAATGTATCTTTGTATTACAATTGTTCATATTAAATTCCGTATTTTTTTACACTATGGGATTTCAGTATATCACAAATACATGAATTAACGCTGAGATAATGATTATTAAATTGCTGATCAATATCAAATCGACTTATCATGATAATGGATCAGTATTCATAATCAAACAAGATCAATACATCACTTAAGATTTAATCAGATTTGAAAGCTTCAGAATACATGGTCAAGTCTGAACGATTTATGTTTTCTTTACATTTAGACGGTAATGGAGTGATAATGTCGGTCTCTATTGACCTTGGTGACACCAAAATGGAAACAGAAGCAGTGACAGAAGACGAAGTACCAAGATTCAAAGAGGGCAGGAAAAGTATGTGGTTAATCGTAAGATAAATTGAAACAAAATGCACATACATCAGATAAGAAAAGTCATATTTAACTTTGAACGTAGTTTTTCAAAACGACGATATGAAAGTTGTGCAGATCTTTGCCTTTTTTTGTAGCGTAAAAACATCTAAATGTTTAGAAGAAAAAACACTGGGCCCTGTATTGTGAATTTATTTTGAAAGGCAAAATTTACGAAGTGTTCAATAACGATATGAAACCAATAGATTCATATATTATTCCCAGATAAAGATATAGAATTAAGACCGGGCAGTTATTCAGAATAATTTTGAACAACAGCTGCATACAAGTATTTTGTTGTTTTAGGACATCCCAAGGAGGCAGCAAGGGAGGCTACAGCGATAAACTTTGATGTGAATCTTACTGAAGCGGCATTTGGACACCTAGAATTACTTGAAATAGTCAATGAATATCCATGCTTGTATTGTGGACCATTTAAAAGGCGTGGCATCAAACGATATGAAGAGTTTTGGCTCCGCTTGTAGCATCACAGAATGACTACTTGGCAGCCCCATTGGATATAGAATGGATCTGGCACTGCCATATGTTGGCACCAAAGGCATATATTGCTGACTGTGAAAGAATGTTTGGAAAAATCATTGACCATAAGGTATTTAGAATGGACGAACGGGAAATGAGAATGCACAAATCACAAGAGCTTTGGGAAAAGAGATATCCAAAGGAACCATTTTTGGTAGACATACCTGATGCAGATGCATATGCCGAAAACTATGGACCCGATATAGATCAGACGATTTGCACACATTCTTCACGACTAGGATACAACATAGAATCTGCTACCTGTCGACAGGGTAAATTCTTTCACAACGTTAGCCTGCCACACTATCGTGACAAGAAATATATTCGACTTGCCTTTGAAAGGTACCAGAAGTTTCTTTATCTAAAACAATGTACAGAAAAGACGTTTTTGGTACCTTGTTATGACATTGATTTGATATGGCATACACATCAACTGCATCCTATCAAATACAAAGAAGACACGCAAAGAGTTCTGGGTAAACTGTTGCCTCATGACGACAATACCACAGATCGATCAGATGGATCAAAACTGTCTATTTCATATAAAATAACGGGAAAACTTTGGCATGAATTGTATGGTGAAAATTATCAGTATCCTGGTGCGATGTACAGAGGCGAGACTTCACGCGGCAGGTATAAGCAAGCATCGGTTGCAGTACCTTCCGAAGTTCAACAAAAAGCAGTCATAGTTACGTTTGATTTTATGGCACTAGAAAAAGGAAAAGATGGGAAGCCAGTAAAACAGTATCAGGTAGATGTGTTTATGGATTTCAAGGATGATCAAAAAAGAGCCTATGACAATGGACGTAAACTTTTGATGTCGCTACAGGGACCGAATTTAGAATGTATCGCTGGAGAAGCAAGACCATTTGAATATGACCCAGTTATGCAGCACAACCCGTTAGTTATTCGACTTGCCAAATTTAGAAAGGAAGACTTCGAAACAGCTTCAGAAAGTGGATATAGTACAAGATCTGACGTTGCTGTAATGAAAACTATTGCCGAAAAGGATGAACTGAATGAGTCAGAAGTAAGTATACGTTCACAAATGATGGCAAGTGCAAGGTCAAAGAAATCGGATAAATCAGATGAAAGTATGTCAGGTTCGTCAGGCTTTAGCAGCTGCGATGACTTTATGAGTGAAAAATCGCAGGAATCGTTCCTAGAAGCTCAGCTAGAATTAAATGGAATTGGAGACTGGGTTAGTTCTACACAAAAAATGTTCCAAGAAACAATTAGCTACGAAGATTCATCTGGAGAACACTACGTTTTGTATCTTAGTGGAAGAATTGAGGATAGAAGTGACTTGTGCCATTTTGTTTTGGTTTCAGAGGAATTCGAGACAATGTTATATCCAAAAGATTTAGCACAAATTAATATCCCTGAATATACAATATATGATCCACAGGAAAACTGCCGTGTTTGCTACTTTGCTGACCAAAAGTAAGTATATCAAAACTTTCACCCGGCATTTTACCCTGGGTTATTTTTGTATTTATGGTGACTTAGATTTGGAAAATAATTTAACGATTCTGATATTTGATGGAGGGTATCTCCAAGGTTGAAAGGTTTGACGTGTGCTATTCTTTAAGGATTTTATACTGTTCCTGATAATTTTTGCCCGACTATCTTAAATACAAAGTTACATGGTTTTTAGAATTAGAAGATTCACTAGATCATTATAGTAGGCCAAAGTATTATTCTTACAAATTTTCTCGCAAGCAACCGTACATTCGTTTGATGAAGACATAATATTTCAATCAGTTTAATTGAGGCCTGGAGCTGGCATGTCAGTAACTGCTAGTAGTCCTTTGTTAATTTATGTCGATCATTGTCATTTTGCTAAGTTTCTTCTGTTACCTATTCTAACATCGAACTCGGACTTCTTTTTAAACCAAATTTTACTGTGCATATTGCTCTGTGTTTGTTAATTCCACATTGGCTAGAGGTATAGGGGGAGGATTGAGATCTCACAAAATATATTTAACCCGCCGCATTCTTGTGCCTGTCCCAAGTCAGGAACCTCTGGCCCTTGTTAGTCTTGTATATTTTTTAATTTTGGTTCACTTATATGTTTCGGAATTTAGTGTGACGTTCATTTTCGCTGAATTAGTATACATTATTGTTTAGGGCCAGCCGAAGCCCGCCTCCAGGTGCGGGGTTTTCTTGCTGTATTGAAGACCCATTGGTGGGCGTGGGCTGTTTGGTCGGGTTGTTGTCTCTTTGACGCATTCCCGTTTCCATTCTCAATTTATCTTAAAGCCTTGCCACGAAATACTGGCAGCTTTTCATTAAGACATATCTACAGGGACGATTTTCGATCTTTCATTTACTAAGAATGTTCTGTTTTCCACTAAAGGACATCAAGATTAATTGATATAGTTTTAATGTAACCTTAAGTAAGGTACGGATACACAGGTATACAATACAGAAATAATAACAAGTTTTCAGATAGTTTTCAGATTTCACACATTTATTAATAGGTTCTTAAAATACACAAATATGTCTATTTTCTTATAGAATGAGGGACGACAAGAATGGTCTTAGTTTTACATGTCGAGTAATGCATTCGCCACTGCATACTGTATCAGCTGTTCAAATCTTTCATGGTGAAGAGATCCTCCAGGATGAAGCAGTAAAACCAATTGTTACTATCAGACTTGTAGACTCTCAACAACTGCCCTTACCTTCTATGGTATGTGCTATTCTTTATATCTTTCTTTTGCCTTATTTTCTGTGGGAGTCTTTTAAATATACGCCTTTGTGTGATTTAATTTTGTGACAATCAATAAACGGTGCCTGTTGTAATACTGGCTATCCGCATGGTTCTAACGAATCCATTGCTCGGATCTTTCCATTCTGTACAAACCATCTGCATTCCTGTGGGAACCAACTTTGCTTCTCTTATCGCCGACTTGTTCCTTTATTCATATAATGCTGAGTTCATTCATTAGCTTTTGAGGAAGAATGGAAAAAAATAGCATTGTCCTTTAACTTCACGTTCCGCTATAAAATGATTTCCATTCACTAAATATTTCAAAGTTTGGTGACTATGTTGAACGCACCAATCCCATCGTATTTGAAATAAAGGTTACAACAGATACAGTTAAGTATGCCTCGTATCTTGATATAAATCTAGAAATTGACAACAAATTATTATTATTCCTTGCTGTTGTTTTCATAGGGGAACTTTATATATTGACTGGTTATCTAATTTCTAAAATGCATGCTTATTTTAATTATCATTGGATTTACATTAACATTTTAAATGATATTGGCTAGCTCAGACTGGTGTGTATATAACATTATATATATTCAACACCGTGACTTATACGGTATATGTTTGTGCTTTTGAGGACGGAATTTATCAGCTTTGTATTGAAACCATTGTTTTACAAACATATATGTCAATTAAAGATTAACCACTGAAATAAAACAGTTGACCCTGTTTTATCGGTGGTTGACATACTCCATAATACCTTTACTACTGACATTCTAAATAATGAATGTATCTTTGTATTACAATTGTTCATATTAAATTCCGTATTTTTTACACTATGGGATTTCAGTATATCACAAATACATGAATTAACGCTGAGATAATGATTATTAAATTGCTGATCAATATCAAATCGACTTATCATGATAATGGATCAGTATTCATAATCAAACAAGATCAATACATCACTTAAGATTTAATCAGATTTGAAAGCTTCAGAATACATGGTCAAGTCTGAACGATTTATGTTTTCTTTACATTTAGACGGTAATGGAGTGATAATGTCGGTCTCTATTGACCTTGGTGACACCAAATGGAAACAGAAGCAGTGACAGAAGACGAAGTACCAAGATTCAAAGAGGGCAGGAAAAGTATGTGGTTAATCGTAAGATAAATTGAAACAAAATGCACATACATCAGATAAGAAAAGTCATATTTAACTTTGAACGTAGTTTTTCAAAACGACGATATGAAAGTTGTGCAGATCTTTGCCTTTTTGTAGCGTAAAACATCTAAATGTTTAGAAGAAAACACTGGGCCCTGTATTGTGAATTTATTTTGAAAGGCAAAATTTACGAAGTGTTCAATAACGATATGAAACCAATAGATTCATATATTATTCCCAGATAAAGATATAGAATTAAGACCGGGCAGTTATTCAGAATAATTTTGAACAACAGCTGCATACAAGTATTTTGTTGTTTTAGGACATCCCAAGGAGGCAGCAAGGAGGCTACAGCGATAAACTTTGATGTGAATCTTACTGAAGCGGCATTTGGACACCTAGAATTACTTGAAATAGTCAATGAATATCCATGCTTGTATTGTGGACCATTTAAAAGGCGTGGCATCAAACGATATGAAGAGTTTTGGCCCCGCTTGTAGCATCACAGAATGACTACTTGGCAGCCCCATTGGATATAGAATGGATCTGGCACTGCCATATGTTGGCACCAAAGGCATATATTGCTGACTGTGAACGAATGTTTGGAAAATCATTGACCATAAGGTATTTAGAATGGACGAACGGAAATGAGAATGCACAAATCACAAGAGCTTTGGGAAAAGAGATATCCAAAGGAACCATTTTGGTAGACATACCTGATGCAGATGCATATGCCGAAAACTATGGACCCGATATAGATCAGACGATTTGCACACATTCTTCACGACTAGGATACAACATAGAATCTGCTACCTGTCGACAGGGTAAATTCTTTCACAACGTTAGCCTGCCACACTATCGTGACAAGAAATATATTCGACTTGCCTTTGAAAGGTACCAGAAGTTTCTTTATCTAAAACAATGTACAGAAAAGACGTTTTGGTACCTTGTTATGACATTGATTTGATATGGCATACACATCAACTGCATCCTATCAAATACAAAGAAGACACGCAAAGAGTTCTGGGTAAACTGTTGCCTCATGACGACAATACCACAGATCGATCAGATGGATCAAAACTGTCTATTTCATATAAAATAACGGGAAAACTTTGGCATGAATTGTATGGTGAAAATTATCAGTATCCTGGTGCGATGTACAGAGGCGAGACTTCACGCGGCAGGTATAAGCAAGCATCGGTTGCAGTACCTTCCGAAGTTCAACAAAAAGCAGTCATAGTTACGTTTGATTTTATGGCACTAGAAAAAGGAAAAGATGGGAAGCCAGTAAAACAGTATCAGGTAGATGTGTTTATGGATTTCAAGGATGATCAAAAAGAGCCTATGACAATGGACGTAAACTTTGATGTCGCTACAGGGACCGAATTTAGAATGTATCGCTGGAGAAGCAAGACCATTTGAATATGACCCAGTTATGCAGCACAACCCGTTAGTTATTCGACTTGCCAAATTTAGAAAGGAAGACTTCTGAAACAGCTTCAGAAAGTGGATATAGTACAAGATCTGACGTTGCTGTAATGAAAACTATTGCCGAAAAGGATGAACTGAATGAGTCAGAAGTAAGTATACGTTCACAAATGATGGCAAGTGCAAGGTCAAAGAAATCGGATAAATCAGATGAAAGTATGTCAGGTTCGTCAGGCTTTAGCAGCTGCGATGACTTTATGAGTGAAAATCGCAGGAATCGTTCCTAGAAGCTCAGCTAGAATTAAATGGAATTGGAGACTGGGTTAGTTCTACACAAAAAATGTTCCAAGAAACAATTAGCTACGAAGATTCATCTGGAGAACACTACGTTTTGTATCTTAGTGGAAGAATTGAGGATAGAAGTGACTTGTGCCATTTTGTTTTGGTTTCAGAGGAATTCGAGACAATGTTATATCCAAAAGATTTAGCACAAATTAATATCCCTGAATATACAATATATGATCCACAGGAAAACTGCCGTGTTTGCTACTTTGCTGACCAAAAGTAAGTATATCAAAACTTTCACCCGGCATTTTACCCTGGGTTATTTTTGTATTTATGGTGACTTAGATTTGGAAAATAATTTAACGATTCTGATATTTGATGGAGGGTATCTCCAAGGTTGAAAGGTTTGACGTGTGCTATTCTTTAAGGATTTTATACTGTTCCTGATAATTTTTGCCCGACTATCTTAAATACAAAGTTACATGGTTTTTAGAATTAGAAGATTCACTAGATCATTATAGTAGGCCAAAGTATTATTCTTACAAATTTTCTCGCAAGCAACCGTACATTCGTTTGATGAAGACATAATATTTCAATCAGTTTAATTGAGGCCTGGAGCTGGCATGTCAGTAACTGCTAGTAGTCCTTTGTTAATTTATGTCGATCATTGTCATTTTGCTAAGTTTCTTCTGTTACCTATTCTAACATCGAACTCGGACTTCTTTTTAAACCAAATTTTACTGTGCATATTGCTCTGTGTTTGTTAATTCCACATTGGCTAGAGGTATAGGGGGAGGATTGAGATCTCACAAAATATATTTAACCCCGCCGCATTCTTGTGCCTGTCCCAAGTCAGGAACCTCTGGCCCTTGTTAGTCTTGTATATTTTTTTTAATTTTGGTTCATTTATATGTTTCGGAATTTAGTGTGACGTTCATTTTCGCTGAATTAGTATACATTATTGTTTAGGGGCCAGCCGAAGCCCGCCTCCAGGTGCGGGGTTTTCTTGCTGTATTGAAGACCCATTGGTGGGCGTGGGCTGTTTGGTCGGGTTGTTGTCTCTTTGACGCATTCCCCGTTTCCATTCTCAATTTATCTTAAAGCCTTGCCACGAAATACTGGCAGCTTTTCATTAAGACATATCTACAGGGGACGATTTTCGATCTTTCATTTACTAAGAATGTTCTGTTTTCCACTAAAGGACATCAAGATTAATTGATATAGTTTTAATGTAACCTTAAGTAAGGTACGGATACACAGGTATACAATACAGAAATAATAACAAGTTTTCAGATAGTTTTCAGATTTCACACATTTATTAATAGGTTCTTAAAATACACAAATATGTCTATTTTCTTATAGAATGAGGGACGACAAGAATGGTCTTAGTTTTACATGTCGAGTAATGCATTCGCCACTGCATACTGTATCAGCTGTTCAAATCTTTCATGGTGAAGAGATCCTCCAGGATGAAGCAGTAAAACCAATTGTTACTATCAGACTTGTAGACTCTCAACAACTGCCCTTACCTTCTATGGTATGTGCTATTCTTTATATCTTTCTTTTGCCTTATTTTCTGTGGGAGTCTTTTAAATATACGCCTTTGTGTGATTTAATTTTGTGACAATCAATAAACGGTGCCTGTTGTAATACTGGCTATCCGCATGGTTCTAACGAATCCATTGCTCGGATCTTTCCATTCTGTACAAACCATCTGCATTCCTGTGGGAACCAACTTTGCTTCTCTTATCGCCGACTTGTTCCTTTATTCATATAATGCTGAGTTCATTCATTAGCTTTTGAGGAAGAATGGAAAAAAATAGCATTGTCCTTTAACTTCACGTTCCGCTATAAAAATGATTTCCATTCACTAAATATTTCAAAGTTTGGTGACTATGTTGAACGCACCAATCCCATCGTATTTGAAATAAAGGTTACAACAGATACAGTTAAGTATGCCTCGTATCTTGATATAAATCTAGAAATTGACAACAAGGGTCGATTGAGAACAAAACTTGACTACAGAGATGATTTCAGCTTCCCAATTATGAACTTTCCAATAACTTCTGCATAAGGACTACATATCTCCCAGTTGATACGATATTCCAGAGCTTGCATTTCCTATCATGATTTTATTGATAGAGGGTTGCCGCTCACAAGAAGCTTTTAAACAAAGAGTTTCAAGTGGTGAGTTTGAAATCTTCCCTTCAAAAATTTTAAGGACGCCATCATGAGTTGGTTGACCGTTCCAGAATATCTGTTTCAAAGATGACGACGGATATGTTCAGTAATTACAATCCCGTCCTCCTTTTCCCCGAATGTGCCACAAAACATAACAATGTCTATTGTTGTTTTCGTGTACGCATAACATTCATGTCTGTTCATATGTTAGTAAACTCATCATTACTATTTTCATTTCATTTAAGTTATTCTTTTTTATTGATTTGTATATATTTTGCATAAGTACTTTTCATTATGTTTTTTCTAGGTGTTTAATGGTGCAAAGCCTTGTCTCACACTCGATCCAAGGTACAAAGAGAGAGGGATGCTCATCCAGGACAATGACGGAGATTGGGCAATAGTTGTTGGTTCTTGGTTTGTTACAGATGATCAACCAGGTATTTAACGTTTTTGGTTGTAGCTTTGGTAGACAAATTAATGAACAATTGAATCATGTTTGACGCCAAAATCGTTGAGAGCTTTCACTAACATGTGATAATATTTCGTGCGAGTTTATGCAAAATATCATTTTGATCAAACTTCTGTAAATCAGAGACACAAAAAGACCATTACAGGATTATTATGAGAAAAATAAAAACGATATTTTGTTCACATAAATTTTATAGAAAATCTATTCTTTGTTAATTTAAAAAAAAAAAACTAAGTGCATTGATCCCTTTAAAACTTGGATTTTCGATCTTGTTAGGTACGTAAGATTTTATTTCTAGTTTTCTTTTCAGGAACACTTCGCTTTAAATTATTTAAATGCAGCAGTGGAATCATCAAAACATTAATGCTACGATACGAGGAGCACCAATGCAAAATAACAATTGAATCCTGTACTATTGATTTTCAAAATGGCCGA
Organism: Mytilus coruscus; assembly: GCA_017311375.1. Classification (NCBI taxonomy): domain Eukaryota; kingdom Metazoa; phylum Mollusca; class Bivalvia; order Mytilida; family Mytilidae; genus Mytilus; species Mytilus coruscus. Next base: position 103,418,210 of record CM029595.1, read on the forward strand.
CTAGAGATTGATGCCAAATCAGACGAGTTGGTACAAAATATCGGACTTGCTTTCGCAATTGCCATCCTCCATGTACTCTGTGTACCACGACCTGACACCTGGAAACCTGGTGAACCTGTCGTTACACCAAAACAAAACATGTTTTACAGACACAATGTTATTTGCTCATGGTGTTGGGTTAGATGTTGTTACTCCATCCAATCATTTCAGAGAAAAACGCAGACAGAAGAAATAAATCAGTTTTAAAAATAACAACTCGCTGATAGTATGCATGCGCACTTTTAAAACAAATTAATGCCAATTCTATTCCAGGTAACTTTGAGCGAAGTTCAATTTAGGTTAACCGTGACTGAAAAGAAGTTAATGCTCAATCTGTTTTTCAAATACATGCTTGGTTTTCAGATTAGATTTGTTACATTACACATATATCCATATATATAATTATATATATATATTGAACTGAAGCATGATATTCAAAACCTTAAAGGATATGTGTTTATGTTATTTTTCATTGCTAATTGTCATATTCACAAAGACGTGTAGAACTAATTCATTCAATTGTTTGTATAACTTCAAAGATTGCTACAACAAAGATAGCAGTTTCTTCTGGAAGTATCAAGGGACATCAAAGCATTTCATACACATTTAAGTGTGCGGTGTAGGAGTTACTTAGTTTTGTTCGTCTTTGGTTTACTTCTTGGTTTGAATCATTATCAAACAAATTAAAGCTACCATCCAAACCAGAATAAGCAATATAGGAATACCTTACTTTTGTAAATCATTGATATTTTGACTCGACGAAGTTGCGGGGACAAATTTTAGAATGTTGTGTGTAAGTACGACGTGGAGAAACTGGCTGTGTGCACTGAGCTGACTGACAACTCGGTTCATTTGCTTAGATCAATTTTTAAATTCCAAATAAGTTTAAGATACAAAGGGGTCACATTTATACAGCTTGGTGTAACGATGAATCCCAGGTAGTAAACTGTCGTCAGATTGAGTTTTCCGGCACTGTGCTAGCGGTGCCAGAAAACGGATATTTGCGACTGAAAATGTTAAGACTCATGTCTACAAGTAAAATGCATCATTTTTATTGCTATTCCAATACAGTTGCTAGACAATGAAAAAACATTTTTTATCTTCATTGGACTTCCAAGTTTTACGTTCGAATTGTTATATACTAAGTGACTTACAGTCGTAAAGCTTGGTGTAAGGATTATCAAACGGGGAAAAAAAGAATCCTTCCGTAAGTATATAACTTTGACATATATTTTAATTCTTTGCTTACATCAGATTACACTTATGCATGGTAATGAAATCATCGTACAAATGTTCATATCGAAAAACTGGTGGAGTTGAATTGTGAATGTGTTTTCATTGACTGCTAACCTGATTTTTTTAAATTTGTGATATTAACCACTATTGAAGTGTTGTTATATTGTTATTGTTATTAAATTTGCATTTATTTATTATATAATAAAACCTACTTCAATGACGATGTAACGTTATTTTATAATCCACATTATATATTCAGTATTCACAGAGAAAGCTAACTGAGATTCTAATGCAGTTCGTTTGTAACGACGATTTTTATTGGCGTCGACATATATATTGAGGGGTAGAGTCCTTTACAATTTATCTGTCTGGAACTAATATAAACCGCCATTTTGAATTTCGGAATTTTTTCGGTATGTGATTTCTTTTAAAATTAATAGACAAAAAAGTCACATTTCTAATCTAAAAACATCTTTTTTGTCAAAATATATTTCAATCTGAAGCATATGCAAAGTCTAAAAACGTCCAGTGCTTACGTTTGATGTCAATTACAAGAATTTTCGCGGAATGATATATTTATGACAATTTTAAACCAAACTAATAACATTTGATAACAACTAGCATTATAATGGAGATAATCAAATTGTATATTAAGCTTGGCATACGTGAAACTTTGTTTTACTGTCGCAAAGGTCCGTCAGTTACCTAGATACGGTCAGCATCGCTAGGTAAACTCAACCTACATTTTATGGTGGCCAAGCTTAAGATACAATACGGTTATCTCATAAATAGACATCACGACAGGGTATAACTCTGTTTTGAAGGAAGCACAGACAACCTTTCCCACTCCTAGTGTTTGATCACTTTGACTTCAGTAAAAAAGGGAATGAATCGGTTTAGGAAAAACTTTATATTATGTTAATACTTTACGGCGCCAATCCTTGATTTTGCTGTTGCAAATTGTGTTTTCAGGCGATGCGTAAGCGGAGCAAGAAATCTGATATTTGCGACTGAAAACATGATCTAAGACTCACTTCTTCAATTATAAAATTACATCACTGTTATTGCTATTCTATTGCAACAGCTAAATTGTGTCTGGCAAACATTTTGAGATAAGCGATAATGTCATTTGATATTGCGTAGAGCATTACAGTAGGTAAACCGTGGAAAAGGAAAGGAAACGTGGCCTGAGATCAATTAGTAGCCCCGTGGAGCGATAGTTCATGTCTGTTTCGGTCGGAAGTATGATAAATAATGTTATGCCAGAAAATCGCCTTTAATTGTAGCCAACAAAAGACACAAATCAATAATAAAATTTAACAAGATTTATTACACACTAGTTTACAAGAAGTATTACACAAAGAGAAATGTCAACTTAACTGTCAAAATATGAGTCCAATCTTTTATCTTTTCTTTATCCGGAAATCTTCTCGGAATCCACAGAATATTATATCCAATAGATCACAATCTAGTATGATGTAGTTTGTAAATAAAAGTGTCAATCCAACTGCTGAAAATGTTGATGTCTAACGATGTCTAAGTCTATCTATGTCTATCTCTAAATCTCTATATTCAACTAACTTTCGGGTCTGCATTTAAATACTCAAACGGAAACTTCTAGACAACGCTAGAAATATAAATTACGCATCTTTTGTTATGATCATTTGGAAACGTTATGTAAGTGAAATAGAAAGTTCTAATCATTCCATTAGTATCAATGATTGTTCCAGTGATTTCTAAACTGCATAGTTGTAACACAATGTATTTCATTTTGTACACAATGTAAACATGTATAATGTAAACATTCTTAGGCCACACAAAACAAATTAGGCCAACTAAATAGATATGATAGTTACAATATCATAACAATAATACAAAGAATCATAACGGAGGTCCATTTCCTGTTATATTTATCGGTCATCTAAATTCACAGGCGGTCTTTCTTTATAAGGTATAAAGGAGGATAAAAACCAAGACAAGTAGAAACTACTCTTCCGTGTCAAAGGGAACCCCTTATGTATCATTTTTATGCCTTTTCGACCTATGTTTGTAATAAACTTTTGATAAAAAGTCAAATTGAAATAAACCTCGTTCGTCAAATTTGCGAGAGTTTCATCCGGATTACAAACAAAAAATACAGTGTTTTGATTTTTCTAAAGGCTTGACTACCATGAAAGGCAAATAAATCTAGTTGATATCATTATGAAACTGAAACCTTTCACTAGAACTTTGACTCTTCTTTGTGTTTCTGTTATAATTTCTGAATTTTCTACGATTTTCCAACATTTCCGTTTGGCATTTCATTATTGTGTCAAAACGTCTCTTTCAATCTTGCAGTCTAGTACGAATTTTCAAAGTGTTGATAAGTAGAAAAGAACAAAGTGTCAAAATGAGATATCATTTCAAAGAAAGAATATTTTGCTATAATTTGGTGTAAATTACGAATGTGAAATGTTATTGGTATATTGTAAATGATTTTTTTCACAAAATGCTGAAAATTTTAAGTAGTGCGTAAAAATGATTTAACCACCCTAAAATATGTAATGTCGTCCAATCAAAGTCGCCGTTACACAAAATCTGGATACGTAACCAGCAGTGGCGTAGCTGTATTGCCAACAAAACACTTCGATAAAAGAATAACGCCTATAAATGAATACCTTAAAGCAACAGTAGGTAACTGACGTACAAATCGATTAGAAAACAATTCAAGGTAAATTCAAAAACTGAAGGAATCGCATAAACTCCTAAAGGAACGAGACGGGTGGTCAACATCCCGGGAAACGTCTGTCTCCTGCTATGCATGCAATACCCGCCATGCGAATTCACACTCAGTCAAAACGTCACAATCGGGAATAGGACACAATCGGTAAAATGCTGATCATACAAAAATTCTGGTACCTAAAGATCTTCAAAATATGTCCCAGTGGGTTGAGACACCCTCATCCAGGACAATGACGGAGATTGGGCAATAGTTGTTGGTTCTTGGTTTGTTACAGATGATCAACCAGGTATTTAACGTTTTTGGTTGTAGCTTTGGTAGACAAATTAATGAACAATTGAATCATGTTTGACGCCAAAATCGTTGAGAGCTTTCACTAACATGTGATAATATTTCGTGCGAGTTTATGCAAAATATCATTTTGATCAAACTTCTGTAAATCAGAGACACAAAAGACCATTACAGGATTATTATGAGAAAAATAAAAACGATATTTTGTTCACATAAATTTTATAGAAAATCTATTCTTTGTTAATTTAAAAAAAAAACTAAGTGCATTAATCCCTTTAAAACTTGGATTTTCGATCTTGTTAGGTACGTAAGATTTTATTTCTAGTTTTCTTTTCAGGAACACTTCGCTTTAAATTATTTAAATGCAGCAGTGGAATCATCAAAACATTAATGCTACGATACGAGGAGCACCAATGCAAAATAACAATTGAATCCTGTACTATTGATTTTCAAAATGGCCGACTAGAGATTGATGCCAAATCAGACGAGTTGGTACAAAATATCGGACTTGCTTTCGCAATTGCCATCCTCCATGTACTCTGTGTACCACGACCTGACACCTGGAAACCTGGTGAACCTGTCGTTACACCAAAAACAAAACATGTTTTTACAGACACAATGTTATTTGCTCATGGTGTTGGGTTAGATGTTGTTACTCCATCCAATCATTTCAGAGAAAAACGCAGACAGAAGAAATAAATCAGTTTTAAAAATAACAACTCGCTGATAGTATGCATGCGCACTTTTAAAACAAATTAATGCCAATTCTATTCCAGGTAACTTTGAGCGAAGTTCAATTTAGGTTAACCGTGACTGAAAAGAAGTTAATGCTCAATCTGTTTTTCAAATACATGCTTGGTTTTCAGATTAGATTTGTTACATTACACATATATCCATATATATAATTATATATATATATATTGAACTGAAGCATGATATTCAAAAACCTTAAAGGATATGTGTTTATGTTATTTTTCATTGCTAATTGTCATATTCACAAAGACGTGTAGAACTAATTCATTCAATTGTTTGTATAACTTCAAAGATTGCTACAACAAAGATAGCAGTTTCTTCTGGAAGTATCAAGGGACATCAAAGCATTTCATACACATTTAAGTGTGCCGGTGTAGGAGTTACTTAGTTTTGTTCGTCTTTGGTTTACTTCTTGGTTTGAATCATTATCAAACAAATTAAAGCTTACCATCCAAACCAGAATAAGCAATATAGGAATACCTTACTTTTGTAAATCATTGATATTTTGACTCGACGAAGTTGCGGGGACAAATTTTAGAATGTTGTGTGTAAGTACGACGTGGAGAAACTGGCTGTGTGCACTGAGCTGACTGACAACTCGGTTCATTTGCTTAGATCAATTTTTAAATTCCAAATAAGTTTAAGATACAAAGGGGTCACATTTATACAGCTTGGTGTAACGATGAATCCCAGGTAGTAAACTGTCGTCAGATTGAGTTTTCCGGCACTGTGCTAGCGGTGCCAGAAAACGGATATTTGCGACTGAAAATGTTAAGACTCATGTCTACAAGTAAAATGCATCATTTTATTGCTATTCCAATACAGTTGCTAGACAATGAAAAACATTTTTATCTTCATTGGACTTCAAGTTTTACGTTCGAATTGTTATATACTAAGTGACTTACAGTCGTAAAGCTTGGTGTAAGGATTATCAAACGGGGAAAAAGAATCCTTCCGTAAGTATATAACTTTGACATATATTTTAATTCTTTGCTTACATCAGATTACACTTATGCATGGTAATGAAATCATCGTACAAATGTTCATATCGAAAAACTGGTGGAGTTGAATTGTGAATGTGTTTTTATTGACTGCTAACCTGATTTTTAAATTTGTGATATTAACCACTATTGAAGTGTTGTTATATTGTTATTGTTATTAAATTTGCATTTATTTATTATATAATAAAACCTACTTCAATGACGATGTAACGTTATTTTATAATCCACATTATTTATTCAGTATTCACAGAGAAAGCTAACTGAGATTCTAATGCAGTTCGTTTGTAACGACGATTTTATTGGCGTCGACATATATAATGAGGGTAGAGTCCTTTACAATTTATCTGTCTGGAACTAATATAAACCGCCATTATGAATTTCGGAATTTTTTCGGTATGTGATTTCTTTTAAAATTAATAGACAAAAAGTCACATTTCTAATCTAAAACATCTTTTTGTCAAAATATATTTCAATCTGAAGCATATGCAAAGTCTAAAACGTCCAGTGCTTACGTTTGATGTCAATTACAAGAATTTTCGCGGAATGATATATTTATGACAATTTTAAACCAAACTAATAACATTTGATAACAACTAGCATTATAATGGAGATAATCAAATTGTATATTAAGCTTGGCATACGTGAAACTTTGTTTTACTGTCGCAAAGGTCCGTCAGTTACCTAGATACGGTCAGCATCGCTAGGTAAACTCAACCTACATTTTATGGTGGCCAAGCTTAAGATACAATACGGTTATCTCATAAATAGACATCACGACAGGGTATAACTCTGTTTTGAAGGAAGCACAGACAACCTTTCCCACTCCTAGTGTTTGATCACTTTGACTTCAGTAAAAAAGGGAATGAATCGGTTTAGGAAAAACTTTATATTATGTTAATACTTTACGGCGCCAATCCTTGATTTTGCTGTTGCAAATTGTGTTTTTCAGGCGATGCGTAAGCGGAGCAAGAAATCTGATATTTGCGACTGAAAACATGATCTAAGACTCACTTCTTCAATTATAAAATTACATCACTGTTATTGCTATTCTATTGCAACAGCTAAATTGTGTCTGGCAAACATTTTTGAGATAAGCGATAATGTCATTTGATATTGCGTAGAGCATTACAGTAGGTAAACCGTGGAAAAGGAAAGGAAACGTGGCCCGAGATCAATTAGTAGCCCCGTGGAGCGATAGTTCATGTCTGTTTCGGTCGGAAGTATGATAAATAATGTTATGCCAGAAAATCGCCTTTTAATTGTAGCCAACAAAAGACACAAATCAATAATAAAATTTAACAAGATTTATTACACACTAGTTTACAAGAAGTATTACACAAAGAGAAATGTCAACTTAACTGTCAAAATATGAGTCCAATCTTTTATCTTTTCTTTATCCGGAAATCTTCTCGGAATCCACAGAATATTATATCCAATAGATCACAATCTAGTATGATGTAGTTTGTAAATAAAAGTGTCAATCCAACTGCTGAAAATGTTGATGTCTAACGATGTCTAAGTCTATCTATGTCTATCTCTAAATCTCTATATTCAACTAACTTTCGGGTCTGCATTTAAATACTCAAACGGAAACTTCTAGACAACGCTAGAAATATAAATTACGCATCTTTTGTTATGATCATTTTGGAAACGTTATGTAAGTGAAATAGAAAGTTCTAATCATTCCATTAGTATCAATGATTGTTCCAGTGATTTCTAAACTGCATAGTTGTAACACAATGTATTTCATTTTGTACACAATGTAAACATGTATAATGTAAACATTCTTAGGCCACACAAAACAAATTAGGCCAACTAAATAGATATGATAGTTACAATATCATAACAATAATACAAAGAATCATAACGGAGGTCCATTTCCTGTTATATTTATCGGTCATCTAAATTCACAGGCGGTCTTTCTTTATAAGGTATAAAGGAGGATAAAAACCAAGACAAGTAGAAACTACTCTTCCGTGTCAAAGGGAACCCCTTATGTATCATTTTTATGCCTTTTCGACCTATGTTTGTAATAAACTTTTGATAAAAAGTCAAATTGAAATAAACCTCGTTCGTCAAATTTGCGAGAGTTTCATCCGGATTACAAACAAAAAATACAGTGTTTTGATTTTTCTAAAGGCTTGACTACCATGAAAGGCAAATAAATCTAGTTGATATCATTATGAAACTGAAACCTTTCACTAGAACTTTGACTCTTCTTTGTGTTTCTGTTATAATTTCTGAATTTTCTACGATTTTCCAACATTTCCGTTTGGCATTTCATTATTGTGTCAAAACGTCTCTTTCAATCTTGCAGTCTAGTACGAATTTTCAAAGTGTTGATAAGTAGAAAAGAACAAAGTGTCAAAATGAGATATCATTTCAAAGAAAGAATATTTTGCTATAATTTGGTGTAAATTACGAATGTGAAATGTTATTGGTATATTGTAAATGATTTTCTTTCACAAAATGCTGAAAATTTTAAGTAGTGCGTAAAAAATGATTTAACCACCCTAAAATATGTAATGTCGTCCAATCAAAGTCGCCGTTACACAAAATCTGGATACGTAACCAGCAGTGGCGTAGCTGTATTGCCAACAAAACACTTCGATAAAAGAATAACGCCTATAAATGAATACCTTAAAGCAACAGTAGGTAACTGACGTACAAATCGATTAGAAAACAATTCAAGGTAAATTCAAAAACTGAAGGAATCGCATAAACTCCTAAAGGAACGAGACGGGTGGTCAACATCCCGGGAAACGTCTGTCTCCTGCTATGCATGCAATACCCGCCATGCGAATTCACACTCAGTCAAAACGTCACAATCGGGAATAGGACACAATCGGTAAAATGCTGATCATACAAAAATTCTGGTACCTAAAGATCTTCAAAAATATGTCCCAGTGGGTTGAGACACCGACATATCGAATCGGCCAACCAATTCGTGATGATGACCGTAAAACGTATGTAATGCCGATTTCAGTCGTCCTTCGTCATAACCCTGTTAGAGTAGTTTTTGTGTAAGGACCACACCCCTGTATAGTGTGATAATTGACGAGCGGAACGTATCAATTGTGATATATAAACGCCATGATGTACGATTGGACAGAGGGTCACTGTTGAAAAATGGGAAGATGATAATTGTAAAGTAAAAATCATCACTTTGGTCATAGATTTTAGTTACAAGTCGATTATGTATGTCAATATCGATAAAAAGATTAAGATACGAAGCAGAATTTCTAGTTTCGGTAGAATCCTTACTCTATGGTTCACTGGGATATATGAGATGCAAGCATGCAATCACTGAAATGTGGGTTATTGAGTGAAGGGACTTCATCAATATAGTCCATTATATGTTCCTTTTATAACCTTCGGCTTTCAATGATCTTCAACATTGTAATTGTGATTTAGCCTTACACTGATTAGTCAATGAGGACGAATAAACGCGATTCTGGTGTCCTAAATTATAATACATCTTTGATTGGCTTTGGTGGTATAGTTGAGAAAACAACGAGAGAGATTTGTTTGTGCTAGTCTAAATAAAAAAGGAAACTAAATAGTATGTATGACCTGGTTAGGAAATATAAAAAAAACATAATGCATGCCAAGTTATTTCTAGTTAAGGACTTTCAAATTGCTTTAAAATGTTCTCTTTTTGAATTTCCACATGTAATGATTGAGCGCAGTCTTACTTTGAAAAATGGGTAACGAATATTCATCAAATTCTTCCTTCGTTGAACTTCGAATCAAGTCGAAAAAAATCATAAAAAAACAGCAAGGAGAAAATATTTGTATAAAAAGGGAACACGAAAGACCAAGACTCAAAATTCAACCAGTTTGATGAAGAAACCACGACAAATATAAAGATATCCTGATACCAGAAAAATCCTCTAAATCAAATACAGACAGATGCAAGAACAAATATATACAACATCAAAGGCTTTTTTCTTATGTAAAAGGTATGAAGAAAGACAGTAGCAACATTAGAATACTCAAAAAGGATAGTAAGGACATCATGCATGCGTAAGAAAAAGCTAACATTCTTATCCAGCAGTACAAATCAGCATTTTCAGATATTGATTTTAACCAGTACATATATATAATATATATGTTTATGATACACAGATATAGAATTTATACTACCAAAAATATCTAAACCAACTGTAAAAAGTACGAAGCCCGTACATTTGATAAAACCAGGAATTATCAATCAGCTGGAAAATAACCCTCCGAACAAAGCAACAGGGTCCCATCTTATACCATGCAGAGTCCTTAAAGTAGCAGCAGGACATATTGCACCATACTTAGAAATAGTATACAACAGATCACAAATCCATAAATACAGGATCCGTACCATTAGACTGGGTCGTCGGATATGTTATCCTTATTAAAAAAATAATGATTCACTGAGGCCAGGGGTGGACTACTAAAATTACCAACGACAATGACAGCAATTTTACACTCTTTGAATTGGCCTTCACTTGAAATAAGAAGAACATAAAACCGCTTAATACTATTTCAGAAGATGCTTTTCCTCCAAGTAGTCACCCAAATTCCGCAGCATTATTTTGTTAACATAAAAAAAAAACTCGACATAGTCACTCATTCATATCATGCAACCACAGTGCAGCACCTCTGAATACGAACACAGCTTCTATCCAAGAACAATCCGAGACTGGAGCCAACTTTCAAGAAACATTGTAACGGACACCATTTCGGACACCTTCATAGAAAACGTTTGGTCGCACCTCCATCATGATACCAGGGGCACGATATTGCTGGTACGTGTAAATATCATCCATGTGTTTTCCATTTTAACTTGTACATAGAATTTTTCATTTTTCCCGTTGATCAAACTTTGTACTTGATGACACTGCATCAGTATGGTGGATTTTTTTTTTGCTGATTAACGAAAGAAGAAGATCGAAGTTTCAGCACCACTGCCGTGAGACAGGGTATTCAAATGGCGTGGTTCGCTTCTTATGAGCGACATTGGTAACTTGTGACTTTATTTGTGATCGGGACTTTCACAAACAATTTTGCATGCATTGTAGTAACAGGTTCCACACTTACTCCATACTGATCTATGATAAAGAATGTACATTTATCTGTATGCTAGCATTACAATTTTTAATTTTCAGGAATCTTTGTTCAAATGTCGAAAATGTTGCTGGGGAAAGATCAGAAGACAGGATTTTGTATCGTTTTTCTCGGAGTTTTTTGAAAACATTTAAACATAAAACTCAACATTTGAAAGCACTAACTGCGCTAAATCCGGGAGTCACGGAAATCTTGGTATCCGGAAAGATATGCAGCTTCTATTCTTATCATAATGGCTTCCGTCAAGTTTTTTTTTAAAGATTGTTAACTATTTTAATTGCCTTGGTGTTTCCTCAGTTATGGTCCGATATTTGAATGCATTTAATTTGGATCTGTTAGGGCAGTTTCAGACAGGGATAGCATTGTTTAATGTTAAACGCCAACAGGCCAGCTAGCGCTGAACTTACTGGAAATACAAACAGATTATGTATTGGACAACTACTAGCTAGTAATAGTAAGATGAGCTACACTTAATTTGTTTCACATGGCTTATTTCCAACTTGAAAAATGTGATTTTAATATGATCATTGAAGTATTAAGACTTCCATAATATGGCCATGAATGTGTCAGGTTTTGGTACCGTCCGGCAAAAATTATGATTGATTAATGTGTATTCGCGCAGACTCAGCATGTGGAGAAAAAGCCATATTTATTTTGTTCACGATTAGGTGTATCTTGATTGCAGCACATGCATTAGACTGTGTATATTGTATTGAAAGTAACTGTTCACCTCCCTTTTTCCTCCGGGTGAACATGTCAATTACTAATTTACTGTTGGGACTTTTAACACCGGGTTAGTTAAAGATCGTTCATGGATATATTTTTATTATATACGCTCACATGAAATTATCTTCTTTATGTTTGTTGTATTTTGCCTTCAGACAATGAATATTCATTTACAACCCAGCAATTTCTGATGGCATATAATAGCACAAATCTCAACTGAAAATTTTAGATGAATTAGTTTTCAAACTAATACTTATAGTAATAGTATATAAAATATAGGTAATATGTTTACAATAGTAATAACCATTTTTGTTGTAGAATAATCATTTCATTTTGTTATTCTAACATTATGTTCAGATTTCGTCCTTTTCTTTGGTGAACAATAAATAAATGAACTAATATGCAGCCCTAGCTTTCGAACTCGTTCTTCTAATGTACTAATCATCTCCGTTCTGATACGTCGTCGTAGGAAAATTTAATGACTTATCACACATATTTCTAATTTCTGGTAAACCGAATATACAGTTTCGACTGGGAGATGAGTTGCGGATGAATTAAGTTATGGACTTGAAGTTCAGCTCTTTGTTCACTTGTATTTTAAAAAACAAGCATCTAAAATTGAAAAACTCATCCTCCTTTTTGGAGATAGAACACTTACTACTAACATAAACCTATTTGTGTCGAGTCTGCGACACAGCGACCTAAATTGTTGTGTCTGTTCCTTAGATACTATAAGCAACATGTCAACTATATCTGGTGCATGGAATGATTGTAAGGTGTGCATATCTGTCTGACATATGTATCATCTAACCTTGATCCCATTTTCATTGTTTATTGGTCAATGTTTAGTTTCCCCATCTATGTAAACTACATGTACATGTACATGCTGATTGGAATTAATACGAATATATTCATAGGTTTCTGATACAATATTACAGGATGAAGATCGATTAACAAGTGAAATCTTCTGATCAGGAAAGAAATTACCAACTAAAATCGGTCTTAAAAGAATATGTAAAAATAGATGTTTAGTTTCAAGAATGTTAGTATCGATGAGATACGTCTTTTTTACCAAACACTCACATTGTATACGGTTTCTGAGGTTAATTTACAGATATATTTTTTTCTGAGACAACTTCGTGCGTGGATGATAAATAAATGACAGGGAATTCAACCTCATCGTAATAACTTTTATATTATAGTGATGCAAATTAGTATACTCTGGTTTGTTGTTGTATAGTATTTTAATATTTGTATATTACAGTTACATGTATATGTAATTTTCATCCATTTGTATATCATTCTATTCTACTATATTAATGATAGTGCAGTGCAGTTGCATGGTGGACACTCTTCTGTAATAATTCGATTTTTCTGATAGATTGGATTTGAGAAGGCATTCATATTTTCCCGCAAAACGTTCTATCTCCCATGCAGACGGTTATCGGTCCTTGAGAGAGAGCAAGAATCGATAACTCTGCATGGGAGATTGCAAACGTTCTTGAGATATTCTTCCGCATGTGTTAACACACTTTGTACGTGTGCATAGATATTAAAGATTTTTTACTTATTTATATATATATTTCTAACGATAAAATATTTTCATATTATTAATTTATGTTCTAAAAAAAATATTTTTAGGAGTATCCATTGAAAAAATGAATTTATGACAAGCAATAAGGAATGTTATTTTGCACTCGATAATATCCGCGTATTTATCATGTTTATAGATCGGTTACAATCCCAACACGAAAGTTACGTAATGGAAATCTAGGCGACAGCAATACACCGGAATGCCCTCACGGTCATGCGATGTAAAAACTACTTATATTTGAGATGAAGAACAGCAATAAAAGCTTATTGTGTTATTTTTTTTTTTTTTTTTGCTGTGCATGTACTGATTTTGTGTCATGGATGGATACACCATATCCTTTGTTTTTCTATTATAATAGTACAGTAATATGTGTATATTTTTTCTTGTTTCGATTACCATGTATGAGGGTATGAATAGGTTACCGTGAATGAGGGTATGAATGGTTTACCATGAATGATGATATGAATGGGGTTTACAGATTAGAGAATAATGTTCAGAAAGTTAAGGATAGAAAAAAATTGGTCCAAAAAATATGGAAAACAGATTAAAGCTGTGACGAACTGAAAAGAATAGAGGACAATTGGCAGCAAATACAAGAGTAGAAAAATATGGACCCAAAAATAATGAAAAGAAATAAAAATGAAGACCGCCCCCCCCCTCCCAAAACCACCACAATCATCCCCAATACATGACACCACCACCTCCCACACTCGCATATATGAATATATAAAAAAATCTTTTTAATTTTGGTTTCATGGTGTCCCCCAGACATCGAGGTTCTGAATCCGCACCTGGGTTTTTAAAACTATATTAAGCATCAGGTCAACTATATTTGTTGTATGGAATTATTGTAAGGTGTGCATGTCTATATGACGAGATTATCTGATCTTGACTTCGTTATCTTGGAGTAAAACCTTTTCTCAAATCATTGTTAGTAAAGACATTTCAGCTTGTGTCACTGATGAGTCTTTTGTAGACAAAACACGCGTCTGGAGTACAAATTATAAGTGGTATCTTTGATGATTTTTTGTTTGTTTGTAGACATGAGTAATTTTTCAAACCTGTCTAAAATACTTTAACCTTCGACTGAAACTCGAAGTCCATATCATAAAAAAAATATATTGTTTGATTACAGATTTAAGTAAGTATTTATAATACGAGATTTGTATGTTTTACAAATTTTTTTGTATGTTACGAGATGAGACGGCTACCTTAATTATAATGCGATAGAAAGTGAGGAGATACAACCATGATAATTGCAATGACATAAATTTGTAAACCATATAAATCTCGTATTATATATACTTACAAAGTGAGATAGATCATCGCAGATATTTATATCTTAATTTTCTTCAAAAGTGGGAATAGATCTCTGTAAGATTTACACGGCGTCGTGTTGTATTTACAACTTGAAAGTACCGGCGTTAAACGTGTAACCATTGGTGTAACCGACAGATCGTTTTCAGGAAATTGTATTTTCTCTTTATGGCAGTATATTGAGACAGAATAACACTTCCTTTGTTTTGACAATGAGTTTGCCTTATATGTATTAATGTGTCTTTTTTTATGCAATGCACACGTTTTACTTGTCTGTCATGAGATAAAGCCTTCCTGGCCTTTAAGAGGACAATGGATGGAAAATGTCGTCTACATTTCAAAATTATATACTTCAAACTCATTCCTGTAACTTGATAATCGGGACATTTTTACAATGTAACTTCCTTATAGAACGAAATAGTATATTTATCGCTTGTACGATTATAAACAGCAGATGTGTCCTCATGGGGAAATACATACCCATAATACACCTTTCGGTATACAATAACGTGGGTTTATTATCATGTTTTGATTATAGCACACATTTGACATCGACATTAACTGTATTTATTGTTGACCAAGAACATGAAAATTGATAAAAAGACAAGGAGAGGAGAGAAATTGATCTGGAATTTGTATTTAACTGTAAAGGTAGGACATTTTACATTTTCTTTAAAGATAAATTACAATTGTGCTGTTCTATATACACTATATTGATCTATGGAATTTGAATATATTTGTATGTATACATGTATAACATTCTTTAGTGTACTGTTGTCCTGTTCTATTTTGTTGAAAATGTAGGTTATAGTGGCGGGTTCATGACGCTGAGAGAAAGAAAAAACGAAATATTTTCATACACGTAAATCGAAAAAAATGTAACAAGTTGCTTTAAAAAAAAAAAAAAAGACAATACGTGAACCTAAGAACTTTTTTATTCTAATTATTAATTCAACTGAATAAGAAATTATATATCAGTGTTTGCATGGTCATGTGTGTGGGTGATAATATTTTCTTTTTATTGTAAATCATTACAATTTTGGCATGTTGAGAGAAGTGTTAGATATAAAGCAATGAGGAAAAAAATAGATTCCCAGACGTATAATTTCTTAAGGAATAACAATGATTCAAAACATGGGGACACATGTACCTTCTTCAAAAATTCATAAAATTAATCTAGAAATAAGTAATGAGGCATTGCAAACTGGTCAGCTAGCAGGACACATTAATGTTCGTTACCGACCAATCATCAATAAATGCAACTTTCCCGCGAGAGATACTTACTTGATCTAATTATAAAACCATTATTGAAGAGGCATTACTTTTACATTCAAGATAAAAAGATTCCATTAACAAAATAAAGTCACACGGGGTCAAAAAAGAATGCATTCTTATTGCCTATGATGTACGTCAAGGTACACAAATATGATCATTGATAATTTAGAAGAAACTGTTATCAATGCATTAGAATTAATTGACACACAGGAGAATATACTTTAAAGATTCTCAACAAAATCGATTTAACTGCATTTGTTAAATTAATTTTTAGAAACAATGAATTTGAGTTTAATGCACTGTTAAACAAACACATTATAGGAGCGCCCATGGGTGGTATATTTTCACCAACATGCACAGATCTGCATCTGTCTGTCCTATTCATTAAAATCTTAGATAAGTTCCAATGGCGAGAAAACATCAAATTACATTGTCAATAGGAATGACGGTTTTATGGTCTTCACAGGCAAATTAGAGCCTGTTGAAGATTTCTTTAACCTAGCAAACGAAATTGACCATCTACTTTAGTTCTAATATGAGGTGTCGACATCTAGTACGACCTATTTAGAGGGTGGTAAAGGGTTATTTTCGTGCAACGTTTTCGGCCTTTTTATTCCACGTGATTTCGTGTTTCGACGTTTTATTTCTCGTTTTCTCGTGTTTGATTCGACGTGGGTGCTTCGTGTATTCCCTTAATTATTTTCCGTATTTCGTATCAGTACTCTTATTTTCTCGTGCTAGAGGACGCTAAAAGGTGAACACATGCAGGATCGCCATGTCAATTTATAATGACTGCATGATCTCCAAGAACGGCTGAGTAATAACTTTTGGTACTTTTTTCTTAAATATTTACGATTTTATTCCTTGGCTTCTTTTTTCCATCTAGTGTTTTTTCCGTGCAACGTTTTTGCAATTTGTTATTTCACGTGTTTCCGTGTTCAGACCCCCACCCCTTTTTACCACCCTCTATTTAGATACCGAAGTGCACAAAGGTGGTCGATTCCATAATAATGGAATTCTTGATGTTAAGACACGTATATTAAAAACACAGAAACGTATCAATATTTACCAATCACTAGTGCACATCCAAAACACACATAAATTTAAGAGTGTTAATTTACAGTGTGTGAATAACATAAGAAATAATAGTGACATCAATGAATTAAATAAACATTTAATTAGCTTACAAGATAACTTAATTGATAGAGAACACTGTGAAAAGGAAACAGTAAAAGTTGTAAAAATGTATATTAACGAATAGTCTTTTGATATTTTACCTGTTTTATTTTCATTTGAAACAGATTTTTTTATCTGATTTGTCAAAATGACAAGTATGCATAATGATTTTATTGTTACAAATCAAATCCCAAAGCCCACTATAACTCATTATTTAGAAGCCACGGCACTATTTTAAAATATCTCTGTGAATATCTAGACACAGATGTTTGATACCATATGCATAGGTCGTTATAATTGAATCTTGACCGTTTATCTTTCACTTGTTTATCAAAGGGTACAACTGTCAACTTTGCTCAAGTCAGTAAACCCATAGATGTATATCTATGGTAAACCCTTGCAATGCTTAAAATGTAGCTTTACAATAAAATTCACGTTTGAAAAGATCTATGGATTGTTTATTATCATATATCAGATAAGTGAATAAGCGATCTGTGAAAATTCTTTATTGTCATGTTTTAAATATCTTATATACCCGTATGGAGGTGCTCTTAATTGCAGGAAGCTAATACAGATAAGATGAATAGGTGTTCCGAATGAACAATAATTTAGCTTCCGAATATTCCTCCATAGACTATATTTCTAACAAATTTATATGCGTGAACCCTCAGGGGTTCACGCAAAAACGTGGCTTATCTAAATCCACTTGATTGGTTCAATAGGTAATCTTCAATCGATATGACTCAGAGTTCATTTTGTTGCAAATTGAACCGTGATGGATTTCCGTCTCAGCTTGTCGATAGAATTTTTTTTTAATTTCATGCAGCAAGAGACCCTGAATAAAGCAGGATTAAATGCATAGGGCAGTTCAAACGAAAATAATACAAAACCCATGTAAAAAATCGATAGCCTAACTGTTTTTCGTCCAAAATTAATGCTGACATTGTTTCACTTGAAGAAAATTCTTATTTGCACGGAAAATATATATTCTTATTATTTAAAAAAAAAACAAAATCTGTGAAAATAGGTTTGTGTCAGTGTGTGTCATTGACCATGTAGGATGATATGAATATGTACGACTGACATTCGAGTATGTTTGTTATCTTCAAACATGTAATTTATCATTCTTTACATATACTAGGAGTTAGCAGAGTACAATATCTAAAAGTTACTACAAGTAATAAACGAACCAAAGAACATCTAAGGGGTCTAAAGGAGAAGGTTCACGAGGGACTAAAATTGGCCATAAGATTTTCATATTTTTTTTTCAATCAGGGCATAATACTACAAATTTCACGCAGAATTAGTTGTGATATTACTATTGATACAAAAAAGTTCTTTTTGGCCCCTCACATTATGAATCACGAAGTCAGTATGATCCCCTAATTATGCATGATTGGTGTTGAAACGTTATTTTTGGTTCAATTTCCCCCTAATTTTTAACAGTTTAAGCATAATCTACTTTGGCCGCTATCCCCGATCTAAAATTTGTTTTTGTCTAGAGATTCACTATTAACCTTATCGTCTTTTGGTTTGGTGTAGCCAAGGTTTTCCTAAAGCTTTTATGTAAAAAAATGCACAAAATCATCGTGTTTTAACAAGATCTTCAAAATGTGCTAAGATCTGACAAAATATGTTTTACCCTGCATTTTGCGCCTGTCCCAAGTCAAGAGCATCTGGCCTTAGTTAGTCTTGTATGTTTTTTTTTAATTTTAGTTCATTAATATGTTTTGGCGTTTAGTATGACGTCCATTTTCACTGAATTAGTACACATTTTTATTTAGGGACCAGCTGAAGCTCGCCTTCGGGTGCGGGATTTTCTTGCTGTGTTGAAGACCCATTGGTGGCCTTCGGTTGTTATCTACTCTTTGGTTGGGTTTTGTCTCTTTGACATCATATTCCCATTTCCATTCTTAATTATATTGACTTTAGAGCTTATAATGTAATATCATATAGAGATTTGTTGTACTAAGGAATCAGGCTTTTGAATTATATCCATTTTAAAACAAAATTGAGGCCTTTTATATCTTATGATAAAGTTGAAATTCAAGGCCATATTTTACCGAAAATGAACCTTGTCCACAGAAACGTAGAACTTGTCGCGTCTTTTCTATATGTTCAAGTTACTGTTCATTGGGAAGAAAATCGCAATATGATGGTATTGATTAAGATAGAGGTGGTGATTAAGAAAGGGCTGAAGTAATAGGCGATTTTTATCGGCGAAACCATCTTGTCATACCCATACTTTTTATGCATTTTATGTAAAATTGACACGTGAGAGATAATTAAAAAAACTGAGATTAAAAAGTGTGTTTTACACAGATCTCATTAACTCAAAGCTCAGTGCGTACTTTTTATTTCTCGGTGTGAAAGTATATTGGCACTTTTATTCATCGATTAAAAAATTCGAGGAAAGGATGGTACCACAAAAGTACAAGTAAACATTGCTTATAAAATAAAAAGAGACTCTTTAGCCTGTACAGATGATGGTTGTCATTCGTTTGATGATTTTTGTTTGTTTGTAGACATGAGTAATTTTTCAAACCTGTCTAAAATACTTTAACCTTCGACTGTATCCGAGGTTTACAGCAAAAAAAAAAAAAAAAAAAACTCGAAGTCCATATCATAAAAAATATATTGTTTGATTACAGATTTAAGTAAGTATTTATAATACGAGATTTGTATGTTTTACAAATTTTTTGTATGTTACGAGATGAGACGGCTACCTTAATTATAATGCGATAGAAAGTGAGGAGATACAACCATGATAATTGCAATGACATAAATTTGTAAACCATATAAATCTCGTATTATATATACTTACAAAGTGAGATAGATCATCGCAGATATTTATATCTTAATTTTCTTCAAAAGTGGGAATAGATCTCTGTAAGATTTACACGGCGTCGTGTTGTATTTACAACTTGAAAGTACCGGCGTTAAACGTGTAACCATTGGTGTAACCGACAGATCGTTTTCCAGGAAATTGTATTTTCTCTTTATGGCAGTATATTGAGACAGAATAACACTTCCTTTGTTTTGACAATGAGTTTGCCTTATATGTATTAATGTGTCTTTTTTTATGCAATGCACACGTTTTACTTGTCTGTCATGAGATAAAGCCTTCCTGGCCTTTAAGAGGACAATGGATGGAAAATGTCGTCTACATTTCAAAATTATATACTTCAAACTCATTCCTGTAACTTGATAATCGGGACATTTTTACAATGTAACTTCCTTATAGAACGAAATAGTATATTTATCGCTTGTACGATTATAAACAGCAGATGTGTCCTCATGGGGGGAAATACATACCCATAATACACCTTTCGGTATACAATAACGTGGGTTTATTATCATGTTTTGATTATAGCACACATTTGACATCGACATTAACTGTATTTATTGTTGACCAAGAACATGAAAATTGATAAAAAAGACAAGGAGAGGGAGAGAGAAATTGATCTGGAATTTGTATTTAACTGTAAAGGTAGGACATTTTTTACATTTTCTTTAAAGATAAATTACAATTGTGCTGTTCTATATACACGATATTGATCTATGGAATTTGAATATATTTTTATGTATACATGTATAACATTCTTTAGTGTACTGTTGTCCTGTTGTATTTTGTTGAAAATGTAGGTTATAGTGGCGGGTTCATGACGCTGAGAGAAAGAAAAAACGAAATATTTTCATACACGTAAATCGAAAAAAATGTAACAAGTTGCTTTAAAAAAAAAAAAAAAGACAATACGTGAACCTAAGAACTTTTTTATTCTAATTATTAATTCAACTGAATAAGAAATTATATATCAGTGTTTGCATGGTCATGTGTGTGGGTGATAATATTTTCTTTTTATTGTAAATCATTACAATTTTGGCATGTTGAGAGAAGTGTTAGATATAAAGCAATGAGGAAAAAAATAGATTCCCAGACGTATAATTTCTTAAGGAATAACAATGATTCAAAACATGGGGGACACATGTACCTTCTTCCAAAAATTCATAAAATTAATCTAGAAACATTGCAAACTGGTCACGGCTAGCAGGACACATTAATGTTCGTTACCGACCAATCATCAATAAATGCAACTTTCCCGCGAGAGATACTTACTTGATCTAATTATAAAACCATTATTGAAGAGGCATTACTTTTACATTCAAGATAAAAAGATTCCATTAACAAAATAAAGTCACACGGGGTCAAAAAAGAATGCATTCTTATTGCCTATGATGTACGTCAAGGTACACAAATATGATCATTGATAATTTAGAAGAAACTGTTATCAATGCATTAGAATTAATTGACACACAGGAGAATATACTTTAAAGATTCTCAACAAAATAGATTTAACTGCATTTGTTAAATTAATTTTAGAAACAATGAATTTGAGTTTAATGCACTGTTAAACAAACACATTATAGGAGCGCCCATGGGTGGTATATTTTCACCAACATGCACAGATCTGCATCTGTCTGTCCTATTCATTAAAATCTTAGATAAGTTACAATGGCGAGAAAACATCAAATTACATTGTCAATAGGAATGACGGTTTTATGGTCTTCACAGGCAAATTAGAGCCTGTTGAAGATTTCTTTAACCTAGCAAACGAAATTGACCATCTACTTTAGTTCTAATATGAGGTGTCGACATCTAGTACGACCTATTTAGAGGGTGGTAAAGGGTTATTTTCGTCCAACGTTTTCGGCCTTTTTATTCCACGTGATTTCGTGTTTCGACGTTTTATTTCTCGTTTTCTCGTGTTTGATTCGACGTGGGTGCTTCGTGTATTCCTTAATTATTTTCCGTATTTCGTATCAGTACTCTTATTTTCTCGTGCTAGAGGACGCTAAAGGTGAACACATGCAGGATCGCCATGTCAATTTATAATGACTGCATGATCTCCAAGAACGGCTGAGTAATAACTTTTGGTACTTTTTTCTTAAATATTTACGATTTTATTCCTTGGCTTCTTTTTTCCATCTAGTGTTTTTTCCGTGCAACGTTTTTGCAATTTGTTATTTCACGTGTTTCCGTGTTCAGACCCCCACCCCTTTTTACCACCTCTATTTAGATACCGAAGTGCACAAGGTGGTCGATTCCATAATAATGGAATTCTTGATGTTAAGACACGTATATTAAAAACACAGAAACGTATCAATATTTACCAATCACTAGTGCACATCCAAAACACACATAAATTTAAGAGTGTTAATTTACAGTGTGTGAATAACATAAGAAATAATAGTGACATCAATGAATTAAATAAACATTTAATTAGCTTACAAGATAACTTAATTGATAGAGAACACTGTGAAAAGGAAACAGTAAAAGTTGTAAAAATGTATATTAACGAATAGTCTTTTGATATTTTACCTGTTTTATTTTCATTTGAAACAGATTTTTTTTTATCTGATTTGTCAAAATGACAAGTATGCATAATGATTTTATTGTTACAAATCAAATCCCAAAGCCCACTATAACTCATTATTTAGAAGCCACGGCACTATTTTAAAATATCTCTCTGTGAATATCTAGACACAGATGTTTGATACCATATGCATAGGTCGTTATAATTGAATCTTGACCGTTTATCTTTCACTTGTTTATCAAAGGGTACAACTGTCAACTTTGCTCAAGTCAGTAAACCCATAGATGTATATCTATGGTAAACCCTTGCAATGCTTAAAATGTAGCTTTACAATAAAAATTCACGTTTGAAAAGATCTATGGATTGTTTATTTTCATATATCAGATAAGTGAATAAGCGATCTGTGAAAATTCTTTATTGTCATGTTTTAAATATCTTATATACCCGTATGGAGGTGCTCTTAATTGCAGGAAGCTAATACAGATAAGATGAATAGGTGTTCCGAATGAACAATAATTTAGCTTCCGAATATTCCTCCATAGACTATATTTCTAACAAATTTATATGCGTGAACCCTCAGGGTTCACGCAAAAACGTGGCTTATCTAAATCCACTTGATTGGTTCAATAGGTAATCTTCAATCGATATGACTCAGAGTTCATTTTGTTGCAAATTGAACCGTGATGGATTTCCGTCTCAGCTTGTCGATAGAATTTTTTTTTAATTTCATGCAGCAAGAGACCCTGAATAAAGCAGGATTAAATGCATAGGGCAGTTCAAACGAAAATAATACAAAACCCATGTAAAAAATCGATAGCCTAACTGTTTTTCGTCCAAAATTAATGCTGACATTGTTTCACTTGAAGAAAATTCTTATTTGCACGGAAAATATATATTCTTATTATTTAAAAAAAAAACAAAATCTGTGAAAATAGGTTTGTGTCAGTGTGTGTCATTGACCATGTAGGATGATATGAATATGTACGACTGACATTCGAGTATGTTTGTTATCTTCAAACATGTAATTTATCATTCTTTACATATACTAGGAGTTAGCAGAGTACAATATCTAAAAGTTACTACAAGTAATAAACGAACCAAAGAACATCTAAGGGGTCTAAAGGAGAAGGTTCACGAGGGACTAAAATTGGCCATAAGATTTTCATATTTTTTTTTCAATCAGGGCATAATACTACAAATTTCACGCAGAATTAGTTGTGATATTACTATTGATACAAAAAAAAAGTTCTTTTTGGCCCCTCACATTATGAATCACGAAGTCAGTATGATCCCCTAATTATGCATGATTGGTGTTGAAACGTTATTTTTGGTTCAATTTCCCCCTAATTTTTAACAGTTTAAGCATAATCTACTTTGGCCGCTATCCCCGATCTAAAATTTGTTTTTGTCTAGAGATTCACTATTAACCTTATCGTCTTTTGGTTTGGTGTAGCCAAGGTTTTCCTAAAGCTTTTATGTAAAAAAAAAATGCACAAAATCATCGTGTTTTGACAAGATCTTCAAAATGTGCTAAGATCTGACAAAATATGTTTTACCCCGCCGCATTTTTGCGCCTGTCCCAAGTCAAGAGCATCTGGCCTTAGTTAGTCTTGTATGTTTTTTTTTAATTTTAGTTCATTAATATGTTTTGGCGTTTAGTATGACGTCCATTTTCACTGAATTAGTACACATTTTTATTTAGGGACCAGCTGAAGCTCGCCTTCGGGTGCGGGATTTTCTTGCTGTGTTGAAGACCCATTGGTGGCCTTCGGTTGTTATCTACTCTTTGGTTGGGTTTTTGTCTCTTTGACATCATATTCCCCATTTCCATTCTTAATTATATTGACTTTAGAGCTTATAATGTAATATCATATAGAGATTTGTTGTACTAAGGAATCAGGCTTTTGAATTATATCCATTTTAAAACAAAATTGAGGCCTTTTTATATCTTATGATAAAGTTGAAATTCAAGGCCATATTTTACCGAAAATGAACCTTGTCCACAGAAACGTAGAACTTGTCGCGTCTTTTCTATATGTTCAAGTTACTGTTCATTGGGAAGAAAATCGCAATATGATGGTATTGATTAAGATAGAGGGTGGTGATTAAGAAAGGGCTGAAGTAATAGGCGATTTTTTATCGGCGAAAACCATCTTGTCATACCCATACTTTTTTATGCATTTTATGTAAAATTGACACACGTGAGAGATAATTAAAAAAAAACTGAGATTAAAAAAGTGTGTTTTTACACAGATCTCATTAACTCAAAGCTCAGTGCGTACTTTTTATTTCTCGGTGTGAAAGTATATTGGCACTTTTATTCATCGATTAAAAAATTCGAGGAAAGGATGGTACCACAAAAGTACAAGTAAACATTGCTTATAAAATAAAAAAGAGACTCTTTAGCCTGTACAGATGATGGTTGTCATTCGGATTATTGGATACCATATGTCTCTTGGTCTCATCAAAATAAGGTTACAACGTAGTATGAGTCCTTTGAAAGTAATTTGGCGATGCAATCTTACTCAGTCAACGGACTAATCTCCCTTTTATAATAAACCTGAGACTGTAGTCAGCCATAAACCTAATTATAAATGACAAAGGACTGAAGTCTAAATAAATCGAATAACGGAGGCGTCAACCTCCAACTATGTACTAGCTCCAATGTTCATACATGTTTTAATAAGTACAAAATGAGTTACTTACTTACTATAGTTAGTACAGGTACAGGAGTATCACAGACAAATGAGGAAGAATGTGGACCGAGGGTAAGACAGGCTATCAATAACTACAAGTCGAAGAAAAAATACAACACCATGGCCAAAAAGAAAACGACTAAAGACAAACAAGTCCAAAAAATACTACACAGTTAACTAGAGGCCTAGCACTTCATAAACTGAAATATGCCGCTTTCAAAGCTTTTCAGTACACTCCAATACATAACCTTAACAAAAAAAGAAAGAAGCATTTATATTACAATCAGTCTGTAACGTCTATGTTATATAGGCACCTACGTCAGGGGCGGATCCAGCCATTTTTAAAAGGGTTCCAACCACCGGACCCCCCCCCCCCCCCAATTAAGATCCGCCACTGTACGTTGTAATATTGTATTTATATTTGTGTCATACTCATAGAGCAAACTTATTCGTTCAGTGTATGTTTACTTGTTTTTGTTCATATGTCTTATTATTTATCGAGTTGAGCCATTTCAATTGATAGTTTATAGCGTGTCTTTTTATGTTGTAATTTTACACTACTGTCTCAGGTTAGGGTGAAGGTTGACGCCTTTTAAAGCGTTTAAACCCGCTGCATTTTTATGCACCTGTCCCAAGTCAGGAGCCTGTTGTTCAGTGGTTGTCGTTTGTTGGTGTGGTTCATAGGTGTTTCTCGTTTCTCGGTTTTTTTTTTTTTTTATATATAGATTTGATTGAGTTAAGCCTTCCAATTGATGTTTTATCGTATGTTTTTCTATGTTGTGATGTTATACTATTGTTTCAGAAAAAGGGAGAAGGTTTGGTACCATTAAAACGTTTAATCCCGCTGCAAATGTTTGCACCTGTCCTAAGTCAGGAATCTGATGTACAGTAGTTGTCGTTTGTCTATGTAATTTATACGTGTTTCTCGTTTCTCGTTTTTTATATATACTAGACCGTTGGTTTTACCGTTTGAATGGTTTTACACTAGTACTTTTGGGGCCCTTTATAGCTTGTTGTTCGGTGTGAGCCAAGGCTCCGTGTTGAAGGCCGTACATTGACCTATAATGGTTTACTTTTATAAATTGTTATTTGGATGGAGTGTTGTCTCATTGGCACTCACACCACATCTTCCTATATCTATAGACCGTTGGTTTTCCTGTTTGAATTGTTCTACACTAGTCCTTTTGGGGCCCTTTATAGCTTGCTGTTCGGTGTGAGCTAAGGCTCCGTGTTGAAGGCCGTACTTTGACCTATAATTGTAACTCTTTATACATTGTGACTTGGATAGTTGTCTCATTGGCACTCATACCACATCTTCTTATTAATATTAAGCCAAATAAATTGATCTAATTTAAAAACATTAGTTTATTCTTCATACTTACAACACGTGCGTTTATATTCATGAATATGTTCTTCTCTGTGAATGATGAAAATACGCATGAGATTGTCCCATTTAAGTATGGTGTTTTTGTTAGAATAACTACGGTAAAAAACAGTATGCAAAGTGCTTCTCGTTTTATTCTCGGTTGCATCACGAGACTTCCTGTTACCCACTTTGACCCTAAGACAATTCTCTTCGGATGGGCTAAATATTTTGACTAAGTGATCAATATGTGAATTGTTTACCTTAAACATTAATTTGTGAATCGAAGAATACGATTTAAAAATGTCAGAGAAGAAGAGAGAAAGAGAAATTTCAAACGAATTCGACAATCAAATGAGAGGTATGTTTACATTTTAGTCAATTTAGATGCTCGTCTGTCAAAACAATGATTTCGTCTGTCAGAATCATTAAATCCGTTAACACTCTCCGATCATTTGTTCGAACGTACTGATTCACTTAAGATGAATTGATTTACAATGTAGATGATACACAATCCTCTTAGAACTGACACTTCTAACATCCTCTGATCCTGATCTATTTCCTTAGTTTATCATTAGCCGGTAGGAAGTGTTTGACCTCGCATAACCCCTTCAGGACTAAAAAAAATGTCCACTTAGCTGGTGATTTCCTAGTCTCTTAGGATTGTATTACTAAGAGTGCATGGCTGCATGCAAAGTAGTTATCTAAATACATGATAAATGTGTGTTGTGTATATTTTTTCTTTCTGAAGTTACTGCATGGCATCTTTTAAAATGTATTTTTTTCAATTTCACCATCAGCTGTGGGATTTTATTCAGAGGTACTTTTGACAAATCTTGAGAAGGCCTTCATTTTAATAGAGACATACATGTATAATTAGGAGAAAACTGTCTTCTGTTTTAAACTTGGCCTTCTAATAATGTAGATTTTACTGTTGCAAATTGAGTTTACATAGCTCTGTAAACGGATATTTGCGACAGTGAAATCAAGTTTTACGAAAGCCAAGCTTAAAATACAATATAATATCTACATTATCATGCCACATATTAAAATAAATTCCATTTTAGTAAATATTTTGGCTTAAAAAAAACATAAATGAAACTGTCCGCGAAACTGTTACACCGTCTTTGGCATATAAACAATGTGATATCATAGGTATACTCCTGATATCAAACAAAAACACTTGATATATTTATACTTTTCTTAAGCTTCTGAATGGTTTTAATATTGACAAAAAGGAGATTTTGAAGCACAAAATGCAACTTTTTTGATTATTTTTTGAGAAATTACGTACCAAAAAATTTAGAATTTTGGCTTTCTGTAGTTATGGACAGGTAGAAAGTGGAATCTAACTCTTCAAAATAATCGTCAGTGTGGAATGAAAATTATTGATCAAAACGAATTGCAATAGAATACAGTATTGTAAGTTGAAGATTTCTGAGATCAAATGACGATTTAAAGTAATTTAAACACTTGAAAATTATTTAATTATGCTGCAGAACTTTGTTTTCATTACAATGCCTACCAATATCAATGTACTGTCCAACAATTCTTATTAATTTTTGTAGTCTAATCCTTTTTATGTATCAGTTACATAATTGTGCAAAATCCCTGTGATTTTACTGTTGGCGTGCATACTGTAATTACCTGACATAATTGCGCATGTATGTGTGTACTGCCACTTTTACATTTTGATGATATCATGATTTTAGTCAAGAGTTAAAAAAAAAACACCATACTGCTGCAAACTTTGATATTTTGGATCTAGGGGGAAATTTGTGAATACTGTAAATTAGGAAATGATTGTGTGCATTAATATTGCAATTTTTGAAGAATGGACAAAAATGCGAGATTGATTATTGCATTTCAGGAAAAGCTGCAAGCAGATATATGTATCCATTATCAGAATGGATATTCTAATCATTGTGATAGTCATCCTGACTCATTATTCCCATTAATAAAAACCTTCCAATAAGTTCTGAATTTACAGTAGTTAATACATTGAAACAATGCTTTTGATGTATGTAGATGTCTGTTTTGGAAGATTGTCTTTTTCTGAAGATTAATTGTTTCGAATTAGAAAAGGTTAAAATATGTTTTACAAAATTGCAAAATAAGGTATTTAGAATTTAAAACAAAAAACATAACCTGACTGGATTTTTGTCGAGCCTGCGACTTTTGTCGCAAAAGCGAGACATAGTGATTCTACATTCTGTCGGTGTCGTCAGCGGCTGATTCCACAAATATTCACTCTGTGGTTAAAGTTTTTCAAATTTGAATAACTTTCTTAGAATCCTAGATTTGTACCAAACTTGGACAGAAGCTTGTTTATAATCATAAGATAGTATCCAGAAGAAAATTTTGTAAAAAAAAAATCCTGTTTATCCGTATTTTACTCATATATGGACTTAGTTAAACTGTTTTTCTACCAGTTAACATAACATTCACTCTGTGGTTTAAAGTTTTTCAAATTTTAATAACTTTCTTAAACTATCCTGGATTTGTACCACACTAGCACAGAAGCTTGTTTATGATCAAAAGCTAGTATCTAGAAGGAAATTTTGTAAAAATTATTTCCTGTTTTTCCGTATATTACTTATAAATGGACTTAGTTTTATTCCAGTTAACATTAAGTACAGTCTGCAGTTAAAGTTTTTAAAACATTTATTAGATTCATAAACCTTCTTGGATTTTTACGAAACTTGAATAGAACTTCTTACTATCAAAAGATAGTGTCTAGAGGAAAATTTTTAATAATTTTTTCCCCATTTTTGTTGAGTGTGCAACTAACAGCAAAAGTAGGCGAGACACTGGGTTCCGTGGAACCCTTACAAATTTTTATTTTATTACTTGATGGTGCATTTTACAAATTTAAGAATTAAAAAGTGTAAAGGTGTATAGACTTGATAGATATGAATTATTTTATCATCATTATTCATGCATTGAAAGAAAATCATCAATTGATAGACTACAATGTAGTTGGTCCTGAGTCAAACAAATGCAGAGTATTAGAAATAAATTGGTTTGCACAAAAAGTTTCATACCCTGTCCCCCCAAAAAAACAAGGAATATTTCACTACATGTAATTTGTTTTATCATTTCTCCACTTGGGGAAATGTTTAACTGGGTTAATTTCTATTATCCTACACATTCAAGGAAATAGTTGTGTTGTTGTGTTCTCAATTTGTTTGAGCAATTTATTTCCAATTACAGTTGTAAGTATTCTATTCAGCATTTATAATGAACTTACTCATGAAACAAAAGAAATTGATGTATTACAGTAATAAAACAACATTTTAACAGTTGTTAGACAAATTATGTCTGCATAGATTTGGCAAAATTTCAGTATTTATTTTGTGAATCATTTTTGTGATAATATCTCTGATGCATTGATGCAGAAAGTTTTAGGAACCTATCACTATTATTATAATTTTTGAGTATAATATAATTATGATAATTAATGTACTATCTATTTGATGTTTATCAATTGCATAACCTTCAAGATTTCCTTCTGCAATAAAATTGTAATATACCCAGATCAATTTTGCACTATATTGATGTGTGCCGAAATAATGAAGTCACCATTTGATGCTCTATTTAACAAGTACACGTACAACTATAAGTGCATGTACATTGTTCATTAATACCTATATTTATAAAACTGTAAACGAGCTCATATGGATATGAAATGTGATTTATAGTATAACATGCAGAAATATAAATTAATGTTGTGTTTAGGACTGACAATATGAAAGTAAGGAGATGGGGTATGATGGCCAATGAGTCAACTATCACCAAAGACATAATGGGAGGATGTAAAAATCTACAGGTCACTCTTACAGCCTTTAACAATGAGCAAATCCCATACCATAAAGTAAGCTGTAAAAGGCCCAACAATGACTAAATGTGAAAAAATTTAAAAGAGAAAACCAACAGACTGATTTATGTTAAAATAATAGAATAAAAACAGATACCACTGAATTACAGGCTTTTGACTTCAGAAAGGCACACAAATCAGATTGTCACAATTAAAGCACAAAAAATAGTTGACAAAAGACAAAAAGTACCGATCTAACTGTACTCACAGTTACTGAATGCTAGTTCAATTCAAATTACAACTATAAAACAAACCATGTATTCCAAGACTGAAATATCAATCATTACACATGCAACAGATTTAGTGTAAAGATGTCATAAACAGTCGGATAAAGGCATAACCTTATGCAATGCCAAAATATAAGTATCAACAGGATGTAGGACCATAAGTGTTTATATAACTATGGTGTATAGAAAGTAGGATCTGAACTTTTTTATTATGTTATGTTGTGTTGAATTGAATTTTATAAAATACACAATTTTTTGAATGAAAAATCGCTCTGATATTGCTAATGTTTGCTTTGTGTATGTTCACTTTAATACAAATGATATGAATAAAGATGGGAGATACAAATACATACAAACTAAAGTTGTTGGCATTGTATTCACATCAATCTATTACCTGTATGTCAATAGACATTTCAGATTTCTGCAAGTCTTTTTATTAAGTGGAAATTACTCTGTTGGCATTGAAAGGTTGAGATTTTAATTACAGTTACTGCACATTTTTCAGATATATGAGGAGGAATAAGAGATTTTAATGACATTCTGACACTTTCCAATTGTAACTGTAAACAGGTAAAAGTGCCTTTTTATCTGGTACCATGTTCAGTAAAAATGGATTTTGGGTAGAGTTTGCAATTAAGTTGATGAATTATATTAAATCAGCTTGGCTAGGGTCATTGATATTGGATTTTTCTAATTTTTATTTATTCTTTCACAGTCTTTGTTCTATTTAGAATTATTGGGAAGGACATGGTGCAAACAATTTCAATATATTGGTGTCATGGGAAACTGTCAAGTCTTGAGCAAGACTGCAGAAATAGTCTAGCTAGTAGAGAACACTGCATCATATGCACTGTAGAACTTATACTAAATTCTCAATGTAAATAATATTACTTTCTAATATAACTAACTATGATCATCCATAATTAAGTTTTTTTTCTCTGATGAGTGTATGGAGTTAAGCTCTAGAGATGTGCACTGACAGACTACATGTAAACTATGCACTCAGTACATGTATGCATATTTTGATTTTCCTGTTATTAAGTAGCATAATTATGTTAATAAAGTGCTTTACTACAGTAACTTATTAATTTATGTTTTTGTACATGTAGATAAAGGAGAATTATATTTGTAAAACTTCAATGACACATGCTGTGTCACAGCATAAAATTAACCCAATAAAACAGGTTTACTAAAACCTGATTTCCTGATTGACCCTACAATTTATCAGTGTTGGGGAGACCTATTATATCATTAATGAAACATAGCATATTTTAAGGTACTTGAATAAGGTAAAGAATGTAAAATATATTTAATCTTCAAGTATTTACACTTATATTTCATAACTACATCCTTTGTACATTTGGTAACATACAGTACATGTCCTAATCACTGCAGTATGTTGTAAAAATATGCAGGTTGACTTGTATTTAATGATGGAAATTACTAATTTTATGTCATCCCCCCTTTTTTGTGCTGAAAAATGTTGGCTTTCTGGGAAACTATTTTTTATGTAATGGAGGGGGCATTAAGTTTTACCCTTGTCTGCCTGTACGTACGTCCATACATCCCAAAATTGGTTTCCCTTCTTTAACTTGAATTTGCCTCAACTAAATGTTATGAAACTTATACACAATGCTTATTACCACAAAACACAGATGAAGTTTGAATTTTTGTGGGGTCACTTTAACCGTTCTAGAGTTATGCCCCTTTATTAATGGAAAAACTGCAAAATTTTTAGTTTCCGTTCTCTAACTTAAGTTTGCCTCAACCAAATCTTATGAAACTTATACACAATGCTTAGCATGACAAAAACACAGATCAAGTTTGAAGTTTGGTGGCATCACTTTAACTGTTCTAGAGTTATGCCCCTTTATAAATTGAAAAATTGCAAAATTTTTAGTTTCTGTTCTCTAACTGAAGTTTGACTCAACCAAATGTTATGAAAATTATACACAATGCTTATTACCACAAAATACAGATCAAGTTTGAATTTTGATGGGGTCACTTTCACCATTCTCGAGTTATGTCCCTTTATAAATGGGAAAAAAATGCAAAATTTTTAGTTTCCGTTCTCTAACTTAAGTTGCCTCAACCAAATGTTATGAAACTTATACACAATGCTCATTACCACAAAACACAGATCAAGTTGAATTTAGTGGCATCACTTTAACTATTATCGAGTTATGCCCCTTTATAAATCGATAAATTGCAATTTTTTTAGTTTCCGTTCTTTTACTTAAGTTTGCCCCAACCAAACATTATGAAACCTATAATACACAATACTTATTACCACAAAACACAGATCAAGTACAAATTTGGGTAGCATCACTTTTATTGTTTTTGTTTTCATGTCCCTTTATAATGTTGTATGCAAGTGGGGGGCATCATCTGTGTCCATGGGGACACATTTTCCATTTATTGAATAGTGAATTTAATATATAGAATGTATCTTTTGAATTTTACTATGGACCTTATATAAACACAATTAAGTTTTTAAAAATGTGAATGTTTTGATATCTCTGTTAAATACTAGGAAAGTTCTTGACTTAACTTATTCATATATAAAACCACTTCAAAATCATTTATCAAATTATAACCACAGATGTTCCTGGTTGCCTACTTTGACAGTTGTCTGTTTAATGTTCAAGTTGCATATTCATTCAACATGCGAAAACTGTCCCACACTATCCATTCACACCAAAAAGGCTGTTATTTAGAGTCTCATTTTTTTCTGAGGGAGCTGCAAGCTTTAATAGTTTGAGATATTTTATTAACAGAAAATATCATGAAAATTATGTTTATACCTAAGCTGACTAACACCTAAATATAGAAAGTTTTGTGTTATTAAAATTGACATAAATCATATTCAGATGAGGTATTTGTTAAAATATTTTGACACAGATTATTGTCAGATTGGAATTTACAAGGCTTCCAGCTGTCTTATTGTTTTAAACAGTTTAAAGGAGCACCTGTTTTGTATACATATCGCCATTTATTCATGTACTTACTATATGAACAAAACAGCACACTGCAGCTCAAAAATACTCCAATGTGTAGTCTTCCACAACTGAATAGGCTAGTGTTTAGGCCATAATGCAAAGCTCTAATCAAGATTATGTGGAAGCATCCAAATGATGTATGCAAAAATGGACATGCTTTCCCTTGACATTTGTCAATGAATCTTTTAGTCTTGAGTCTTGACATATAAGTCTTGCTGAATAACATAATTTAGAAACATAAGTGGTGTATGCAAAAATGGACACCTTGATAATGAACCTTCTATAACTTAGTTTGAAATTCATTGGATGTTTTTGTTTGACCAGTACCAGGAATAATAAAATTTTAAGTTACTTCTGTACTTTGCATTTACATCCAACCATAGAGAGATACATGTATCTTTACAACATATCATGCTAAAAAGTTATGATTCAGTGTTGAACAGAAACTATTAGAGGTCTGTAATCAACACCAACATTATGTATCTCACTTGAGAGAAGTACCCCTTCATATTCTATAAATTAAATGACACTGGAAGTTTGACACTACAGTGTAAAGAGTGTTCAAGGTTTGTATCCAATAATTCTTATATATTAAAAAAATCCCCAAGTTGGGAAAACTAAGCCATATTTATTACTTGATAAAATAGTAAACTAGACACCAGGACTAACACAAAAAAAAATGGAACAAGAAATTACCTAATTGCAGCACTTGAAAAGAAATAGGATATGTTTGAAAAAGTAAAAGAACTGTTGGTGAAATGTACTTTTTAAATATTTAAACATAGCCAATTTATTTAAGGAGGTTTAACAATAAGCTTTAACTTGTTCTCCCATTAATAGAAGCATTATTCATACAATGCTCAGCCTTTTGGTTAAAATAATTAAAGCCAATTGTGTAGTTTAAACACAATGCAATAGAACTGCTGTGATGGGTAGCTAGGGCCTCTTGATTAATCTATGGAAGGCCTATAGTTATAAATCCGCTTGTCTGTCCGTCAATGTATTTGTCTATCACAAATCGTTTCTGCCGTTAAACTGTTAAACCCTTGGCCTTGGGTAATAAAACTTGGCATGATTATTCACTACTACTTTAAAGTGTGTCAGGTATAAGGAAGAAAACCATTCATTGAAAGTCACGGTCAATAACTTAGTTCAACTTGGCCATCCCTGTGCAAATGTACAACAATTGTTTCAGATCTAACTTTAAAACCCCATGGATTTGGGGATGAATTATAGGTGTGTCAGAAAACTTATGCTTGTGGATCAGAAAACTTATGCTTTCTGTGGGTTTAAGTGATGTTTAAATTGAATACTCTATCTCAATTTACTAAATACTCAAGCAGGGCCTTCTTTGATGGCTCCAATCACTATCCTCTAGTATATTTATTATGATGCCCAGTGACATTATTGGTACGTGTGTAACTGCATTGGCAAAGTACCATTGTTGTTAGTTTTACTGGGAGAAACAAATTATCCCTCTGTTCACCCATGAGTTTCAATATTTCTTCACTATCAATAATCATATTTAATATGTTAAGTTGTTTACATAATCATGTTTAATATGTTAAGTTGTTTACATAATCATATTTAATATGTTAAGTTGTTTATATAATCATGTTTAATATGTTAAGTTGTTTATATAATCATATTTAATATGTTAAGTTGTTTACATAATCATGTTTAATATGTTAAGTTGTTTACATAATCATGTTTAATATGTTAAGTTGTTTACATAATCATGTTTAATATGTTAAGTTGTTTACATAATCATGTTTAAATTTTAAGTATTTTGAGTACTAAGAGAAATAATAAGCGACTCACTTGCAGCAGAAGGAGAATTAATATTTTATTAAATTTTTACATAAAATTTATATTTTATAAATATGATAAATGGTACAGTAGCAATTTAAAATTCCTACAGAAAGTTTGTATTGGTTTTTTAAATTGGAAACTTAACAATATGACCAAAGGGAAATGCTTAGTAAATTTTAACTGTGTTCCCATAGTTTAAGAAATAGATAAAAGGTAAATGTATACATTGACATAAGATACAAAGGATGAGGTTGATTTCTAATTGGGATGTTTTCATCATTATGATACTTGAAATAAACATGTTCCGTGTGTGGAAATAGATGAAAGTACATCAGGTGTAATACTTAGTGGATAAAAATGCACATACAAGTTTTATGTTCATTTTTTCATTGTGCATCTTTCGCATTGCAAATCAGATGAGGTGCTTTCAGGCAGAAACTAACCCTTAATTAGATATAAGAAGATGTGGTATGAGTGCCAATGAGACAACTCTCCATCCAAGTCAAAATTTATAAATGTAAACCATTATAGGTCAATCTATTCCAGCCAACAAAGGCATCTTAGCCACAAGGCTTGCATATAGAATACTTGATAGAATAAAGCAAATATAAATGAAATATCATCAAGCAAATAAATAAACAGTCTGGAAAATAATTTAGTAATGAAAAGGGAAGTAAATAATCAAGTAATCCATACCTATTAATTTCAAACTGTTTGTACTGTGGACTTTATTGTTGTCATTCAATGTCTAAAACAATGTTTGATATCATACAATGCTCCTTGTGAGCCCATTTGGTGGGAAAGTTAACATTATCTTCTTCTTTATGTAAATTAAATTTTATTAGCTTTGTTTGCACTACTCTGATCAGGTAACTGGGTTATTCAATTATTGATAAATAGAATTTTTCTGTAATTATGTATTTAGTGAATGGTAAATAAAATAACAAAAAAGCATGAAAATTAAAGCGTTTGATTAAAAGGACTTCTGTGCTTAAATGAACCATGTATTTTTTGGCACTAAGGTGACAGTTCTGATCCTTGAAATATTTATTAGATTATTTAAGGTAATACTATTATAATCTAAAGTACTCAAAGAAAGACAACTTTCGTAGATTAAGTGAATTAAATATGTACATTTTCTGTTCATTTTTGCCTAGTTGTATGGAGTGGAAAAACCAGATATAAACTATTAGTGATGCAGTTTGCAGACATTAATAGTGGATAATTTATGTGTTATCATTTTCATCATGAAAGATATTATGTCACTTTACAGAACTGTAACCGATTTCCTGTCTCAGCATTTTTTCACCCAATAAACTTTGGAATTACACTGTATATAAAGTGATTGTATACTTTTTTTTTTGCAAAGAATGCATGTTTTGTGTGAAAATTTCTATAATAGTTTTTAAGCTCAAATTTTCAAAACATATTATTATGAATTGACATTCTTTTTTTTTAGTGCTCTGAATCCCAATTTGGTAGAATTGTTTTTAAATTGAGAATAATTTTTCTAAGATTTAAAACCTTAGAATTAGTTTCATCAGGATCTTTATAGTTGTGACCGTATATATATATCATTCCATTTTCATTAGGTAAAATGTTTTTTAAGCAGATTCAGTTCTTAGAGTAATTCTCAAGTGATAGAATAAAGGCTCTTAAATAGTTTTTTTGAAGTAATGTTTTTGTCCTATACATATATTTGGGCTGATTTTTTAGTTGCGGTTTCTTCCAATTGTCATATAAACAACTCAAAATTATAATTTAGGAATTCATGACTCTTTCACATAGAAACTTTTTTTAAGTCTGGTTCTTGTCAGTACTCTTTTCTGCTGAATTTCTAGATATTGATTGGACTTATTTCTAGGACTAAC
This sequence comes from Mytilus coruscus, assembly GCA_017311375.1. Lineage (NCBI taxonomy): Eukaryota > Metazoa > Mollusca > Bivalvia > Mytilida > Mytilidae > Mytilus > Mytilus coruscus. Next base: position 103,455,660 of record CM029595.1, read on the forward strand.
TTCATATTTTTGCAGTTGTATTATTTATGATATAGCAGTAACTGGTAAATGATCCATAAATTTATAAAAAATAAAATTAAATTGTTCTTGAAAGTAATTTCTTTTATTCAGGGTTTGATGCATTTATTTTCTGTACCTTTACTCCTAACACTGACTAAAGAAATGAACTTGGTTTGGTTTTTCAGTCCATTGGTTTTCTCTTTTTACCCGTTCGGCATTTTGTCATGCAGGTGCCTAAAATTTTGTAATAGAAAAACAAAGGCTATGGGGTATCTGTCCATGACACAAAATCAGTACATGCACAGCAAAAAACACACAGGAACAGTGCTTTTATTGCTGTTCTTCATCCCAAATCACAGCGAGGCCTTTAACACGGATCAATAAACCAACTCTATAGCCTATTATATGGAAGGGGTTTTGCACATTGTTGTTTTGTGACCTATAGGTGTTTACATCCTTGTTCTATCCTCTTTAGTAGATAGTTGTCTCATTGGCAGTCATAGCACATCTCTTTATTTTTATATTGATTTTTTTTGTCTACAATCATGATAGACTGGAAATGCTGAAAGTATATCATTAAATAAAAGGTGAATGTGTCTGAGGATACGAATGCCCCCGCTCAAGCTTCAAACAAATGAAAATGGGACGGACTGAGGGACAGACGGAAAGATGGAAGGAAGGACAGTCGTGTGTATCACTTTATGCCTCCGTTGCTTACAGCAGGGGCATTATAAATAAAAGAAGAATGTGTCGGAGGACAAGAATGCCCGGCTCAAGTTTCAAACAAATGAAAACAGGAAAGACAGAAGGATGGACGGAAAGAAGGACAGACGGACAGAAGGACGGACAGTCAAGGGTAACACTTAATGCCCCTGTTGCCTATGCCGGGGGCATAAAAAGATCAGTGATCAGTTTCACAAAAATCTTATGACTGAAGTTGATCGAGAGTCATGAACAATTCAGTATACTTACTATCAACTTTAGTCCTAAGATTTTTTTGTGAAATTGATCACAGAACCTTATTATATAGTCTGAAAATTTCAATTTTCTTATTTCCTTTAATTATGTTTGCTCAATTAATTATAACTAATAATTGGTAGTTCATGATGTTTTCCAGTATGAGTTGAAGCTAACAACCATCAAATTATGTAACTAAGTCTAACTACTCTTGAGACTTAGCGCTACTGGAAAACTACAAGGCCAAATGTTATGAAACATTATAAGATTGATGATTGGAGATCCTCTATAAACTATCATCATTTATAATGAACAGATGGCAATTGTGATGTCACAAAATACCTATTGAAACACTATGGCATATCACATGTTCATCATTTTCTCTGCAACAATAACATGGCCAATTTTAACTGACTTGAAAGAAATGATGTATGGAAGATCCTCTACAAACAATCCTCATTTTGGGTCTGATATGATACTAAATATGGTTGTGAGAAGTATATAAAATATAGGATATACCAAAACACATAATTAACAGTGCCTTAGGTGATGATTTATAGCCAGATCGGTTTCAGTCCTTATGGTTGTTAGAATCAATTTTTTATAAAGATTTACCAATTAAAAAAAAATCTTCTGAAACTACCAGACGAAATGTTTTGAAACTTTACAAGATTGATGATTGGGAGACCCTCTGCAAACTATTATCGTTTACTGGTGATTGGTTGGCAAACATGGTGGCATTGTTGGCACAAAATTCTTATTAAAACCCTAAGGGAATTCACATGTTCATAATTTTCTTTGAAACAACATGGCCTATTTTAACCAAAATTGGTAGAAATGATGTATGGAATTAGGTTCTGTTCCAATTATCCTTAATTTGTTCTGATATGATATTAAATTGATTCAGACTGGCCAATTTAAAAAAAAAAGAAGCTTTTTCTGAAACTACCAAGGGAAATGTTTTGCACTGTTACAGGATTGATGATTGGGAGATTCTCTGCATACAAACCAATCTTCATTTAGTGCTGATCAAGTGGCACATAGTTTCCATTAAAATCATATAGTAAACATTTCATTTTCTCTGTAACCACATGACCAGTTTTAACCTTCCTTGGCAGGAATGAAAAAAGGAAGGTCCTCTATAAATGATTATCATTTGGTTTTGATTGTGTGAGAGGTAGTTCTTCAGGGCATAATTAAGACGTCTACCATATAACACTGGTTTCTTTGTAACATTCAAATTTAAGATGGAAAAACTTTCATAATATTCGGTCTTGAATCTTGGGTAGATGCTCAGGAGAAGAAACATAGGAGCAACATGCAAGATCCCAGTTTACACAAATGTATGACATTCATCTCAAAAAAGAGTTCCTTTCGGAATGGGGAAAATTTGAATGCTTAAAGTTTTGTTACCTCTTTCAATCTTTCCTCACGGTTTTATGGGGTTGATTATATTTTTTTCAGTTGAATATTTGATTATTATATAAGTATCTTCCAGTACACAGACCATTTACCTAATGAGTGTATTTATACATTCAAACATCTGGTTATCAGATAATGAAGCCCCATTAGCACTTAAACTGTTTTACTAAAACCTCATTTTAATATCTTTATTAATATATAAATACCATGTATACAAACATGTAATTATTTTCTCAAATATAGATTAACATGTGTAACATAACTTGTCATTGTTCTTTTTTGTAACAATGTCAAGTTCAGTTCAGGTCACGGTTCGGTGACCTTTGTTTACCCATATGACCAATGGACTGTTCCAACAAAAAGCGATGGCCCACTTCTTTATTTACGCTAAGGTTACAAATTTTGTCAAGAAGAGAACGAGTCCTGATTTCCGGAATTAATGATTGAATTTGAAAAACCATGTGATTATACTCCTGTGTATTGACTATTGACTTTGTCATTGTTTGTGTATTGGTGATTGTCAACTAAATTTTACGATTGCATTCATCTGCGAGTGTGACACCAAACAATACTATATTTTGCCAATGATGAGTTGCAGAACTTGATTAGGCTTAAGATATGACTTCACCTGGGGATCCTAAAAATTTCTACCTAACGAGATCAACATCACTAAGAAGATCCAAACGTAAATCTACCGGATTTTATGGACGTAAGTAACATTTTGAAATTTTCATGGTTGACAAAATTCAGTTGAAGATTTTTTCTGTGAATGAAAGGATTGCCGCCTTGTGTTTAAAATATGTTATCTTGTGATCAACAAATTAGCCTATGATAATACATAATTGGTTAATCTGATCACAATGTAATACACATAGGCGAGACAATGAAATGTTAAAACAGGATTTTCAGTTAAATAATAAAAGATGGGTGTGGATAATAAAACATATATTAAAAGAACTGCTTGTAAGTTTTTTGCATGTACATGTTTTGTTTTTTTTGGTTTCCAAATGACATTTTTGAATATATAAATTGTATATACCTATAAGAAAGTTGTCCAATCCACTGAACGTGTTGTACATTCATGGGAAAAGAGAAATAGCTAAATGACAGACAAAAAATATATAATCCAGTATATTTAACATTAGCAAGTAAGAAATTATAAAATTAAAGTAATCTTTTCTTTTATTTTTTAAAACTTTTACCGAAAAACTTTTTTTAACCTTTTGATTTTAAATATTGTATAGACACGGTGGAAGGAAGAGGAAATACATACATGTACATGTATTTAGTATGAAACTGTCTTGTACAATGTGGGGCCTCGGTGGCCGAGTGGTCTTAGTAGTCTAACTACTGTATCACTGGCCTGTCAACACTGAGGCTGTGAGTTCAGATACCGCACATGACAGGTGCGCTCCATTCCAATCTTAATTGACAAGGATTGTTAGTTTTCCTACCGAAGGACCATGGTTCTCTACCTGCACTCCGGCTTCCTCCACCAATAAAAAATAACCGCCAGGGAATAGCACAATAGCGCTAAGTGGAGTTAAACACAAATCAGTCATCATGTAAAATCCTCAAGAGAACCTACTTGGAGGAGTAGATAGTTGTAAAGATACATTTTGATAGAATCGTTGCAATCAAACCTAATTCAATACTGTAAATTCAGAAATTATTGCGAAAAATGGGACAGGGTTATAATCGCAATAATTTAAACTCGCATTTTGAAATATTTTATATGAATTAAACAGGATTTTTCTCAATATCGCAAAATTAAAATTGCATTTTAGTCTCAAATGACAAAATCGCAATAATAAATGCACGCAATAATTTCTGAATTTACAGTATTATTATTTAGCTCAATTTTGGTGCTGTAATTAGCAATAATCATTCTTTCTTTCATGTTCAAAACAAAAATAAAAGTGCATATGCCTCACATCCCTTTTAATATCAATTTATAATTCCTTGATTATGCTGATTCTCAATTTCCAATTTGTCAGCTGATTTGATTTCAAAGGGTTCTGTCATCAGACTTGATTTTCAAAAATTAAGAATCTTACTTTTGAATAATTATATACATGTAAGAATACAGGCTCTTTCAAAACAAATGAAATTTTATAATTGAGAAATTCCTCTTCAGAATTGATCATTTCTGTTTTATTTTATAATCAACAAACTTATTCAAGCTTTATATTATATTCTCAAGGAATGTACATGTATTTTTATCACTATAAAGTTTTATAATTTTGCTATTGTGATTATTGAGGGTTCCACAATTTACACTGGCAATGGAGGGACTTCAGATATGTTATAAAAAATCAATAATGTTAGAATTTTGACCTACCCTGTACAATGTACAAGTATTATACTGTATTATATAATATGTAATATGCATTCATTCATAAAGTTTAAAAAATCTTAACTATGGCCCAGACATTAATAATTGTAAATCAGAAATCAATATGAAAGTAACAGCATAGTGTAACAGTTAAAAGGATTGGGCATTGTGAGTTGTGAAAATTGGAAACAAACCAGATAAAAAGGATAATAGAAATTAACTAAATGTTATGCAATTCAACAGTGTTGACATTTTCCATTGTAGAAGGTTATGGGAAGATGTATGATTTTTCTATGAAGTCTACATGTAGTTCACTTATGTTTGTGATACATCAAATGCAGCCTACAATTCAACACTTTTTAGATTTTGCTTTTTCCGGTCTGAGCACCCATCTCAAATGAGATTCTCATTCTCGTCCACTTATGTTTCTATCTTACTTTGTAAAAAGATATATATTTAAAAGGATAAATGTATGAATAAGAAATGTTTATGAGGTTATTATATTTCAAGTTTCTCAAGTAAATTATTGGCAAATGTAGAAATATATTAGTAACCACCTTTGCAAATGTAGAATTACATGTCAATTTAGCATTACAGTTTATTTTTAAGGTTCATTGAACTTGTTGACCACATAAAAGGACTCATACATTTGTACATGTATTTTGACTCCTCATTGCTTTTATGCTTAGGACCTATCACTGCAAAATTCTACAACAATCCGTTTTGCATTGTATATAAAATAATAACAAATAAAAGAAACAGCATGTCTATATTCCAAAGGGGCTTAGACCTGTTCTCACAGAAAAGGAATTCACCTGAACTGGTATCCTATAGCTAGTTGTATATTTCATTGTAATTGTGAGGGTTTGATTGTTATTGCGTAATAAATTCACTGAGAAAACACATACTATCTGAAGTCAGAACTTTTATATTTTTAAACAGAGTGTAATAATGTCAAGCTCAGCAAAATATGTATGTTGCTCTTACTCTTCAATGTTGTATGCTACATAAGTACAATGTACATGTACATGTAACAAACCCTAAGGGGTATATACCCATGTATACTGTTTAAATTGTATGACAAGACATATAATCAAAACTTCACTTCACCATTTATTTTGTCTTTATTTCAAATATTTATGCAAGTTGATATGTAACCTATTTACTTTGATGGTTATTGATGTAAATTAAACATTATGTCAGCGTTAATTGATCCTTGATATTATGCTGGGTCACAGCTTGGTTGTCAAAAAGGTTACACCTTCAAAAAATAATGAAGTTATTATTTTAGAATGCCTGGAGCTCATATATGATCAGGTGAATTTATTACACTGACAAACCTTTTGAAATAGTTAGATTTTATAAGAAGATTAAGTTGGTCAATTATGATTGCCTGGTCATACATTTGTACATGTATAATCTTTTAAACTGTTACTTGACCTTTAAACTTTGTCAGTAAGCACTCTACAGATTTCCTGCTCTTCAACTATTTTAAGATGTACATGTATAAACATTGGTCCTCTAAGATTTGGTCAATAATTGAAGAACCTTTGTTTTCCATTGTTAGTGTACATGTACGTATCCCTTGGAAGATTCTTTAAAAATTTTGCTAGACTTGAGAACATTACAATGCACATGGCACACTATCATCTGGTAATGATTTAATTTTGTTTGTCCAGAAGTCATTTATAAATTTTTGGTGAGATCCAACTAAGAATGATTAGTCCACTGGCATTTTAGGCATGAATTTAACTCGGTACTCAAGTATATAAAATTGGTCCTCTGATATGTCTAAACACCAGATCCAGTATTGTGATTGGTTGATTTTTGAGACTGAGTATGATAATCGTACTCAAAAGTGTTTCTCTGGGCATCCAGGCTTCCTCCACCAGTAAAAACTGACTGCCACGAAATAGCACACTAGTGCTGAAAGTGACGTTAAACACCAATCAATCAATCAATCAATACTGCATTTGCAATCAAACATTTCACTAAAGGCCTCCCAGATATTGGAGAATTAGAAAAGATAGGTAATGGACTCTGGTATACCGGTAATAGAGACTGAAATTTACTAAAAGAAGATATACTATGGGTTGAAGACTTTAGACTAAAACAAAATAGGTTTTATTCAATATGGAAACCATTACAAGAACAAATGTAGTACCACTTATTTTGTCTATATATTAACCAAATATTTAGTTTCAATAAAATCCTTTTTATAGCCCCTGACTGCTGTGGGTGACAGAAGCATCATATCTATTTACTGAGTGGTGAGATTGCAATAACTGTTTGTCCTGATCTGTCAGAGTCAATACAATCTATATTGATGATATATAAATAAACACTTATTTCATCAATAATCCTTCACTCAGAACTGATCATAATGTTTACTCATAAGCCTGTATCTATCTGCTAATGATTAATATCAGAAAGTGATTAGGGTTGGTCTCTCACACACATCTACTGGCATGTGTTATGCTACATTACTTTTTGTTATGAATTTCATTGGCCTTCATGAAAGTCTAAAGTAAAAAATCAGACTTTAGACAGTTAATCAGTTTTATTGACATATAATATTTGGCACAGACTTACCAGAAATTCTTCAAATTATTATATATTTTTAGAAACAAAATAATAATTGGTCAGAATTGATAAATAGTTAAGGTAGTAAATGTACACATATACTTCGAATATATATTTTCAATTCCTACTCATGTAAGGCTATCATATAATTTCAAGCTTAAATACATTAACTTGTAAATGTAGATGCATGTTTAAAATAAAAATACTGAACAAATTGAATGAAAACTTCAGACGTGACAACATATAGGGGCACATCTTGAACCGAAGGAAGCCAATGAAAATAAGCATGTGCACACATGTTATTCTGTTAAATAGGTGTGAATATCATCTCTCGATCATGACTAAAGTAATCTTTACGCACATAAATATAGGTTGTAATCAAAGTTTCTTTAAAATTTGAGGGCATCAAGTTAAAATCAAAACAGTTTCTTATCTGATCAACAGGATATGCACAGACAAGATACAAATGAATTAAAAGATTATCAGGTGCAGGAAGAAATAAAGTGACAGCTGGACTTTGCCTCTATACTAGAATTTCCTCTTATCTGACCATGCTGGTTTTTTTATGTCCCCGCCGTAGCGGAGGTGGCATTAAGTTGTACCCTTGTCCGTTTGAATTTTAGTGATGTCACTATAACCGTTCTAGAGTTATGCCCGTTTACAAATGAAAAAATTGGTGAATTTTTCGTTTCCGTTCTCTAACTTAAGTTTGCCTCAACCAAATGTTATGAAACTTATACGCAGTACTTATTACCACAAAACTCAAATCAAGTACAAATTTGGGTAGCGCCAGTTTTACCGTTCTTTTAATTTTGTGTTTCAAGAAAAACAGGACACGCCCTATTAAAATACTAGTTGAGCTGGAATGTCATGCTGAGGTACTCATAATTCCAGGAATTTTTTTTCAGTTGAGAAAATTCTATTGTTTTGTGGATCACCTAAACAAAGAAATGATAATTTGAGGAACAACTTTACATGGGCCATATGACATTAACTTGAGTTCATGATACACATATAGATACTCCCTCTGTTGATAGTGAATCACAATATTATTGCACTCAAACTAAATATTGAAAGTCAGATTTATTTTGGACAAACATAGGGAGAATTTGTTTCTCCAAATGTTTATCAATGACCAAAGGCAACATTTGAAAGGACCAGATTTCAGTTGAAGTCTGCTTCATCTTCATCTTCAAATAACACAAATTTAGAAATAAGAAAATACTTCTGTTCAAATTTTTTTGGGATTACTATGTTATACTAAATAGAAAAACAAAGAATATGGTGTCCATCTATCTATGACACAAAATCAGTACATACACAGCAAAAACACACAAAAGCAATGTGCTATTATACATGTACGATGATGTTTTTTTAAAGAAAAGTATTGAAAAAATCATATATAAAACTACTGCAACCTCAAGGGACTGTGAAAATTTAAAATTTAATTGAAATGTTAGGACTACATGATTGGAAATGGTTGTGGACTACAAACTTCTACAGATTTTATAAAATGGTCCCTCAAAGGAGAAATTTCGGAGATTACAGAAGTTTATCAATTTTATATACCGTATATAACGAGGATTCCTTCCTTCCTGAACTTGTATTTATAATTTTGATTCATTTCTACATTTACTGTATGTTTGTAACGGATGTGTACCAGTTGATAATATTGTCAACAGTATATATTAAACTCCACAGAAGTAATAGATCTAACTTATCCATAAGGATTCCCCGTAAATGTCCATCTATAACCCAGTAGACAAACATCCTTACAAGAGACTCTCTGATCATTTGTATATAAAACACCTACAATAAGAGGATTTGTAAGTCAGATGTCAAGTTTACTTTAATGCAGATCACTATAATTTTTTTATCCAAATTTTGTTATAAACATCTTAAACTTTATGACTACATAATTTACTTTATTTTTCATTGTTTGGATGCATTATTCCCCCTACATGTAGATGTATGGAGGCATAATGTTATATTATTGTGTATTTCCTCCCCTCTGGTTCTTGTTCTCACATAACCTTGTCAAGTTTTGCTTGCAAGGGTCATGCCCAGTCTGCAGGGGTCACAACAGTTACGACCTCCAACCATTGACCAAATATATTCTTATTTGCCAAGGCAACACAACACCTTAATACCTTTTGAGGACAACAATGTTTAAGTTGTGCCTTTACCAGAGAGCCTTCTGTAGAATAAGGGGAGACATGATATATGTTTAATTTCACTTAAAAATTCAGGCCTACTTTAATTTGGAACTTTGTTTCTAGACTAGTAGAATATCATGTACTCTTATTAAAGATTTACTGTTTTTTTCAAAATATTGTCTCACAAAAGCTCTGGAAATGTTCTTTTAAATATGAAGAGACAATAACAGCTAGGTTATTTGAATAAAAAGCAGGTCGGTAGTGTGTTGAGTGATATTTTATGGGTACGAGGACCAATTACTGTCACTTATAAATCTGTCTTTATAAATGATAGAAACATCCACTTAATCTAGACATTATTTTCATATTTTGCTATTGTTTAGTAAGGAGAAAAGTAGGATGTGACAAATGTCTTCCTTCTCTAAATCGGAACTTATTAAGATTATATGTCACTTGAAATCAACAACATATATAATGTCCCGAAAAAGAGCATAGAGATAACTATATACACATGTATAGCTTTTAATCATTTTTGATTCTTTTGAAAGAAAATTGTATTCTTTAGAAATTAAGCTTAACACATACTGCTTTGATGCTTTTGACATCATGTCCCAGCATACGTATATTTCTCAAAGGTGTTCTAGAACAGAAAACTTGGCATATTCACCTGTCTTAGAGTGACCTTTTTTTGAATTTTTGAAATTACAATTGAATAGATAGGCAGAAAAGGAACAGCAATATCAACAATACAAGATCTACAAAAATGCCAATATGACTTATTAATTCGATAAGTTATTGACCTTAAATGACAATTATTGACTAATATTTGAGTTTTTATATCATCTCAAAAAATGAAAAACTGTAAAAATGATCAGCTACCAGGTATACACAATTAAGTTTGACAGGTGAGCAATTCAGTCTCTTGTTTGAATTGATTTATAAGTTTTGAATAGATGTAAGAAGATGTGGTATGAGTGCCAATGAGACAACTCTCCATCCAAGTCAAAATTTATAAAAGTAAACCATTATAGGTCAAAGTATGGTCTTCAACACAGAGCCTTGGCTCACACAGAACAGCAAGCTATAAAGGACCCCAAAAATTAACAGTGTAAAAAAAAAACGTTCAAACGGGAAAACCAACGGTCTAATCTATTTAAAAAATGAGAAACAAGAAACACTTATGAACCACATCAACAAATGACAACTACTGAACATCAGATTCCATTAAAGTTCAGTTTATTCAAGGTATACATGTATGTAGATTTATTCCATCTCTGTTCGTTAATGATAATAAGATGTCCCTAATACATATGATATTACTCTGAATATTATGGATGTGTCTCTCATATATATAGATATTATTCTAGAAGTATGGTGGTGTCTCTCATCCATGTAGATATTACCCTGAATAGTATGGATGTGTCTTTCATAAATATAGATATTACCCTGAAAGTATGTATGTGTCCCTCATACATATGATATTACCTTGAAAGTATGGATGTGTCTCTCATACATATACATATTACCCTGAATAGTATGGATGTGTTTCTCATACATATTATAGATATTACCATGAAAGTATGGATTTGTCCTTTATACATATAGGTATTACCCTGAAAGTATGGATATGTCCTTTATACATATAGGTATTACCCTGAATAGAATGGATGTGTCCTTTATACATATAGATATTACCCTAGGCCTGAAAAGTATGTTTGTGTCCCTCGTAAATATAGATATTACCCTGAATAGTATGAATGTGTCCCTCATACGGATTGATATTACCCTAAATAGTATGGATGTGTCCCTCATATGGATTGACATTACCCTAAATAGTATGGATGTGTCCCTCATATGGATTGACATTACCCTAAATTGTATGGATGTGTCCCTCATATGGATTGACATTACCCTAAATTGTATGGATGTGTCCCTCATGGATTGACATTACCCTAAATAGTATGGATGTGTCCCTCATACATATAGATATTACCTTTTAGGATAGTATGGATGATAAGAGTCTTATTAAGAAAGTATAATGCACCAGTACTGACTGGTACCTTGAAAGATTGTTGAATATCAATGGTTCCATTCTAGAGATCAATTATTGTTGTTGATGACAGATGTAATATAATAATGTATTTTGACAAGTTCAGGTGTTGTAATGAGTGACAGCTGCTGTTCCTTGTAGATTTTTAAATCAGAAATATGCAGATTTGTCCTTTGTTCATTGTGAAATGATTGATTTTAAGTATGCAAAATATTTTATATTTGGGTCCATTTCACAGTTGTTAATTTGACATAGAGCATTGTCACTTACATGCAGATCACCTTTCTACATGTATGTCCTACAATGCCCATGGGGAATGTTACAACCAAGTTTTGGGGATTATGGTTGCTTTTGAGGTTGACCAGTCACCACATGTTAAATTGATTAAAAGAATCCTATTATGCAGCCAAGCACATGATAAATACTATTTACTGTTATATTTTTTTATTTATTTTTTTTTATAAAACTTAGATTTTAAACTGTGAAACCATGCATTATGTTGATAAACAATTAATTTATGTCATATACATTTCAAAGGTTTCAGGAAACAAATAAATGTAAGTGGTATTTTTGTAAGTGTTCTAGTTTTATTTAGGTCTATATTTTATTTAGTACTTGAGGGAAGGAAATTCATAGATTGCTTGAAAATGAAGTGTTTATAATGAATTGGTTTTAGTGTTGTTTACATGTGTGTAATGGCTTCATTAAGGAGAAGAACAAGTAAGTTTTTAAAAGTATTCATATATTTAAGCTTAACGTTACTTAATTTTAGACTTTATTTTTTTTTTTTTTTTTACTTAGAGCAGGAACATATATATTGTTAGATATACTGTTCCCAGCTTAGAGGTATCCCATTTTGTGATGACTTATTTCCTTTGTAAATAAATGTACTTTTGTTATAGTAGGAAGTGTTAATCTTAGTTGCTGTGAAAATTGTTAAACAATGTACTATGGATTCATTAATTTTGTTGGATATCAATTTTCATGGATTTTGTGGGTACAGCCGTACAGGGCTACCACAAATTTAAATGTTCAGCAAATTACAAATTTTCTTATTGTCCTGTGTCAGTCCTCCATTTAGAACGTTGTATGTCTTATATAAATCTATAGGCCATCATGGTTTGCTTGGCTGTTAATGTGAAATATCTGTGTTACAGATGACATCACAATCCTGTCCCTTTTACCTTGATTATGACATCATGGAATTCACTTTATTGCATAATTGTCACTTTGTATCAGGATATAATAATGTAGCCTGTCTAAACCAGAAGTGTCCAATGAATCTGAACAAATTCTTTAGTCCCAAGGTTAGTTGTAGACAGTTTTCCACTGTGGTTTGGATTTCAACTTGTATTGAGTGTGTTTAGATTCAGAGTTAAAGCCCTTTTGTTTTGATAACATTTTGTATGTTCATGCCAAATACTAGAATTTCTATGCCAGTACACAGAAAAAGTGAAGACTGAAAGTTAAAAAGATAAAGGCAAAATGCCAGAGGGAATTAAATTTTGTTAAACTACTGAAATTCGACTGCAGAGAGGTGCAGACTATGGCAGATCACATTTAGTAAAATCCTCATTCATTACTATTGTTAATAATTTGGTCACCTCTTAAAATTGACATTAATAAAAGTATAAAAGTAACATAAGCAATTAGATGTTGTGACATTCTGTTTGTATACACATGTACACATGAAAAAAGTCTCTGTTTTGTGCAATATGTTCCATATGCATGATGTCCAACCTCCATCTATTTATCTTGGGAGGCTATTTTTAGAAAAATTTTAGCGATAATATTCAAAGATTTTTGTATAAATCTGCACAGTAAATCCTTTCATCATTAAAACAAGGCTGCCTGTTTGATGTAATGACTCACATTTAACAAATTTTAAAGGATTTGAAGTTTGCAGGAAATCTACACTACAAAAGTTTGCTTCATAAAAGCCAAAGACCGATTAACTGACTTGAAACAATTATGGAAAAGTGTGTCGTCAAAATGATACAGTTATTACTTGAAATGGAATTGTGATTGAGGAGTTTCCATTTTGGTTTGGAATGAATGACAGTCTGAAATTGATCTTGATATTTTTTTTGTCATTTGAGAGATTTCCTAATAACAAAAGATTTTGGATAATATGTGAATGAAGTTTAAATTAAAACAAAGGGGAGTGCTCAATTTGCTGTAAACTTAGATTGCAACTGTGATTGACAAAAATATAGATACATTGTTTTGTACCTCTGGCCAATTGTAAATTAAAACGACTGTAAAAAAAAAATCAAACAGAAGTCTTACATGAACAGGGAGTATTCAAAATAGCTGGAGGTTGTGTTTTTATTCATGTTTGGATAACTGCCCTCATTTTTATAAGATGAGATTTAAAAGGTGAAAATAAGTCAATAAAATAAAAGTGTATGTGGACAAGAAAGGATGTTAAGATTTTCATTATTACCTTCAGAAATGTCGTGGGTAAACAAAGCGTGGATAATTGCCCCATGAATGTTAAGCTATTCAGTCAGTTGGACAGTATCGTATTTGTATATCTGAATAGGACATGGATCATTCATGATAGAAATCGACTTCATTTCTGGAATATAGAAATTGTTGCTATGGATATCTATAATGTTTCTCTAACTTAATCACATTGAATGGCTACAACTGGGAATTGAAGCACATTTTTTTGTTGTATTTGTATTGTCAAAGAGTTGAAATATTATATACTTCAAAAGAAATGCGCTGTCAGTGAAATTGCAAAGCCAATCAACTATAATGTTACATAGATATTCATGACTTTGGATTTTAAAGCTTAAATGGATCAAATAAGTTAAAAAATAAATGCAATAATATCTAATGGATTAGTTGTAATCTAAGGATTAGCAGTGCCTTTGTACATTTTCAAGGTTGGTTTGTATTGATAATGGTAACTTTGCCATCATTGTAGTATTATTATTGAAAATAGGTGTTGCTGCACACAATAAGTACTGATACTGTCCAGACATAGCGCTTATGTGAAAGTATTGACCATTTATAATAAAACCAATACACATTATACAATACTGGTGTTGATTGCCTCATCTTAGGCTTATTTCTTATGGATTCAAGTGACGATGTCTTCTTTTTATTGATCGGGAGAAATTTCCTTACTTGTAACAACTGTGTATGTACACAGTTAAACTGACAATTGTGTAAAAAACTGGAGTGTGATAATACAAATAAATTGTTATGGAAAATTCTGTATGGATTTTGTACCATTGAATTGGATACAGGTATATGGAAAATAAAAAAAGTCAATATATGGATAGAAACCTGAATTTAGTACTGTCATTAGGATAGTTTGTTTATCTGGAAAGAATTTTCAAAATGAGAACACGTCAACGGGTTTCGTTATTTGCCTGCTATTTGCCAGCTGAAGATATTGTACCAGTTGGGCCAAGGATTTTGGGTATGGTTTTCTTTATATCCTTATATGGTTATTTGATGATAGTCCACACCACTACATATTTGGCTTCTTTTGTAAATGTCAACATCTATTTATTTCTATATATGTACATGTTTCAAGATGGAAATATTTTACAACCAATATTGTAGAATTTTACTTGAAAAACATGAGAAATAGAAAAACAAGTCAAAGCATTGAAATGTTGACCTGTAAGTAACAGGATATTGAATTTTTCAGAATAGAGACTTATGGGAAGAACTTCTTATAGTTTATTGGATGTGCTATATTATATTTATCTCTAAGAATAAATCTTGATAAAATTCACAGCAGGACCAGCTTTTGTTTTATCACAACATGACAAAACTAATTGTAATGTATGCTCTCTTATATCATCTTGATAGTAAAAACATTTTTTTTTATTCATAAATAAAGAAAGTAATTTCCTTATCCATTGGGAAGTCTCTTTCATCTGTGAATAGATATGTGAAAATTTTGTTTGCTTGATCTTTGAGATTCAAGGGTCTCTGTATGCTACAATTTTTGGTATGTTCATGTTCAAATCCATGTGTCATAAGGTTTCATGATAAAATGTGTTAATTGAAACCCCTCTTTGACACCTATCATGTATGAAGGCTTTTTCAAAAGTTGATATATTTTTTGTCAACCTTTCCCCCCTTAAACATTTGAAATATATTAGAATTAACCAAAATACTGCTTTAAAAAAATTACAGAAAAAGCTTTTGATGAGAGCAATGTTTAATATTTTTCAATGTAAAAGCCTTAATCTTCAACTATAAGTCAGAAAGTGTAAAGTTAATAAGATATATACACCTTTTACCTGCAGGCTTGTATAAATAAACAGATATAAATTGGATTTGTTATATGTTTACTTTGTAAACATCAAATTATTTACCAATAATAAGAGAGGACCCCTTTGTTGTATATAAATAGTATCATTACTTGATCAATAGCCATATCCCATTGTTACCAAATCTTTTATTGATTGGTCAATTTACCCCCCTTTAAGATTTAATTTTGTAGGTTAAATGCTTAGGAATGTACTTTTCACTTTATCTGGCCTTTAATCAAATTGGCCAATTAGGCTGGTCAGTTATCAAATTTGTGATTGAATTGAAAAATGACTATTACCTTCACCTGACCAACACCTGATGGACATGATGAGTTTCTCTAGTACATAAATCTTTTTAGTTTGTAAACATTTAACCCTTGGTCATCAGCCATAGTTTGATCATGTTCATTTGTTGTCAAGTTGGCATCTGATATAGATTGGTTATTGGCTATGACTGGGTGTCTGGTTTTCATCAACTGACCACAGCTTTGGCAAATGGCTAATAAATGTGGGTGTTCTGGATACTACGTCTATCAGTGTATCAAGCAAATGGTTGCATAAATATTTACTTATTTTTGTAGCATTTAAAATTGTTTCATTTTGTAAATACAAGCATCAGGGTTCACCCATACATGCTAATGTTAAGTTGTTTCTGTCATGTTTGGGGGAAATCGCTGAGGATATGGCTTAATCAGGGGTAGACTAACAAAATGTATATTGGTGTGTTTCTCAAGTTGCTTTTGTATGTTAATTTGGACCATATACATGTATAGCTGATCATTTGTTCAGATTTGTTAAGAATTAAACTTAATATTTTATCACAATGTGATGAGGCCTCTGTGGCAGATTGGTCTAAGCAACTTAACTACAGTGATATCAAGCCTGTCAACTCTAAAGTTGTGAGTTTAAATCCCTCTTGTAGTAAGGTGTGTTTCAGTCCAGTCTTATTAATATTTGACAAGGATTGTCAGTTTCCTGGCAAAAGGTTGGTAGTTCTCTCTGAGAACTTTGGTTTCCTCCACCATTAGAAACTGGAAACAAAAAAAAAGTTAGGAAGTAATAGGCTCACTTTATAATCCACAAATTTTCTAGAAGAATTAGTTTTCGTGTAGTTGTTTTTAAATAACAATTTGGGTAGGTATTGCTTCAAGGGTACCTCCTGGTAAAAACACTTAAGTGAAAGAATGGAAGTTTTTTGGTTTTCATTTCTTGATTTAAGCACAGCAGATTTGTTTGTCAGATCTGAAGTCACACAGTGATAAAAGCGAAATTACACAACACTGCCAAAATTTATTGCTCAAATTTTATCAAACTTGTAATCCTTCCTAAAGGTTAATTTACAAACAAACTAGAAATTTAATGAATGCATGTATTGGATAAATCAATGTTGGCCTGTTATGTACATGGTTAATTTGCATAATCGTTGAAGCAAAGGTAATTCCCTAAGTTATGTTGATGAAAAAACATCTGTTTACTTGCATATTTAAAGTTTGCAGTAAACCAGATGTGTAATCACCAGGACTTCAAAATCAAGATGGCATCTTCTTATATTGTGATAACATTTCAAATCTTATCACCATCACTATTACTGAGGGAACTTCTCAAGGTGTTTGTCTTCTGCTATCACAATGAGGTTTCCTTTTTCCTAAACTGAAGCTGCTTCAACCCATCGCTTTGTAAAAACCAATGATAGCAGGATTTCCAGGCCTTGTAAATGTTCATTTGAAGTTTTACTTCCCTGTGAAAGTGTTGTCCTGAATATGCCTGAACTATTTGACACTGGACACTGGACGTTAAGCAAACAACAATAAATCTATTGGTTTTTTCAGGAAGCCAATAGAAAAGTTTTGATATTTATTTTCCCATTCAATGATAATGAAACTAATGGAGTAGAGGTTGGTCAAGAATTTGACTATTTTCTTATTTCATACAAAATGCGGCATTATGATGCATAAATTTATGCATTGCAACTTATGGAAAACATTTTTTAAAATGCAAACAATCAGGTTCTGTAATTGAAATTATAGAACATGTTTTCCACAACTAATGAATGTTTATTCTTGACATGTACTCAATAAAACTAATTTTAACCTTTTAACTTGCACATGTTTTGCAACATTTATACCATACTGACATAAACCTGTTTTAACTTTGAACTTTCCCCTCCATGTGTACACACAGCATGCTGTTTCTTTAGTACAATGGAGTTTGTTGTGTTGTAAACAGACTGGATGATAATTAGACATGAGACCTCTCAAATCGTCAGGTAATTAGTAGATTTGTTAATTAATTCATCGTATTAATTAGTACCTACAAGGTCTGACACATTCTTGTTCATGTCAGGCAGAAATTCAACTGTCAGAAGTAAAAGTGTATTTTCAGTAAAGAAAGATGACATAAATGGCTTCTGAAAGATTGTTTTCCACAGTTCTTGAATGTTTTTGTTTCATATTCATAGTGAAAACATACATTTATTATTATTAACAAGGAAATTATACTGTGTTATTATATACGTTGTATGCTATTAAAAATAGTGTGTGAAATTTTTTGTACGTCTGAGTTTACCAATAGTGTGAATACTTTTTATTAGTTTTTTTCGGTACAATATCTATAAAATTTCTCTTTGTTATGACTTGCTCTAAAAATTGTATCATTGAAGCATGAAATGGGGCAGGACTGAGTTTACTATGTGTTATAGTAGTCTCAGGTCTGGTCAGGGGAATGTGTCGTTGAAGTTTGAAAGCGGGTAATGGAGTATAGCATTGAAGTATTAAAGGTGATGGGGGAATGAATCATTGCAGTAAGAAAGGGGTCAGGGGAGTGTATAGTAATAATGTTCATGTTAAATCTGTTTGGTCTCTATTTTCACTTTGTATCCACTAGTCCTTATAATCCAGTAACCGAGTGTCAAGGAAATTTTTAGAGAATTTTTAGTACCTAATGGCATTGTGTGTTGAAGGGAAAGCCTTCTTAACCTGTGACTGAATTTTTAGTTAAGCATTGATACACTGACCCTTCATGTGCAGCCTTGATACACTGACCCTTCTGGTGCAGACCTTGATACACTGACCCTTCTGGTACAAGCCTTGATACACTGACCTTTCTGGTGCAAGACTTGATACACTAACCCTCCTGGTGCACTAATTCCTGAAGACATGACTACCCATTACCTTTTGTTATTGATACACTGACACTGCTGGTGGACGGTTCCATGAGGACATCTCTACCCCATTACTGAGTGGTTTTGGCCAGATATATCTTTGATATTGACACTGGAGAAATTTTCATTTGCCAAAAAGATGTTACATTCTAAGATAAACTTCTCAATGTTCAATTCCATCTGTAACAGCTGATTTTGGCATTCTGTTCTGAGTTCTTTAACTTAATTGCTTTTAAATGATGAATATTTTCAGATTTCTTGATTTTCAGTATAAATCACTAGATTTTGGAAATGCACATGTACATACATGTAATACTACATATAAGTGCATGATGATGAAATCAATTTCTGTTTACATGTGTAATATTTTGTAATTTTATAGTACTACCACATGATTGATTGCCACTGATGGTGCATAGTAAGTCTCCAGTGAAATTGTACCACAGTCCACTAGTGGTACAAATAGGATAAGATGTAAATTTTTGAAATTTGCATATACATAATATGTAGGCCATGAAGGCAATTTCAGTATTTTAAAATTTGTATTGTAGAATATTTCTTTATTTTTATCATTGTGCACCTATTATGTTTTCCTTTGGAAACATGATTTTTCATAAACACTTTATATGCAAATAGGTTACTAAGACAGTGTGGTAAATCCTACCAAATCATTGACTAGAATTCAGTGAAACTAAATTGCTTTATTTTAAACAGTTCATTTTTATACAAAAACCAGTGAAATCTGTCCTCATTTTCCTTTAGAAGATTGGATGAGCATCAAGGAATATTTTATTTTATTATACTTCACTTTAGAAAGCCAGATTTTGATTGGTTGATACAAAGGAGATATTCTACTCTATCCCATGGCTTATATTCTGTTACCCTACACGAAGACACTTGATCATATATATATATAGATGGTATATGTTATGTACATGAAGTCATTATAAGTTTATTACTTTTAATTTACAATTTATAATGCAATGATAACAGAACATTCAGTATAATAAATTAAAAAACACATAGCTGAAAGCGACATAGAAGAGATTGTTACCCCCTTGCCTTCTTGACAATGTTTTTCAGGGTAGCAATTCTCAGCTATGTGTTATTTATATAAAAGCCTTAGTAAACATCAGCAATTATTGATTGAACCACTGCTTTTGACATGCTTCTGTGAAAGGTTAATTCTCTTTGGTCACATCTGGAAAAGGGGCAACATAATGGAAAAACTTATTAAGGATTTAGTTGTTCATTATCGCAGTTAATCTCATTCAGGGGACAATGGTTGATAGAAAGTTCATTTAGTGAGCTGTGATTGATTTTGACAATATGGTGTCTTTTGATTGTTCCTGTATTCACCAGAAAATATTGAACATCCTCTTACTAATTGGAAAGATAGCTGGCCAAACATTTGACAGCCATATTAAGCATATAATTGCTAGAAGAAGTAAAACTGTGTAATTAGAAAGCTGTCATTTTCTCTTTTAATACAAATATGTAAAGTCACTACAGTAAAACTTTGACTCATTTATTATGAATTCATTAGATTTTGAAGGTCACATGAAAATAACTGGTTCATTTGCCTTTTCAGTAAACATGTCTTACATGTCTAACAATGAAAGTAATTATTATGGAAAGTAGAGGAAAACATCACAGGACAAATAGACCTGGACACATGTTCAGAGTTGTATAAGAATTACATGTACCTTCCATTTCATTAGATATTCTTTATAGAAAATTTTTTGCATTTTGAAATTTAAAAAATAAATTATATACCTGTAAGCCCAAAACGGATTGCATTGATACCCAGAATTTAAATGTAATATATATAAGAAATAACATTGTTTTGGGTTATTAAAAATAATAGAAAATAACAAGTACTGATGTCTGACGTAAAGGTCTTTATTACAATTTCATAAAGCTGAAAACAAAGAGGAAAACCACAAGTTATTAGCCAAATTCTTACGCATCCAATTAGCCAAATTCTTACGATATGTCTCTGGATTTCAATCAATGTTTCATAGCATTTGTTGAGAGTGTAAATGTTTGGAAATATACAATGTAATTTGTAAAGAATGAATGTATGGAATAAGGATAAGGAATTGAACATGCAGAAAACAATTTATTTAACATAATGCAGCACATGTCACAGACCCAATCTAGTAATAATAAGAAACTTATTCTGAATTAAGTGTACAACATTGATAATTTTCAGTGACAGAAATTATATGCGTATTAGAATATATGAAAAAAGTTGAACAATAAATTAGTTTATAGGTTCTCTGTGTGGGTGGACTAGGTATATAGAAAGAATTTTACATTCCTTGGGGAAACGGAAACATTCGGATGGTCATATCTTTGTTCCCCACAACAGTCTACACATCCGACTCAAAGAGTTGTTGGTTTGGTTGTTGTGCTAAGAGCCTTGACATATTTTTGTGCCCCACAACAGTCCACACATCTGACTCAAAGTTGTTGGTTTGGTTGTGCTAAGAGCCTTGACATATTTTTGTGCCCCACAACAGTCCACACATCTGACTCAAAGTTGTTGGTTTGGTTGTTGTGCTAAGAGCCTTGGCATATTTTTGTACCCCACAACAGTCCACACATCTGACTCGAAGAGTTGTTGGTTTGGTTGTTGTGCTAAGAGTCTTGACATATTTTTGTGCCCCACAACAGTCCACACGTCTGACTCAAAGTTGTTGGTTTGGTTGTGCTGAGAGCCTTGACATATTTTTGTGTCTCACAACAGTCTACACATCTGACTCGAAGAGTTGTTGGTTTGGTTGTTGTGCTAAGAGTCTTGACATATTTTTGTTCCGCACAACAGTCCACACATCCGACTCAAAGTTGTTGGTTTGGTTGTTGTGCTGAGAGCCTTGACATATTTTTGTTCCCCACAACAGTCTACACATCCGACTCAAAGAGTTGTTGGTTTGGTTGTTGTGCTGAGAGCCTTGACATATTTTTGTGCCCCACAACAGTCCACACATCTGACTCAAAGTTGTTGGTTTGGTTGTTGTGCTGAGAGCCTTGACATATTTTTGTTCCCCACAACAGTCTACATCCGACTCAAAGAGTTGTTGGTTTGGTTGTTGTGCTGAGAGCCTTGACATATTTTTGTGCCCCACAACAGTCCACACATCTGACTCAAAGTTGTTGGTTTGGTTGTTGTGCTAAGAGCCTTGACATATTTTTGTGCCCCACAACAGTCCACACATCTGACTCAAAGAGTTGTTGGTTTGGTTGTTGTGCTGAGAGCCTTGACATATTTTTGTTCCCCACAACAGTCTACACATCCGACTCAAAGAGTTGTTGGTTTGGTTGTTGTGCTAAGAGCCTTGAAATATTTTTGTGCCCCACAACAGTCCACAAATCTGACTCAAAGTTGTTGGTTTGGTGGTTGTGCTAAGAGTCTTGAAATATTTTTGTGCCCCACTACAGTCCACACATCTGACTCAAAGTTGTTGGTTTGGTTGTTGTGCTAAGAGCCTTGACAATTTTTTGTGCCCCACAACAGTCCACACATCTGACTCAAAGTTGTTGGTTTGGTGGTTGTGCTAAGAGCCTTGACATATTTTTGTGCCTCACAACAGTCTACACATCTGACTCAAAGTTGTTGGTTTGGTTGTTGTGCTAATAGCCTTGACAATTTTTTGTGCCCCACAACAGTCCACACATCTGACTCAAAGTTGTTGGTTTGGTTGTTGTGCTAAGAGCCTTGACAATTTTTTGTGCCCCCACAACAGTCCACACATCTGACTCGAAGAGTTGTTGGTTTGGTTGTTGTGCTAAGAGCCTTGACATATCTTTGTTCCCCACAACAGTCCACACATCAGACTAAAAGTTGTTGGTTTGGTTGTTGTGCTGAGAGCCTTGACATATCTTTGTTCCCCACAACAGTCCACACATCAGACTAAAAGTTGTTGGTTTGGTTGTTGTGCTGAGAGCCTTGACATATCTTTGTTCCCCACAACAGTCCACACATCAGACTCAAAGACATTTTGGTTTGGTTGTTGTGCTAAGAGCCTTGACATATCTTTATTCCCCACAACAGTCCACACGTCTGACTCTTAAGAGTTGTTGGTTGTGTTGTGGCTTAGAGCCTTAACACACTTCTAACATTAACACCAAAACACATGATTTAACTCATTTTATGGAGGAAATAAATTGGTGAATGGACTGCCTATGACCCTTATTTAATCAGAAGTTACCAAGCCACATACTTCAGTAAATATGTAAATGAAACACAATGCAGGACTTCTCCGTAAACTCTTTGCTAATAATATTACATTATGATTATGATGATGTTACTAAGTGCAGTCTGAGAACTATAGAAGTTATGAAAGTGATTTTTATGAAGAATTTAGTATTTCAGTCTGTTTATCCTTGAGTGCAATAAGTTTTATGCAAATTGATTGACTCTAAAATAAAGAAATGGATCCTTTCAGTATAGACCTTCAGGGAATACTTCATATTCATAGCTGATATTCTTCCTCATAAATATCAATTCATGATAAGATAACAAGGTACTTCCACACACCATTCTTTTTTTTCCTTTCTTAAAAAATGTTACACTGTCTGGCTGGTAGAAGTATATGTTAAAGTTATGTTAAAAAATATTCTGAACTATGCATGTTTGTATAACGATGATGTTATGTGTACCTCCTTTAAGCATGAAATCCTTGATATATTAGATATTTACCTTCAGAAAGTTACGATTCTTTATTAAAACATATTGCAGTTGAACTTGGTTAGTTTTATTTAAATAAACTTAATGATCTTTGATATTAAGTCAGTCAGAGGGGTGTTGTTAATATAAAATTGAACACCTACTTTGTGTATGTAAATAATTATTATGGCTGAGTAAAGATTGCATAGCATGAAATTTTATTGAATCCATCTAGTTCCCTTTGTACTTGATCTTTATAATTATATTTTACTGTAACAGTAAAGGTTGAAGCAGTGAGGCCTTGTAATTATAACTAGTATAAAAGTTACAATATTTACAGCTTCAGATGTGTAGGTCATCTTTGACACATTAACTTTTATCAGTACTTTACAGACAAAGTAAGCAGTACATTGTAACCATAATCTTTGAAGAAACTAACAATTTTTTACAAAACCAGCAAAATTGCCAAATTAAGAACTTTTTTTTTTCTTCTTCAGATATACGCAATCAACTCAACGAACAATTAAGATGTCTGGAAAACCGTTTAGAAATTCAGGTGGCCATGGTACAGGAAATTCAGGAATTTTTCAGACGGAAAGCAGAAGTAGAACTGGAATATTCAAGAAATTTAGAAAAATTAGTGAAAAGTACAAAGTTACGGCACCGACAAGAAAAACAAAAGTAAGACAGCTTGCAAGCATATAGCCTAACTCATACATGTACAACATAAGTGTAGTAAACACAGGACTCTTGTCTTGCTGATAGCATTTAATTTTCACATTTTCAAATATTTTGATTATTTCTATGAGTAGGTAATGCTAATTGTTGTATATAAGAGAAGGAGGAAAGAACTACAAATGATTACAAATAAAAAAAATTGCTATCCTTTGTCTTCATGTAAATCTTTTTTCTTTTTTTTTTCAAATATGTAACAGGCTGATATTCAGTAGAGAATGGCTATTTTCACAGACAAAAATGGAGACAGTCACCTGTCATAACTTTCAGAATTTTTTTTTTATCTTATTTCAAAATCTTACTTAAGCCTTTAAAAATTTTATGATCATTAAAAGTCCAACATAAATTGATAGTGGAAAAACAGGTTACATCTGATATGAACCATTAAAAATTGTATAGTACTTTCTTGATACAACGTTTGTTCTTTTCAGACGTGAACATTGGTCTCTGTTTTCTACATTTACATGCTGGCAGCAGTTGTTAGATATTACAAAGAAAGAAAGCAGAGATCATGGTTCCTTTGGAGATGTGTGTAATAACCAGTTAGCTCATAGGCTTGGTGACATAATCGACAATTCCAGGAGAATATTTAATAGAGTAAGGCATTAGTAAAATGAATTTGGATTTGTAGCTAGTGACCTTATTTTACAATAAACATGCATGATAGTCCCTTATATTGAAGGTTTCATTTTGGGAACATTCAAAATTTTCAGACTACATTTAAAACTGATGTAGCTGAATTTTATCATATAATACAACAGACGTAATTAGATTATAATGATGATGGATGGGTGTTTGAGGTCCAGTAGCAAATTAAATGCATATTCAATGCAATATGAATATTACATGTATCCCTGCTATGTACTAGACCAACACACTGAGCCTGATTTTTAACTTTCTAATTCACAAGGTAATAGTCTGCAGAAAGACATGTCACCCTATCCCTAAGCATTATTATGACTCTGAGCCTACCAGTCTTTGCTTTTACTCCTTTATTGCTGAGTACTTAGCCGAGAAGCAGCAAATAAAAATTTTAAAGTCTTTGATGGACCAGACTTAGGTTTGAACCTAAGACCTCCTGCACTCCAGGGGAGCACAGCTGTTTGTCTTATTTGAATCTAATCAAGTTTAGATTATACAGATTCTTTAGTTGTACATTTTTTATCCTGGTCTCTCTTTGTGACTTTGGCGACTGCAGAAACATGGTATCACAGACTATACAACTACACTTGTGCTAATAACTTTTAAAAAAAATACATGCTTTTAAAAAAACTGATAGATTTTTTGGGTAGATAATGATATTATAATGTAATCTGGTAGAAGGTTAAAGTTTAATAATGAATAACTGATCACCTCTTCAGACAATGACTTTGTAAGCTGCAAAATATACACAACAAATATACAAAGATCTGTCAGATTTCATCATGATATACGTAATTACCCTTTTCTATCAGCAATTTCCTTGTTATTTACCTCTTGTTAGTCTATTATACAAAATGAGTAAATTTATGATGTCATTTCCCTCTTGTTTTTATGAAAATAGCTAAATTTCAAGCAATTATGAATTATTCTGTTGATAAGTAATTTAGTTTGAAGTATAATGATAGAAAACATGTTAAAATAGGATGTCATTTATTGAATATTGAAGATCATAAAACTCTAATTTTGATGTGTCATGTAATTATATTAAATAGAAATTGATCCTCAATCATTAAATGTGTTCAGCTCTCCATTAACATTTTATATTAACCAAAAGCAGTTTTTAAGAGTAAAGACAAAAGGACTACTGCAATTGTAGTCAGTCATCCATGACAAAACTGCAATAACTTGAATATGTTAAATATGTAAAAAAAGATCAAAAGGGTAGAATTTAAAAAACGTATGAATGAGTTTAGTTAAACATCTTAGTATTTTATTACTAATTAATACTTCATTGGGTTTCTTCTTGGTATATTTTCTGAAACATTGTCTTTAAGTTCACCAGGCCTATATGTAATTTCATAAGAGGGAATGTTTACTATCTTAATGACCCAGAAATATAAAAGATATTTAATCCATATTTATTTAAATTCATTCTTAAGTGGGTTGTGGACTAGACAATAATGATTGATATGATTTCTACCTGAGATATAGACCATAATGAATGTTTATAACACCTGCCTAAGTTTTCATAAGGAAGAGGGATTGTGAGATTTAACTTCTTCACTAATGACCGTGCAAGTTTTAATTTACAGCTGAATTTTTTAATTGTCATACAAATATTTAAGGAAGAGTTTCAAATAATTTCTCTGTGGGAAATTGCATCCATATCAAAAATATATCATACAATGTATATTATATTTAATGTAATTGATAAATATACATAATACACAGGTGAATATAACCTTTGTGGTCACGTAACACTTGATTACTGAACCTAATGTTTCCTCATGGATAACTCTTCTCTCATGTTCTGTAACACACCCAAACCTAACAAAAATAATGTGTGGGATAGTTAATAGCATTTCCAAGTGGAAAGATATATATAACAGTTTTTGGGTTGCTTTCATGATTTAAGTGTACACAGCAATACATTTTATAGTAAATATAAAAATAAGGAGATGAGGTTTGATTGCCAATGAGACAACTATCCACTAAAGTTCAAATAAAGTGGATGTAAGCAATTTAAGCCTATTTTGTAATAAAAATATTTTTTTGTAACCCTCTGATATTGAATATCACATAGGCAAAACAAACATTAATAATAAATAAAACAAAAGTAACAGCTTCCTAGATATATTTCAAGCTTTATGTTTTTCTTTCAACAACTGAAGTTTTGGGTGGATTTCGTTTAGAAGGAAGTAGCTTTAAAAAATTGACAAGGAGGATCCTTTCTCATGCATGTTTTATTATATGTAATATACATTTGCAACAGAAGCTGTGAAGCAGTTATAATTAATGATGCAAGGTCACTTAAATCACCATGTGTTACTAAATGTTTACATGTTTTTAGTGATCTGTTCGTGGGTAACTTGCTGTGTAACAGTATATCTTTGTCTAATTTTAGTGTAAAAATGTTGGTGATGAGAGCCATGAAGAAATAATGAAGGCATTAACAGAGTTGCAAAGTGTAAGTAGATACCTGTTTAGATTTTAGATTGCCCTTTGACCTGTTTATAAACAGGTGAGAACACTGACATGACACTACTGTCTATTGCTATTGATTTATTGGAGAAGCAGTTAATGAGATGGGAGACACACATGATTCATTTAATATAAGGAAGTTTTAGTGAATCAGCATTTATTTATCTTTACTAAGCACCTTTATTTATTAAATCTATGAATGACAGTTCAGTGACTGTTAATTAGAATAAAGTAAGGGTGGAGTTCCAGTGAGCAAATAAATAAATGTATGACTGGAGAAAACATATTAATTGATCATTATGACATAATTTCTAAAATGAGAATCTTAGGACTGTGTCTTATTGAAATAATATGAAACTTAATTCAGGTGAAGATTATTTCCTTTTTTCTTGGAAGAAAAAGTTTTATATTGATTTTAGTTCCATTGTTTTGGTTTCAAGTCTAAATATCTTGGTGAAAATAAATATTGAATTACATAAAAAAATAGAGGACAAGACATAAAAATGGGTGGTTATAACTGATAGCTAAATCATATCAATAAAAATGGTCCTATCTTTGTTTAAGGAAAGAATTGTGTAATATACTGAATCATTATATACAGCTTGCCCTTCTTAGAAAATAAATATCTATTAGTTCTGAATTACCTCCTGGTGATAAAAGGAAATAAATGTCTTAACATTGACCTGTACATTGATAAATAATCTAAGTATAGTTTGGTATGGAAATACATGTACAATCAAGAGTTCTATGATTTGTTAGAATTTCCAAATTTCCGTCACATCATATTATCTGCTGCTTAAATTTGAAAGCACCTCAGGCCTATTGAAAGAGATTTCTAAGAAGTTGATCACATCTAACTCATTCAAGCCTATCATTTTAATGTAAGTTATACAGTGACCAAACAGCTAAAAGATAACTAAAATAAATATCTAGAGGTCACGAGCTGAATTCAACAATGAGCAGACTCTTACACCTAATGACATATTAATACATTCTAAATTCAGCAAAATTATTGAAAATTTTGTAGTCAGTGCTAAATTATGCAAATATATCAAAACTGACAAGGTTGCCAATATATTGGCCATGCACATACATGAATCATAATAGACTTACAAAGTTCAGGTTGAGGAGAACAGAAATGAAGAAGAATACTGATGTTTCATTCCCATGACTAACCATGATAACAGTATAACTCTATTTGACAGGTTTATACACTAATGAAAACAAAAATATGTATTCCAGTATTTTGATTAAGAAATAGTATACTTGTAAATTTGTAATACAATACAGAATATTATTCTATGATTTGCTCCAAGGTCATCTTGTAATTAGAAGTATTTTTATTTTGGCAAAGTAATGAAAAGCAAACAATCTGTCTTAATCAAGATATCTCAATTAGTACTTTGACTATCTTTGAACATAGTAATAGTATTAGTTGATGGGTAGATCTTTGAACATAGTAATAGTATTAGTTGATGGGAAGTGAAATAGTGAATGAATAATGGGACATCTGCAAATAAGCATTAATGTTAGATTCGTAAATACAAAACAGTATATATTTTCTTTAAAAATATTTTAATTTGCCACAATAAAGATACTTTGAACATCACATAAATTTACTGAGACAAAGTATGTTTTTACAGTTGACTACTTTGAGTGTGTTGTAAGAACAATTGATTAAAGTTTGCTTATTTGTTATCTCAGCCATGAATTTTTTCTAACTGGTATGTAAAATAACTAGTTCTACATTATGTTGTTACCAATTCAATAATTAGGCTGGCTTACAGTTAGAACTGTAACTCCTAAATTTGGTGGTGAACAAAGGGTACATTGATGACATTACGAAAAACTAAACCTTAACTCCTTGCACTAGGTACACACTCTATTGTAGTAAAGCTGTAATAATAAAAAAAAAACAGAAAACAAAAAACAAAACTCTTTAAGAGAGTGAAATCTACACCTGCTATTCACCTGTGGCTCTGTTTCTAAACATCAGGAGCTTGAGCATGAATGAAGTCTTATTGCTGTAACATCTTGTGTATGTTCTGAGGCCATAAATCTCTAGATATATATATACAATAATGGGTATGTATTTAAATGTGACATTATATTAAATGTAGAGGTTTTTTTTTAGGCCATGAAAACATATCATGCCTACCAATCAGACAGTAAGTCAGCAGAAGCCAAGCTGAAAGCTGTAGAAACACAGAAGGCAAAGCTAGAACAACAATTAGCTGGCAAAAATGTTACCAGTAATAGGAAACTTAAGTCATTTAACAGACAGACAGAAAAGGTATGTTAATCCTGGGAAAAGTAGGTTGTATGATGTTTCTTAAGATTGTTTTTTTTTTTTTTCATTTTCATAATTCTTATTCCCTTTAAAGTATTAACAATAAAGCAAAAGGAATTCTGCAAATTTAGCCAGGAGATAAGCTTTTCTGCATTGGAATCCTAATGAATTTACGATCATTCCTATATATTACGCAGTGATAACAGCAATTTTTTTTTCTGGGACTAACAAGGAAAACTTTGTCCTTAGAGTACATCTTTTTGTTTTTCTTGTAATTTTTTGGAGTATTTATTTCATGTTAAGCACTAGGTTATTCTTGTGAGACAAAAAAAAACCTGACAGATAAAGATGATGTGGATTGTTTTCAATATATTAAAGCAAGTAAGAGGTATCGATCAATAAGACAGAAAAGAAAGCTACGAATGAACACATGGTCCACTGTTAGAGACAAGTGCCTAAACCATAAGCCAATCTCTTAATATATGCTATAAATCTTGAACAATTCACAAATTGAAAAAATTATTTCAAGCGCTAATGATAAATTATGTTGGCGTGTTCATGCATTGTGTTATTGTACTGGATCAAAAATGATTTTATTAATAAATTAACAAGTTTTGTACATATTCATTTCTTTTCAGAGAGAAACCAAATATATGGATAATAAGAAAAAAGCTTTAAAGGCTAGGAACGACTATTTGTTAGGTATTGAAAGTGCTAATGCTTCCATCAACAGATATTTTGCTGATGATTGCTCTGACCTTATGGATGTAAGTTTCATCATGTCTGTTAAATTTTGTAAATTTGCCAATGTTAATTAATATGCTTACTGTTTTAGATGTAAACATCTACTGTGATAAGGAAGTTTTATGTTTCCTTTAAGATTTTAGTCTTAAACTAATTTATCTATGATCAACAGATGTTGTAATATTGTGATAACATTTAGGTATACGATGACAGATAGGAGTGAGGTGAATCAGGTTATTCCCTTGCTATAAATAGATTTCCCTGAGATAAGAATGATGATAATGCTTTGATCAATTCTTTGAAGTGATTTTCAACATGAGCTACAGATTCATTTTCAATGTTGAGTCAAAATGTTTTCACTAAATATATCTGGATATATAGATAACCAGCTATTTACATTTAATTGAAAAATTATATTTTACAAAATTGTTTGTTATTTGTATTGGTTCAATTTCACAAGTCTAGAAAATGATTTATATTAGAATTTGTAAATCATTTTTATGTTGATACACATTTTAAACAAATTATTGCATATTTCCAATTAAACATAAACTCGTGCATGTGGACATGCAATATAGTCAACCAATCTGATTTAGAAAAGATGTCTTATATTTTCTCTTTTGATAAACAGAAATACAAAGAGATCTCATTCAGATTAAATTTCTTTTTCAGTGTATGGACTTTGGATACCATAATTCTGTTCGGTGTTCAATGTTGGTATATCAGTCATGTCATAAAAATTTATCCAAGGGACATAACAATGCTTGTGAGATAGTCAATAAATGTGTTGGAGACTTGGACGCACAGTCTGATAAACAAAGATTTATAGAACTTTACAACTCTGCTTTCATGCTTCCAAAAAAGTTTGAATTTCAGCCATATCGTGGTGATGAAGTAAGTAATAGTATAACAAATTTTTGTTTAAATCATTGAAATTAATATGGATAAATGATAAGACCTTATATACCCTTCAAGTAAAAAGAAATATAGTATAATAATTTTTTTTTTCTTTTTGTATTGTGACTTAACTGTACGCAAATTTTGTTCACCACTCTATTAAATACCAAGGAAATTTTGGTACCTAGAGAAAAAAAAGCCATGGATGGATTAAAATGAGGAAAAATAATCCCATAACCTTGTGTTGGCATTTAGGAGACTAAAGTCCCAAAACTATGTGATTGTTTTACATTTCACATTTGAAAGAAATTAGAATTGCAGACACACCAACACACCAATACACTGTATTATCATTTACTAGAAAGCCATGAATCCAATATCCATATTTGATCCAATAACTGATGTCTGTTATATTATTTTTTAATAAATCATCTGTGTAATTACAGGTTCAACAAGTTAGTGCTCAGAAATCAGTTCAGGATGATATATTACAACGATACCATGCAATTGGTGATAGGTTACGAGATTTACGTCTTGAAAATGATGAGGTTAGTTTTTGTCACTGATGGTTCTCTTAGACAGATATTGATGGTATAATAAGATTGAAAAAAATAAAATTC
The DNA here is from genome assembly GCA_017311375.1 of Mytilus coruscus. Taxonomy (NCBI): domain Eukaryota; kingdom Metazoa; phylum Mollusca; class Bivalvia; order Mytilida; family Mytilidae; genus Mytilus; species Mytilus coruscus. The sequence goes on from CM029595.1 coordinate 103,487,687, forward strand.
ATGAACATAGTTTGTGAGACAACATGCAGGTAAATAAAAAATAGAGGGGCAATTGTGAAGAATCATTAGCTTGAAATTTTTCCAGGTTTTGAAAGTCTGAAGTGTATAGAGAAGACAACTGAACAAGCAAATGGTTAATTTTCATGCTTTCTTTTACACCTTACACTTTTCACCTCAATAGTGTCTTCATATAGGTGAAGTTATGTTGTGTTTTCAGTAGCATTTCATTTTACTTTTCAATGTATTCCATAGAAATTTTTAAACTGACAGAAAAGGCAGTTATTTCAAAAAGCACCACCTGATTTTAAATAGCACTGTTTGCTAAAATGATAGCATTTGTAATGAATTCTATTATAATTTCTAATCATACAGCACCATGGTAAAACATATATAACAATGGTAACATGGTGCTATTATGCACTTGGTAGATTTAAGATGGAGGTCTTGACTATCAAGGGATGGGGCTAAAGATAGTAATAGGAAATTTAGATTTAAAGAATAGGGACCCCACTTTACACAATAATAGAAAAATTGTTAAAATTTTCATCCAATCGTTTGTTGTTTGTAGGTATGGAAAACTTTAGAAGAGACTGAGAAGTCATTGAATGACAAAATCAACATTAAAGACTATGATGTCTCAACTTTCTTCTTAGAGGAGAACCATCCTCCAAAGTCTCCACATGAAGCTGCCAAAAGAAGGGGGGATAGAATAGAATTAGAGGGGTTTTATTTAGAAGTAAGTATAACTTATGATATTCTGTTCAAATAAGATGTATATCTGGAATAATAATTGCTGAAAATTTTCATAAATTTGTTTAATTTTTTATCAGTTTTGTAAGAAATTACATGAAGTGTTATGAGAGGTTGTTATTTGAATCAAAATGTAGTAAAAAATAATTTGTTCAACATGGAACTTCATTGATATTTTTTCCTGATTGTCCTGAAATTTTTTCTCTCCATATCAACCGACATGTTACAATTAAAGGAGTGGATGAATTTAATGCTGGTAATTAACACGTTAAATAAAGTAGAGTACTAACTAGAATTCAAAAAGAGTGGATAATGTTTCAATCTGAATGTTGACTTTCTGTTGATTCTTTTATTTTCATAGCTTCCAATTTTTGTGGATTGAGGAAATTTTGGAACGTTTGTAAGACATTTGATTTCGTGGTTTTTGTCCAAGTTTGCATATAAGCTTATTGAACATTTGTACTTCGTTGAACTTTTAAATTCGTGGTTAATTTGTACCCACAAAATCCATGATTATTGGTATCCACAAATAATATTGAATCCACAGTAACTGTAAGATATGCCGAATTCCTCGTATAATCTTTAAAAAAAACAACAAAAAAAACAGTTCAAACGGATTAATGGAACAAACAATGCATGCTTTTAAATTTAATGATTTTTTTTTTTTCAGAAATTTCATAGATATACATTAAGTTGCAATCAAATTGCTAGATTACAGGCCAAGTACAGTGCAATACAGAAAGCTCTCGGTGATAATTTATCTACCAACTCGGGGTAAGAAACATATAATTTATCTATCAACTCGGGGTAAGAAACATATAGTTTATCTACGAACTCGGGGGTAAGAAGCATATCATTTATCTACCAACTCAGGGTAAGAAGCATATCATTTATCTACCAACTCGGGTAAGAAACATATCGTTTATCTACCAACTCGGGTAAGAAACTTAAATTGTACAAGTTTCATTGTAAGGTCAATGAAAAAACTGAAGATTGGTTGACACAGAAACTAGTTGTTGATATTTTACATTGTGTTTTGTTCTACATTTGAACATACAAAAACCTATAGGATTTCAAAGTAAAATTCTTACACAATAAAAATCATTTTGATCATATAAATAAAATTGAGAATGGAAATGGGGAATATGTCAAAGAGACAACAACCCGACCAAAGAGCAGACAACAGCCGAAGGCCACCAATGGGTCTTCAAGGCAGCGAGAAAATCCCGCACCAGGAGGTGGTCCTCAGCTGGCCCCTAAATAAAATTGTGTACTAGTCCAGTGAAAATGGATGGCTGATCATGCATGGCTACTATACTTTGTCTTCCAAATAAGATAAAAAGAATATAAAAACATATTCCATTCTATCTTGCAGTAGTCGTCCACCTTCACTTCCACCTAAGCCAAAAAAGAGAAGAATTGGTCGATCACAGATGGTAGGACAGCCAAAACTGTTTGGTGGTAGTCTTGAAGAATATATAGAGGTAAAATTACATAAATCACAACCAGAAGTAATGATTTTTTTCTTTTTTAGAAATTTCCTAGGTATACTTTTAGTTGTAATCAAATTGCTAGATTGTAAGTTATTCTAGGAAGAAAAGCATAAATGATAAAGACACTATGAACCTTTGTTCAGTTGATCCATAAAGCTATATTAATGACTGTTACCTGCCTGACCTGAAAAAGGAGCCAGGGTTCTTTGGAATGCTTTCATTTTGTCATCTTTTTTTAAATTTTTTTAACCCATACTGTTTTTTTTGCGGTCGTATATTGGTATGACGTCGTCGTCGTCCGAAGACGCATTGGTTTTCGCACTCTAACTTTAGTTTAAGTGAATGGATCTCTATGAAATTTTACCATAAGGTTCAATATCACAAAAGGAAGGTTTGGATTGATTTTGGGGGTTATGGTACCAACAGTTAAGGAATAAGGGGCCAAAAGGGCCAAAAATAAGCATTTTGTAACTTTCAGACATAACTTGTGTGTTAGTGTATGGATCTCTGACATTGTACCACAAGGTTCTATATCACAAAGGGAATGCTGGGATTGATTTTTGGGGTAATTGCCTCAAAATTTTAGGAATTAGGGGCCAAAAGGGCAAACACAAGCATTTTCTAGTTTCATGACAATAACTTGTGTGTAAGTGTATGGATCTTTCTGAAATTGTACTACAACGTTCCATATCACAAAGGAAAGCTGGAATTGAGTTTGGGGTAATTGCCTGAAACGTTTAGGAATTAGGGGCCAAAAAAAAATAAGCATTTTCTAGTTTCCAGACAATAACTTGTGTTCAAGTGTATGGATCACTCTGAAATTGTACTGCAAGGTACCATACCTCAAAGGAAGGCTGGGATTGAGTTTGGGGTGATGAATCATAAGGGGTTCAAAAATTTGGGGGAGGATTTTTTTCCTTTTTTTTTCTTTAAAATTTTCCATTTTAAGTTGGTTATTTCTAATTTATATTTAAAAGCAAATATTAATGATATGGCAGGAGATACACACCAAACAGGGTGTGTAAATTATTATATAATAAGTTTTGTGCAATAGCAAGAAATTTTCAATTGCACAGTATTGCGCAATAGCAAGAAATCTTCAATTGCACAGTATTGCGCAATAGCAAGAAATATCCAATAGCACAATATTGCGCAATAGCAAGAGATTGTCAATTGTACAGTATTGCGCAATAGCAAGAAATATTCAATTGCACAGTATTGCGCAATTGCAAGAAATATTCAATTGCACAGTATTGTGCAAAAGAAGATACTTTGTATAAATTGCTTATTTCTTGACCAATTTCAATGGGGTTTTATTCTTGAACTCTTGGGGTTCTTTAATAGGCTGAATCTAACCGTGTATTTGGATTTTGGGCCCTGTTTTTAAATTAGTCCACATTGAGGTCCAAAGGGTCCAAAATTAAACTTTGTTTGATTTCATCAAAATTGAATTATTGGGTTCTTTGATATGCGAATCTAACCGTGTATTTAGATTCTTAATTTTTGGTCCCGTTTTCAGATTGGTCTACATTAAGGTCCAAAGGTCCAAAATTAAACTTAGTTTGATTTTAACAAAATTGAATTCTTTGATATATGCTGAATCTAAACATGTATTTAGATTTTGATTATGGGCCCAGTTTTCAAGTTGGTCCAAATCGGGTCCAAAATTAAACTTTGTTTGATTTCAACAAAATTTAATATATGGGGTTCTTTGATATGCTGAATATAACCATGTATTTAGATTTTTGATTTTTGGGCCCCGTTATCAACTTTGTCCACATTGAGGTCAAAATGGTCCAAAATTAAACTTTTGTTTGATTTCATCAAAAATTGAACTCTTGGGGTTCTTTGATATGCTGAATCTAACCATGTATTTAGATTTTGGATATTGGACCATAATAGGTGAATGTCCAATTTAAAATTTTTAAGTTTTTAGACCACATTCATTCTTTGTCAGAAACCTATGCTGTGTCAAATATTTAATTAAAATCCAAATTCAGAGCTGTATCAAGCGTGAATGTTGTGTCCATACTTGCCCCAACTGTTCAGGGTTCGACCTCTGCGGTCGTATCAAGCTGCGCCCTGCGGAGCATTTTATTAATATTGAAATCAGATTGATTTATGGCTTTACATTTCAAAGCAAATATGACATGCATATTCAGGACAGTAGCATGTTTGAATATAAAGGGTATCAATAGACCATTGAGGCAGTTTCCATCAATATAAGCCTACACTTCAATTTCAAAATAAAAGACAATTGACTTGACGTTTGTTGATTATTTAAAAATGCAAACAACACCTAGTTACTTTCATGAAACTTTAGAACTTTGTTGACAACCATAATCTTAATAGGTTTTGATGCATTTGATAGTAATTTTCATTAGCAAAAAAAATCTGATTTGTCATATATTTTTATTTATCGCACCTCAGATAAATTATGACGTTATGATTAGTTATACGCCGTCACGTGGTGACTCCCTATGGATCCATATGGGGTTCATGACGTCACATTACTATTAATGGTGACATCATCGGTTTAAATTTTTGTATTTCATTGCCTATTTTTATGCCCCCGCCGTAGCAGAGGAGGCATTAAGTTTTACCCTTGTTATACATAACTTAGCAGGAAAAGTGCTGTGTGCGATAAATTCGTGAAACGGTTCACTACTAACCCTCTATGGATCGGTAGGGGGTCAGTAGCAAACCATATAACTTAAAATATAAATTTATACTGAACTGGAGTTCTGTAGTTAAAATGGTGAGAAGATAAAGAAGATAGCACATTAATTTTTAGAGGGGAAAATAGCATATTGATCAGAAGTTAAAAAAAATGAACTATGATGTTATCAGTGTTTCAAAAACTAAAAGAAACTTGAACATACAACTTATATAGATTTGAGTTGGATATTTATTAACCAATTTTGTGTTGTGTAGTGGGTTGATTGATTAACAACTGGACAAATTTTAATATTTTACATTCATGACATGAAATAGAATAATTACAGTAATGCAAGAACACTTTTTTATCACTATTTTATTCTATAAAGTAAAAATACAATTGTCTATAAAAGTTTAGATGAACTTGCTAATATTTTTTTTTATTATTATTTTGCAGGCTACCAGCATGGATATTCCTCTTGTCATTAGAAGTTGTGTTCGGGCAATTAATCTTTATGGTAGGTTGTTTTATTAAAAATGTTATTGTATAAATAAAGAATTGTATGGGAATGAATGTCAATTAGTTAACAGCCTAGGTATGGTAACGTAAAATGAACATCAAGAACTCACCAACCAATCTATGGTGCTTTAACATTCATGCTAAATAGGTACTTGTTATAAAGTATGCATAATTTTAGACCCTTTTTAGTTTTGTATATAATACATATTATAACACAAAGTTAATTGAATGATAAAGATCATGATTTAAGAAAAAACTTCATGAATTTGAGTCATATACCTGTATTTATTACTTTTGAAGACGATATATTATTTTGCAGGGATGCATCACCAAGGCATTTTCCGTATATCTGGTGCTCAAGTAGAAATTAATGAATTTAAAGCTGAATTTGAAAAAGGTAATATATTTTGATAATTAAAAAAATGTCTGTACATGTATCAGTTTTATTTGTTTGGTTGTGGCATTTAACACCCCTGTATATTACAATAATCAACATCAGTAGATATCTTAACAACTCTAATATAGTTTACATAGTTATAAAATAAACTTTGAATGTCAGTTGGAAAGTTATTACAATGTTGACAATCTCTGTATATGTCGAATCTATGAAATTAACCAAAAAATAATTATTTGGTGATTTCTTAGACTAGGAATTTATACAAGTTGTCAAAAAAGTTTGGAGTGGACAATTTTGATAAAAATTGTGATGCAATGATACCAAAGGGATATTTAATTTCATAAGTGGGAAACAAACTGACAACACCCTGTAAAATTAATGGAAGAAAGTCTACAAAACACAACATTGGAAACTGAGCAACAAGAAACCCACCAAAAACCAGGGGTGATCTCAGGTGATTCTGAAGCATTAACAGATGATCTCAGGTGATCCTGAAGCGTTAACAGATATCTCAGATGATCCTGAAGCATTAACAGATGATCTCGGGTGATCCTGAAGTGTTAACAGATGCTGCTTCACAAGTGACACTTGTTACTCTCATAAGATACATTGATCTAGAAATACCTAAATACAATGGTTTTGACCTTATTTAAACCATTTAAATTCCAAAACCTAACCTTTAATGATTGTTCTGCTAGTGTACATCTTGATTAATTTTCCTCTACTTTTAATTTTCAGTGTAGTAAGAACTATTTTGGACACATTTGTTTAACAATATAATTTATATATATATATATTATATTATCCTTATTTGAATTGTAGGAAATGATCCATTGGTAGATGTAGACCCGAGTGACATTAACTCTGTGGCTGGTGTACTAAAGTTATACTTCAGAGAATTACGAGAACCTTTATTTCCTTTACGTCTCTTTGAGGAACTCATATGTTGTAGTCGTAAGTTATTTGTTCATTACTTTGATTTTTACAGTAGGTCTGCTTTCTTTTAAAAACTAGGTATTTGTGCGTTTAACACCCATTTTATTTTACACTTATATCTTATATATTACAGGAACAATAATAGAGAAAAAAGAATAAAGCTAATGTTTTATGGATTTTACCTGTGTTATTAAGAAAAAAGGGATATGTTGTATTAATTTATGAATCAAAATCCCTACATGCACTTGTTAAAACTAAAAGTAAAGGAACAGAGCTTGTATTGCTTATCTTCATCTCACAGTACAGCCTTCATTATGGAGCTTAAGCTCTTACATCACTGCAAGTTTGAGACAACCCTTATCACCAGTTTCACAGCCATGCTTATCTAGATGTGGATTGTTTAATAAAAAAATAATACTGGTTTGATTAAATTATCTCTGTAATCTTAATTTGCTTCATGTTATGAAATACATTTGTCCCCTCTTTTAATTTTTTAATGAAAAATAATTAATTGTTGGGTAAACTGTACTAAGGGTTGTGTAACAACAAAGAGACCACCAAAACCAATTTATAATAGCTGTTTGGAAATATCCACAATCCTCAAAATCCATTTATGTTTCTAAAATTTCAACAACAGTCAGAAAGAAGGATTTCAAAGATCAGCAAGCATTCAGTCATCTTTATTTCTCGACATTTTAAAAGATTTCATTGACACAATGAAAACATGTGGTGTTTGTGTGGTCTGATAACAGCAGGAGGTTGCCAATGGGAGACAACTCTATCTTTTTACAAAAAAACTAATCTGCAAGTACTCAATTTCATCAGTTATTTAATTCCTTGTGGAGATGAAGTAAGATAATTGTTGATCAAGTTTAAACACAAATATAATGGCTATCTTTACAAGAAATTCTATAATAATTCCTTTTCACAGGTGCCTTGCAAAAATTGAACATTTACTTCTGGCAGTTTGGCAATATTTTTTTCAATTCTAATTCTATCAATTGCTTTAAATATAACTTTAAATTATCCCCAGGATATAAATAAACTAGAACTATATATTAACCAGCTTTTCATAATCAGGAAAGCATAAAGAACATTGCAAAGAATTTGGTGTTAATTTCTACTTCTATAGAGAGGGTCAAAAACCAACTGATATACACAATCCTTCAAGAAAAACCACCTTTCGTTGTGCAGATAAGATTGGTTACTGTAGTAAAACTTCTTGGAAGTAACCTTTCTTTACTACCATTATTTAGTAAAACAAAAATTTTGCTAATACTCACTTATTTTTATAACCCTGCTTTAAAAAAGTGGGGGTATACTGTTTTACCTCTGTCTGTCCGTCTGTCCATCCCATGATTATTTTTCGTCGCATTTTTCTCAGGAATTACATAATGATTTCTGAAATTTGGTTTCAGGGTATATATAAGTCAGCTATACCGTGTGATGCATTTTCAGATTCATCACTCAACAACAAATGCATATTTTGGCTGGGGGTATCATCAGTGAGCAGTAGCTCACAGTTTCACTTGTTTGTGACATAAAAGCCTATAGCTACTGTTACTTAATACTAATGTTCATAAATTATTTACAGACTTAGGAGAACAACAAAGGATAGAAAAGATAAAGGAATTACTAGCTACTCTACCTAGGTGTATTATTATTGTCATGAGATATTTGTATTTACAGACTTAGGAGAACAACAAAGGATAGAAAAGATAAAGGAATTACTAGCTACTCTACCTAGGTGTATTATTATTGTCATGAGATATTTGTTTGCATTCCTCAATCAGTAAGTACAACTATTCATGTAACTACAATCAGTAAGTACAACTATTCATGTAACTACAATTAGTAAGTACAACTATTCATGTAACTACAATCAGTAAGTACAACTATTCATGTAACTACAATCAGTAAGTACAACTATTCATGTAACTACAATCAGTAAGTACAACTATTCATGTAACTACAATTAGTACAATATTTTCTGTAGAAGTCCAGGTGAGGGAGTTATCATTAAAATAGCAATATTTACTTTTGAAAATTATGTTTGTTCATTACATTACAGCTGAAAATATTATTTGAAAAGCTTGGTGCAAGATCTACTGAAATCGAAATTCGATAAAAAGTGTATTGCACAGTTTATGGAGGGAGACAATGTTTCAAGAGAGATAAACTGTTAAAGCAGTAATGAATATTAAGTGTCCCTTTGTTGCTAGTTTATTTGAATGATAACATAATAACAATCTTATCACAGGCAGGAATTAGGGAAACACATTTCAGGAACTATATTCTCTAAAATAAGTAAGGTAACACAGGCTTTTCATGTATTTCAAAATGCACAATTAAAGCTAATTTTATAAAAATATAATAAAAGTGATGATTTAAGAACCCTGTAAGACTGTGCAATAAAGGTTGCAACTTTAACTTATTTTGACATGCAATACAAAAATTCAATCAAGTTTTGAAATGAAATGAAATTGATGACATGTAAATTTATTTTTCTCCAACACTCATTATTCAGACATTTTAGATAAAACAAGTTGAACTATTTTATTGCCAAAAATGAATTTGAGAAAATATTAACACTGTCAGTTTCAAAAATCTTCCATACATTTTGAATTTTGAGTAATTTTCTTGAATACAAGCATGGTAACTTATGTATTGTTTTATGATTTTCTAAAATCTCATCTCGAATAACAATAAATCTCAGTATCAAAATAATGACAATACAATAAAAGTTAAATCAAATTAATGAAATGAATATTTCAAAAAGAATTTCAGATCAAATAGTTGAAGTCATATGTGTTACCTAGTATGTTTATTACTGAGAATGATACAGCATTGACTATCTATTCAAAAGTTGTGAAAAAGTAAAAGTTTCAATGTAGAAAATTATTAAGAAAGCATTAATGGATTACAGAACACATACTAAAATCTTATAGCAATATGTTATCCTCTTAGTAAAACTTTTGTTATTTCTCAGTTTATCAGAATACTCAGATGAAAACATGATGGATGCTTATAACTTGGCTATATGTTTTGGACCAACTCTGTTACCCATCCCACCAGATAGGGACCAGGTGTCATTTCAAAGTAATGTCCATGAAGTTGTAAAGACTATGATAGTTCAGCAGGAAGAGCTGTTCTCTGGTGATGATGGGGGGATGATGTATGAGAAATGTATACTGGAAGAAAGGTAACAGACTTGTGTTTATAGAAGACTTTAAAATTCATGCATTTTCCCATGCATTTCCTATGTCACAATGGTGATGTTATGTTATGTCACAGTAAGAGTCAACTGTTCAAGGAGGTCATTTATGCCGATTGCCCTTTAGTCAACCAACATTACTAACCCATAAAAAAAAACCCTTGAAATTGGTCTATTGTTAGTTTTCAATCTCATTGATTTTATTAAATGTTGTTTTTTTTTTTTTTGTGAATTGTAAAAAAACGTGCATTCTATATTTATAAAAACTTATCTAAACCACTTAGCTATGAGAGTCTTAAAAAAAAACATTACCTTTTGTGGGGAGGAGCAGTACTGCCATCTGAGCATGATATTCAAAATGATCAAGAAATGTACAAGCTGGTATGTAAAGACATGATTTTTTATTCATGTTCCATTTTTGGTGTCACTTTCCAATCGTTGACAACATATGTTATTATTTTTAGGGATGTAGCTGATGATACAGAAGGAGAACAGTCATCAATACACAGTGATGAGGAGGATGAAGATGATGGTAAGTGACATCTCCAAACTGAAGCCTTCATTCATTGACAGTAACCGGAAATTCCTGACATAAAACATTCTTGTTTACATTCAACTGAAAGTTGCAAGCGAAAAAGAAACATCTTTTCATTTCAATACCGTTTTGTCAACTTGGCTCAAATTTTAATTAATTGTAAGAAGAAGCGTCTTTGGGAATAATTTCATACAGCAGGATGGACATTAAGATGTTATGAATATTTCAATACATTTTAGAAATATCCAAGTAAATATCTTCAGTTTTCTATTACAAGATGACAGAATGTGTGAAGATCTATCAAACTTTATATTGACATTGTTTCCTTGTTATGAATACAAACTAGCAATTCTTGCAATTTCTCATATATCCAGTTGCTACATTACTTATAACAAAAAAAAGTGTAGGGAAATAAAAATTGACTTTTTAGTACTTTCCATTGTTTTTACGTGTTATGAGAATTGGTAAATTTGAGTAACACTAGTATAAGGTAAATTTTAGTTACACTAGTAAAACATTATCTATAAAGGTCAGGTAAAGAACTGACCTTTGAAGTATTTAAATTCCTGGAAATAAATGAGGACTTTGTTGTGTTTAGGTATGTTCTGTAAGTAATATCTATTTAATCAGTGTCAAAATAGTTTCATTAAGTCTTGTGTTCTCTAGTCCCATTGTTATCACTTAGCCTCTGTCATCATTCTCTAGCAGGTGCTTGTTTTTTAAAGGAAATTAAATTAAGATTTTTTAATTGGTTAAAAGACTACTGTAAATTTAGAAATTATTGTGTGCATTTATTATTGCCAATTTTGAAGAATGAACAAAAATCCAAGTTTAATTATTGCGATTTTAGGGAAAGCTTCATACAAATATAGATATCAGATATCAGAATATGAGTTCTTATTTTTTGCGATACTCAAGGAGTTGCATTATTCCCACTAATAAAAACCTTGCAATACTTTCTGAATTTACAGTATGTCTATTTAGGACAAAGGAAATTTGTCACATAACAGATGATAAAATAATAATTTAAATGACATATTTTTCTTGTCATAAAGTGTACTGACTTGTTCATTTTTTTTACTTTTTTTGTGTGTAAATATATAAAGGTTAAGAAAAATGATTATAATAAATATAAGTAAATAAAAATATATTGATCAGTGATACAGATTCTTATCATTAAATATCTTGCAGTGTTTCTTTATTATAATTCTTTGCAGCTGGATTTATTCTACTTTTATGTTCAAAGTATAACCTGAATAATTCAGTCCCTCCCATAAATGATCTGTCCTACTTGTGAGGGCCTGAAGTCCTAACTCACTAAAAACTTGTCACCAATCCTGGATTTGGAATGGGAGAGGTTACCAATCTGTAGTCAGCTCTATTTTATTGTGAAAGGTAAATCCTGAGCTAATTTCAAATGATTGCTTTAGGATTTTTCATTGTCAATGCATTTAGGCATTAATGTAGCCATGGTAGAGCAGCGAAATATAACGACTGAATTATTCAAGTTTATAGCCCAATCAAATAGAAATCAGTATTTGTTTAAGTCCAGCTGTTGAAGAACATATGTCTAGTATTCTGCTTCCATGCTCTTTTTACTTTTCCAGCCTCCACTCTTGGTAAGAGGTCTATTCCCATGTGTTCACTTCGCAGTGTTTTTATTTTTTTGTTTTGAAAGTCTCTGAACATGGGTAAAGAATTGGAACACTGTGGCATAAAACAAAGGGACGTTTTTTTACTTTTCTGATGTAAAACATTTCCACTAAATGTTCAGAGACTGTTTGCAAATTTAGACTACTGATGTATGTGATTTCAGAGATGTCTTAAAAAAGATTGATGTATTTAGTTTGTTTCTATTTCAAATGCATAATTCCTTTTTTATTTCAGTTTTTTTGGTTGATTATAATTTCAGCCTGCTAGTCCTTGCTATTGAATTGAAAAAGAAAAAAAAACAATCACTTGAATGGCTTACCACCAATTAAAACTAGTTTAGATAAATGTGAATTTTCATACTAACAAGTTAGTTGTCCAAGCATGACATTCTCAGAAACATACAATATAAACTTGACTGATCACTGCCAACCCATGTATGAAAGCTTCTCCCACAATTCCTTATTCCCAAAAATAAGTTTGCTAGATTTGATATAGTTTATATACAATATGTGTATATTCTCCAAATATATATAAATTTGTTTGACCTTATGACCTTTAGTACCACATTATTGATGCATATTTTCCATTATGAATATTTTTGCCAAGGAAATGTACTGTGAATTTCAGATTATTGTAATGCTTTATCCCTGCCAAAAATTAAAGATTGAATGAAATATCAGTTGTTACAGTTATTAAGTTTTGGAATTTGCAGTACATTATGAAAATACAGGCTTTAGAAGTTGAGGTAGAATTAGATCATAACATATGTATCTTTATCTTGTATAAACACACTGATAGATAGTATTTCTTCTCTGCTTTGATTAAACTGAAACCTGAGTGTGAATTTACCATAATTTAAGGACAATTGGTATTACAATGTTTTTCTATAATCCATAGTTTATCAAACCAAAAATCCAAACACATGTCAATACTTTTTTGTTTTTTGATTGTAGATTCAGAGATCTTTGAAGCTATATCATTATATGATTTTGAAGGAAGAACAGATAGAGAATTGTCATTTAAGAAAGGACGATCTTTACTTTTATATAACAAAGTGTCTCAAGATTGGTGGGAAGGTGTATGTGAAGGGAAAGAAGGTCTCATTCCTGATAAATATATACATATTAAACATTTGTAAGTATTAACAAGCTGTAGTGTTAGAACTCTCATGTTATATACTCATCAGTTATCATATACTGTGTCATGATTGGTGGGAAGGTGTATGTGAAGGGAAAGAAGGTCTCATTCCTGATAAATATATACATATTAAACATTTGTAAGTATTAACAAGCTGTAGTGTTAGAACTCTCATGTTATATACTCATCAGTTATCATATACTGTCCCCTTTTCTTGTGTGAAATTTTTTAATGAAATCTGAGTAAAATCTAAAATTCATAATACAAGGATATTTTTAAATGATTGGTATGATAGTTTTGTTTCAGAATGTATGCTCGACTGAAGTGAACTAGGATATTCAGTTCAATAGTAAAATATAAAAATTCATTTTAGCTTTAGCCTTTAGGAGTTTTCAGTGAAGTAATTCATGTTTAAGCCCATCAAGTTGAAAAAAAAATAATGATATGACTATTTAATTTTAAAATTGTAACAGTTCTAGATGCAGACCTTATTATGAAAACAATATCAAAATATCAAAAACACATTCATTTGAACAGAATGGATATCATATGTAAATTAAAATAACTGATTGATATTAAAAGGGACATCAGATGGTGTATGTGTCAATTTCTACTACTTATTTGAAACTGATTATCATACAGCTTAAGAACTTGATATGCACATACTTCTTATCCTGACCATATTCTATAAGATGAAGGTCAAATGACCATAGTTCATAGTAATATAAAAATGCAAAAAGTTCAATTTCTAGGTACTATGGGCCTAAGTCATATAAATTGGCATGCAGATACATTTAGCACAGCAGAACAGTCTCCCTATGATAAGCAGGTTACCGTGACCTATATTTTACACTCCATTGATTAAGATTGAATAAGTTGCAATTTTTTTAAACTGTATTAAGGGGTGAAAATTCTATATTGTTTATAAAGAAATTGATACATGTAGGTTTAGAATAAAAGACTTTTTATACGACCGCAAAAAATTTTTTGGGATTGTATAATGGTATGATGTCGTCGTCGTCTGCGTCGTCGTCCGAAGACACATTGGTTTCTGGACAATAACTTTAGTTTAAGTGAATGGATCTCTATGAAATATTTTAAGAAAGTTCAATACCACTAAAGGAAGGTTGGGATTGATTTTTGGGATGATGGTCCCAACCGTTTAAGAATTAGGGGCCCAAAATGGGCCAAAAACAAGCATTTTTTTAGTTTCAGGATAGTAACTTGTTTATAAGTATTTTGAATGCTCTGAAATTGTACCACAATGTTTAACACAAGTAGAAGGTTGGGATTCATTTTAGGGGTTATGGGGCCAACAGTTTAGGAATTAAGGGCCAAAAAGGGGCCAAAAACAAGCATTTTTCTAGTTTCCAGACAATATCTTGTGTGTAAGTGTATGGATCTCTCTGACATTGTAACACAAGGTTCCATACTACAAAGGGAAGGCTGGGATTAAGTTTGGGGTTAATTGCCCAAACATGTAGGAAAAAGGGCCAAAAACAAGCATTTTTCTAGTTTCCAGACAATAACTTGTGTTTAAGTGTATGGATCTCTCTGAAATTGTACTACAAGGTTCAATACTACAAAGGAAAGGCTGGGATTGAGTTTTGGGGTTATTGCTCCAAGGGGGGTTCTAAAAAGTTGGGGGGTTTTTTTCCAATTTTTTTAAGGGATTCAAATTTTTTTCAAAAGTTTTCAAATTTCGAATTTTTGAAAAGTTTCAAGAAGAAATCTTCAATTGCACAGTATTGCGCAATAGATTTGTAAGATCTTTGACCACATTTATTTTGTGTCAGAAACCTATATTATGTCAAAAATTTGATCACAATCCAAATTAGGACAGTATCAAGCTTGAATATTGTGTCCAAATTTGCCCCAACTGTTCAGAGTTCGACCTCTGTGGTCGTATCAGGCTGCGCTCAGTGAAGCATTTTATTCATTTGAGAAAGAGAAAAGAAGAGTTCCATAGAAATGAAATTTAGAAATGAATTGAATTATTTACAGATATGGATCATCATCTCCTTGTTTTATAAGGTAGTTCATCTAAATAGGCAGTATTTAACAATCAGCTTTTACTCACAAATCACATTATATTAGGTTGCCAGTCCTAATCTTTACAATGCATACATCATTTTTTTGTGTTTGGATGTTTGCTGTACAAAAAGAACAAAAATGTAAACAATTTACTGTAATGTGTTTATATTTTTGTCCAGAAGGGGTCAGTTAACTGTTGTAGTGAATTCTGCTTTCAATTTTTTAATATGCAAATTAAGAAAAGAATATCCTAGATTTAAGTCGTATGAAACTTCAAATTTGAAAAAAAGTTGAATATGTTTTATATACTTGAATGGCTAAGTTTTCCTTTAAAACAAGTGTACGTGAACTTTCTTGTAAAAGACAATCCTTTATATTATCAAAATCTTCATAAATGTACGGCTATTGAATTATTGTCTTCCTGTACACTAATTCTCCGATATTTTTCCATATGCAGTCACCTTAACTCCAAGACCTCTCTGAACTTGAATGTAAATTTTAATAACTGATTCTTAAAGAACAAATTAATATACCAAATCATTCAACAACTGTTAAGGAAAAGTTCAATTGACAAATGGGAATGCATGGAAAGTATAAGAAAATATCATGGTTCCATCAGTTCACTTATTTGTTACGTGCTCCACATGCTCTGTGTTGTTGTTTATCAATGTCATGATCTGGTAAACTCTTGACAACAAACTCAAAAGTTAGTTAGCTTACGATCAACAATCACTGAATGAAATATTATTTGTCGATAATACGTTATAGATTCGTATTAAATGTGAAAAACGTGCATACAGGACTTAGTTTTAATATATATGCATGCATTGGTTCAATAATTTCGATAACATTATAATTACAAGAAACTCGTTTCATTTGACTTTAAATTGACCTTGAAATGTGTGGATGACTAGTTAGTCTGTTGAAATGTGTTTAGAATCTGCAGTGAAAAACATTTACTAATATGACATACCACTGGCTTTTAACCTTGGAATTTAATTGTCTTTGCATTTGTGTATTTTAAAAATCATGTCATTACATGTGGCATTTAGTTTTAATTCTACATATTACATCATTTTGTTAAAACTACAATTTGTTGTTCAGTTGCCTGTTGTATACATTAATTACACAAGCAATAAGTTTTGATTGTTATATAAGAAAAAAAATTCTAAATATCTCACATTGCTTCAAAATTTACCTTGTGAGGACTCAAAAACTGATGACAAGTAGTATGCTCTTTAGAAATTTGAAGAAACCCTGCTTATACTGTGAACCAAACGAGTGTTAGACTGTAAATAAAAAACTATTTATATGTTGAGGAAATGTGTATGCTGGGTTGCTTTTAGTTCTGTTGAAATTGTGAGTGCATTTACAGGTACAAAAGCAATTTTGAAAGTAAGAATTTTCATCATGTGACTCATTTAAGGTAAATTTAAAATAAAAACTATTTTGAACTGCTTGAAATAATTTGAGTACAATGATCTATAAAGAGAATCATCTAGGAGATTTATAACAACATGGAAATAAAATACAGTAGTTATCACTTGACTTAAGAAGAAATTATTCCCAATATTCAACCTTAAAACTCATTTTTCTTCTATATTGGATTTGCATTTTCTATTTTCAGACCAGAAGACAAAAGATCCTTATTAGATGAAGATAAAATGAGCATGTCTTCTAGTACAATAAGAAGTGTTAAATCTGAGGACTCCAAATCAATGGAGAGATCAATTTCACAAAGTGTTCCTACAACTAAAGAAAGTAGTCCTTCAATAGCCTCTGTTTCTTCAAGTTCTTCATCACAAACTTCTAAGTCTGTAGAATCAAAAGATACTTCATCATCAAGTGATTCTGTTTCATTTTCTGTTGATGTCCCCTCTCCAGCTCCGGCTCCAGCTCCAGCTCCAACTGAAAAGATGGAATCAAGTGAAGAAACCACAGAGACTGTCACAACAGTTTCATTATGTAATAGTGACAAAACTGTGCTGGAAGATAAAACAGCTGAAAAAACTATTGCAGTAGAAAAAATAACAGAAGAATTGACAGCTGATATAGACAATGCTTTGGCCGAAGTCGTTTCTGGACTACATATGCTGGAGATGCAACAGATAAATGATAAAAGATTGAGTCTACCAAACGTAAAAGCAAAACCCTCGCCAAAACATACACCCGACTTAGTGCTAGATCTCCCAGAGGGATCAAACTCATCACCATCTGGTGATGGTAGTGAACCAGACAGTCCTACAAGTACTGCTGATACTTTTGCAAAATCAAATCAAGGGACTCTAAAGAAGGCTAATTCAATGCCAAGGACTTTAACTGGAGACAGGTTTTATGCACCGTCGGGACAAGATGTGTTGCTAGAAACAAGTTTCATGTCTCAACAACCATTGTTATCCACGTTCCATGTCAAATCTCAACAGGCACGTACAAAAAGTGCTCCAGTAACGCGATCTTCTACTGAAACAATCATGTCAATGAGTGTTTCATCGATATCATCTTCTGCAGTACCAGTTCCTCCTGTATCCCTTCCTACATCTTACTCACCATCTACTGCTCATACGACTCATCAGGCAACCCCACCTCCAGTGGCTGAAAAGCCTAAACTACCACCGAAAGTCAAACCACCTGTCATGAAGAAACCAAATCCAGCAGATCCTCATAGAAAATTTTCACTCCCCACATCAATGACACCGAACCCTGATGATTCTCAACCTCAGTGATAGTTTTAGTAGTTAACTTTTTGCAATTTTATCATCCTCAATATTTTAGAGAATCTGGAAAAAGCATATTTTATTATTGTTAGGTTTAATTTTTTATATGAATATAAAAAAAAAAAAATGTCATTCATCTGACTCTTCTATTTAAATATAAACTCTGAAAATATAATGGTTAAAAAATTCACAAACTATATACAAGTGGGAGATATCATTCAGAAAAATTAGTTTTTAACAGCATGAAAATATATTGATGCAGTTCAAATTTCTAAATAAGTTTCATATTTCATAAAATATAAACACTGATGTGTGCCTTTACAAATAAACTGCTTGACAAACGTTTATTCAATCTAAAGCCAAAATAACAGCATTAAACATGTGAATATATTGGATATATTAAAATTTTTTGTTATTTAATGCCTGTCTACAGCTTATGCTTTCAAGTTGTTTTATGTCTCTCCTCCATGCACTTTTTTTTAATAGCACAAGAAAACGCAATTTCTTAGATTATACTAAAATTTGAATCCTCAAGGTAATTGTATAAACAAATGTTTGGCATTGACCTAAATCATTATTTACATTGAAAGGCAATGTGGGAAAAGTTTTTCACCTATTGTGATGTTGTTATATAAATTTCATTTTGCAATATATCATTTCAAGGTCAATAAATACATACCGGTAATATTCTTGATGACATATGAAATTAAGAATCTTAGATTTGCATCTTTTCACTGGAGGTTGTCATAACTAAATAAAAAGTAGTGTTCAAAATAGTAACTAAAGCAGAATGGTGCTATTATATCTCTACAGTTTTACAGTACTGATCAGTAATAACTGTCCTGTTCATTAATGTATGGGGACAACCTTAGGCTCTCGCAAAATATCTTATGATTGAAATTGATTGTTGGTTACACTGAATATTCCTGACTTTTGAGTATTTTATTTGTAAACTATTTTGTGAAAAGAGTCGCTGTATTTTGCAGGAAATACAAACAATTGCTTTGTCTCATAATTTCAAGTGGACTTTAATCCACTAAATCAAATGTCATTTATTTACAATCTTTATTTATGATATTTATTTTTTTATTTCTTGCAATGTCTCATTTAACATATATAGAATCCTGATTTGTCTTTTGTCAGTGTTTGCATAATAATAAAAAAGCATTGATATAGCTTTCTGATAATCTTTTTTTTATTTAATTTTTGTTTCAATTTTATGAAGCAATTAAATTCCATTAACTTTAAGCTGCATTGAACATTCACCCCTAAATTTTTATAATTTATTATTGACTTCACTGTTATATGTGATATATTTTTTACCCAGCATTTACATGGTTGGTCAGCTGCATTGCAGAATCTCTTATTAACACTTTGGAATTACTGGTAGTTTCTTGATGATATTTCAAGTGTTTTTTCATAGAAATTTCATATCCACATACTTATACAGAATCTCTCAATTTTTGTGGCGTCAATTCCGATTCTGAATTATATCAAAACTCAATATTCCTGTTGTTCTAGATAGAATTGTATATATAATGATCTATAGTGGGAGAAATATAAGTTGTTGAATCCTGTAGTGTGTATTTTAGAGTTCTCTCCCCTTGTGCCATGTAAGCAATACAACTAAGTGCCAAACTGTTCGGGCTGTAGAGTTATTGTTAAATCTAGCGAGGTTAAGTATTTAAGGCTAGTTTGTTACGCTTTTAACTTTGACCAAATGTACAGGTGTACATTCCAAATGGTTTGATCAATACATTTATAGATGTGTGTTTGAACCCTTTTATTGCTTCTTTAAAGTATTATTTTCTATTTGATTGTATGAATGAACTGATTAAAATCATGCCCACATACAGGTCCATTCAAGAAAAAAAAAGCTGTGTTTCTTTATTCCAAGTATATGTTTTAAACTATTTTAAAAGGTATTCTTAAAATAAATTGTGACTAGGCAATAAAGAGTTGTATTGAATCATCTTTATTTGGATGAAAAGAATAAAACCTCCGAACAGAAATTTTAAGAAAGATCATTAAAAATTAGTCTGAGCTGGATATAGGCAATTTTGGGGACCAGATGTGATTTTGTGTAATTTCTACTGCTGATGTGCCTTCACTCATTACAGTATTTATATTGTATACAGTAGCCCTACATATGTTAAATGGATATGTAATTGGAAAAAGAGAGATTACATTCAAATAATGGCAAGATTTATTATTTAAGAATATTTGGAATATTATATAGCAATATATAAAAGAAAGTTCATATTGATGTAATTTGTTTTTTTAAGCTTTCCTTTTTCATGTTTTGTTATGTTTAGCCATATGCATGTTACTTTAAAGCATAATGGCAAGAAGTTCCATATTTTGAGCATGTTTGAAAAAATATCTGAAAATATTCCAGTTTTCATTAATTGATTTGAATACCATTACTGAACCCCATCAATTTTGATTTTGCAGCAAACTCTTAAGTAAAAATGTTTATGACCTAATTGTTTATAAAAAAACCCATAAAGGGTCCAAAATTCTGCAGTTTTTCAATTCACATACTAACAGATGTTACTATACTGGTAATTAATTAAAGAATCAGAAAGAATAGTTGTGAACATTTATCATTGTGACTGTATTTAGTTTAGCTATTTATTAGAAAAATCCTGTATGTATTTTATAGATATATAGTACAAAAATCAGCAATTGTTTAAATACCTCAAGATTATTTGTAGAAATGTAAATGGAATTTCATAGATATATCACTTGAGACATGATGCATTATTTTTAGAATTTAATTAGATATTCATCTGAAATTTTGTACTTGTAAATCTTCACTAATCAGATGTTTCATATTCTCTGTTTATGTGCAATTTTATGTTTTAATAACATGTACAAAAGAGAATTAATAAAATACAGATAAAGAGAATTAATAAAATACAGATAGAAATGTATTGTTAATGCCCGTTGTGTACTATGTACTAAAAAAATAATAAAATATTACAAACAATGAATAGAACTAAGCAGTCAGTTATGTTGTGTTATATATTAAGTGATGAAGTTTCTTCAGTGTTGACATAAATAAGTTTTAATAGTTGAAATACAGATTGTTTTTCATTTAATTGTTGATAACCTATAGCATCATTTTTCTTAAAATGGGAGATCTGCAAGTTTGCTTCTGCTCATTTCTAAAATGGTTCAGGATGCTTCATCAGTTGTTTATTGGTCAAAGTTGTATTTTGTTCACTTCAAATGGTGCTTTTTGACAGGTTAACTGTTACATTAAAATGTGTAGTATTTGAAAGTACTTTGTCAGTATGTGTTCACAGATTTTGTTGATATACACAATTGCCATTACTGTGGAGAAAAGTTGATAGTAGATATTTCAAGGAATATATTCAAACTGCTTGGTCTGAGAAATTTTATGGAAAGTGAAAACATCATGATTAGTTTGCCTAGAATATATGATTTTGAGAAATATTTGGAATTGAAAACTTGTAAGGAAACCTATTTAGCTCATCTGTTTCAAATAACTATTTAGGGATAGCCATCACTTTGCATCCTATAAAATCATTCACTTATTTGACACATTTTTATTTTTTCCCCTCAAACTGCTTGCCCACTTTTATTATTAATGGAACAGTTCTCTGTTGGTGTCTACTTCCACCAGTGACTCTAATATGCAGAGATCTTACATAACTGTTAACCCACATTACCAATTTAAACCACATTTCAATGCAATCTGTAGAGCTTGACGTATGATATGGACATACATCTATTGTTGAAGACCAAAATGAGACATCAAGAGTTATGATTTTTATACGACCGCAAAAATTTTTTTGGATTTGTATAATGCTATGATGTCATCGTCCGAAGACACATTTGGTTTCCGGACAATAACTTTAGTTTCAGTAAATGGATCTCTATAAAATTTTACATGTAGGTTCAATACCACAACATGAAGGTTGGGATTGATTTTGGGGGTTATGGTACTAACAATTTAGGAATAAGGGGCCAAAAACAAGCATTTTTTAGTTTCCAGACAATAACTTGTGTGTAAGTGTATGGATCTCTCTGAAATTGTACTACAAGGTTCCATAACACAAAGAGAAGGCTGGGATCGAGTTTGGGGGTAATTGCTCCAAAGGGAGGGGGGTCAAAAAGTTTGGGGGGGGGATTTTTTTAAGAGGTTCATATTTTTTTTTCAATATTTTTCAAATTTCTAATTTTTTGAAAAGTTCCAAGAAGAAATCTTCAATTAAACAGTAAAGTGCAATAGATTTTTAGGATCTTTGACCACATTTATTTTGTGTCAGAAACCTATATTATGTCAAAAATTTGATAACAATCCAAATTCAGACAGTATCAAGCTTGAATATTGTGTCCAAATTTGCCCCAACTGTTCAGGGTTCTACCTTTGTGGTTGTATCAGGCTGCGCTCAGCAAAGCATTTTATTATGATGTGAAATTCAAGATGGCTACCAGTATGCGACTCTTTATAAAGACTAAATGAAAACACATTTTTTTCTAAGAAATTGTTTTTACCATAAAATCCCAGTTTCATAAATCCTTTAGGATAAATATTTAAATGATGTGTAAGTGGATAACATATCTCACAAAATATGACCTAAATAACACAAATAAGGACATATTAAAAGTAATTTTCATGGCTATAAAGGTGACTGATACAGTTTTATTGGAAGTCTTGGATTTCAGGTTAAAACCCATGTAAATTTTTAAATTTGTATTTGTTTTAGCAAAAATATATGACAGTAGAAAGGTTATCTCATATTTAATAAAATGAGAAGTTTTGTTGTAATGATTTTTCTGTTATCGTAAATCAAAATGAAGTGAGGAATTGTTAAGCTTCCACATAGGCCATTTATCTGTTATAGAAAATTTATGTCAAATTCAGTCAAAATACAAGACATAAAAGACAATTTTTATCAACAAGTATATATTCATAATTTATGTAACACAGAATATTAGAGGACATTATAAAAATGTGATATGCAGATATCTGTAGCCAGGAAGGACTTTCAATAAGTTAATATTGTTTACATGCTCTTAAAACAGGAATGACATTTTATTGTGAATATGATTGGATAATCTAGGATGTAGTTAGACCAATGAAAATAGAAGTTAGTAGACATAGGTATACATTGGTTCATTTAATGCTCATAATATAGGTACAAATGTATATGCATGCTTTTTACCGTGAATAAAAGATATGAAATCTTGACAGTTGTCTTTTATGTTAACTTTGTTTCAGACTTCTAAAGGTTTGCATTGAAAACAATTACATCCAATATTACAAAATGTGAAAATAAAACACAGATATTAGTAGTTCAGAACATGGAGTTGTGAAAATAAAACACAAATATGAGTAGTTCAGTACATAAAAATGTGAACTTTAAACACAGATATTAGTTTTTTAGTACTTAACAATGTTAACATCAAACACGCATATTAGTAGTTCGGTACATAATAAAAAGCTGCACCATGAGCGCATGATACGCCCATCATCTTGTGTGTGAATTTTTATGCAATAATCATTAATAGTTTCTGACATATGGCGCAGCATGCGATAACCCTCTTTATTTACAAAAAACTCGATATCTCAAAAATAAAATTTTGAATCAAAACCAAAAAGTATACAGATCTTTGATTAATATAACTAAGAAGTGTGTAAAATTTTAAGCAATAATCATAAATCTTTTTTGAGATACAGTGAGACATGTGAAAACCCTCCCCTTTTTACAAAATACTCAATAACTCAAAAATAAAATTTTTTTGAATCATCACCAAAAGTATACAGATCTTAAGATTAATATAACTAAGAAGTGTGTAAAGTTTTAGGCAATAATCATAAATTAGTTTTGAGATACGGCGCGACATGTGAAAAAAAACACACACCTGTTTTAGTTACTAAGTCCCGTAACTCAAAAAGTTTTAATCTTATTTTCACCAAAAAGTATACACATTGTTTGACCATCATAAGAAACAACTATGTTAAGTTTCATGAAATTTGGACGACATTTGTATACCATAATACATCCCGTCAAAATAATTTTGACGGGCGTATAAAAATGTGAACAGTAAACACATATATTAGTAGTTTAAAAGTACATAAAGATGTGAACATTAACACAGCTATAAGTAGTTCAATCATAAAATTCATTCATTCATTCATATCGTTTAATTCCTCATAAATGAGATTAAATGAAAATACAACTAGTGAATGTAAGTAAACGTCATAATTACAAACAAAATCTCAGTATGAGAGCAAAAAGAATAAAGTAAATACATAACAGATAAATGACTGTTGATACAAGCAATATTAAAAGTATTGATGCAGTGACATCATGTATTGGCACACCTAATATCATTGTCTCAGAGATTGACTATATTCTGCTACACACTGAACAACATGTGTGTGACACAGCTTGAGAAACTGTACAGATTCATCCATGTTTGAAAAATTTGTCAGTGGTTTTCGACCGAGTAACAGTTGAAACAAGATTTCGTTGTCATACATGCTTAATTCATAGTAAAGCTGTACTGGATAATTGTCACTTATAATGTCCCATCAAACTTTTCGCTGTGCATTGGTACTGAGGCAATTGCAACAAGCGTGTACATAAACTTCTTTAAAATTCCTTGTACATATATCGCATATATTCTTGTTTTTGGTATTTCAGTTACTAATTTAGTAATAAAAAAGAAATTTTTAATCTGCTTAAAAGAACTTGAGTGTTTCCAAAATTCCTCAATAGTCACTGACTTCTGTATATTCCTGAAATCTATTCTGATTTAAGTATAACGATCTTGAATTTTATATAACCTATGTCATTTTTGAAATTTTAGAATTGAACAAGCGGTTTTGTGTTCGTTTTTAATTGTATAAAATTCAAGATCGTTATACTTTTCAGAATAGATTGATATGATTCATTTTACATCATAATCACACTGATGAAGGATATCTGTTATCCGAAATATTTATAGATAATTACATTTAATGTTTCCTTTTTTAATATTGATCTTTCTGGGCGTTTATGTATATATATATATATAAACGATAGACTTACAAATTTGTTCCATCTTCAATATAATCAAGAAGATTACTAACAGGTCCATACTGTTTTAGAATATCAATGATATCAGGAATAAATCCATAGTGTTTCCTTTGAGTGTCTATTAAGAATGTAAACAATCTGGTGAAAAATATCCTTTTAGAAAGAAAGGAAATGTCTAAGGTACACAGTTTTTGTAGGAATATGAGTTTTCTTTTGTCAATATATCCTGTAATTGGATGAATACCAAGAATACTCTCGCACATATCAGATCAAGTCGAAAATTTCAAGTCAAGAATATGTTTCACTATAAAATGTTGAAACCGGTTTAAAGTAGCGTTGTCATAAGTTTTCATGTTATTCCACACAAAGCACTGGGCAGTATCATAGTTTTATCAGTATAGTTTAGTAATACACCAGGATTAGTTGTGTTTGTCACAGATATTTGTAGTTCAGTACATAAAGATGTGAACATTAACTTAATTTTTGGGGCCCTTTATAGCTTGCTGTTCGGTGTGAGCCAATGCTCCGTGTTGAAGGCCGTACCTTGACCTATAATGGTTTACTTTTATAAAATGTTACTTGGATGGAGAGTTGTCTCATTGGCACTCATACCACATCTTCCTATATCTATTAAACACAAATATTAAAAGTTCAGAACATAAAACACAGATATTAGAAGTTAAATTAAAAAAAACACAGACATAAGTATTTCGATCAGAACAGAAAAAGGTGAATATAAAACACAGATATAAGTAATTCGATCAGAATATAAAACACAGATATAAGTAGTTCGATCTGAACATAAAAGACAAGTATTAGTAGTTTGAACAGGACATTAAACACAAATATTAGAAGTTACGTTTAAAATACACAGATGTAAGTAGTTCGATCAGAACATACAAAGATGAACATAAAGTAGTTCGATCTGAACATAAAAGACAAGTATTAGTAGTTTGAATATGACATAAAACACAGATATTAAAAGTTAAGTTTAAAAATACACAGATATAACAAGGATTTGTATAGTAAGACTATACTTACTATACAAATCCTTGGATATAAGTAGTTCGATCAGAACATAAAAAGATGAACATAGAACACAGATATTGATAGTTAGTACAAAAGATATGAATATTAAACATATAAGTACTTTAGAACATAAAACACAGATATAAATATTTCGACTAGAACATAAAACACATTTATCAGTAGTTCAGTACATAAAGATGTGAAAAAAAAACAGATTTTATATAGTTCAGTAAATGTGAACATAAAACACGTATACAAGTAGTTTGATCAAAACATAAAACACAGATACAAGTAGTTTGATCAGAATATAAAACACAGATACAAGTAGTTTGATCAGAACATAAAACATATGTACTTCTATACCAAATCAGAGACCTATATTATATCTCTGACCAAATTTAATGTGTATAAATTTTTAGATTTTTCCTATGTATCTGGAGTTCCGAGATGACAGTTGTTTTCCACTCGGTCCGTTGGTTGATAACGTTTGATTTTGGCACTTTTTTATGGACTTTCCCTTTTCGAATTTGCTTTGGAGTTCGATATTTTTGTTATACTTTTGTATAGTACTGAACATACATTGTGCATTGATAGTGCATTATTTAATTTCAACCTCGTTAAGTCTGCTCAGACTGTAATCGGGACAAAATTTAAATGATCGGAACAAAATCAAAACAAAAAGGCCGCCTGATGTTTTATTCTGAATGTAGGCCCCAAAAATGAATCTAAATACGTGAAAAGAAGAATAAAGAAAGAATTAAAACAAGAACATATCCGTTAGATGGGCAGATGTAAAGCTTAGGGGAAGTCGAAAATATAAATTGTAGATTATATTTTACACACTAGTCTGGTTATGAAAAGACTAGAAATTTGACAATAAGGTCAAAGATCAGTGACAAGGGAAAGCCATAAAGGTACATGTTTCAGCAACACAGATTGCAAGGCTAGTATTGAATTAAACAAAGATGTATAAGTCGGCCACTCTGTTATCTGTATAAATATTGTAAAATATTTATTTACCGCTACTGTGGCCTTCATCTTTGCCATAGTGATCTCGAAGTTTATTGGTGTACTTTTCTCTAATGAATCTAGCTTTGCAAAGACAACCGAACATATCCCACTGTTAAGGTTAAAGCAGACATGAGTATATTGTACAAATTATGTCTGGATTCAAGCTTTTTTTTTGTCTTGTATAAAATTTAGCGAAAGAGTAAAGTTCTTCAATTCTTTCAAAATGTGTTTGAATCTATTAAACATGAATGATATACCATGTTGCCTAGGAGTATGCCATGCAGAACTTTCAGTTGTGCTGTCACCACGGAATCATTAAAATTGACAAACTTGACATAATCTTAGATTATTACAAACTGATAAATTAATTAGAGCTTTACAAGATATGCATCTATATCAACATCACTGCATGTGATATCGTGTGGCAAAATATCCTTTTTTTGATATGGCTGTGACATGATATTTTTCTGTTTTTTATTAATGAAAAAAGTTTTTAAGCCTTAGGGTAAGTACAATTTTACCCCAAATACAAATACTTACTGTGGACTGCCACAAGTCTAGTGAACATCTTCGTGATGTTATTAATATAAATTCATAATACTTTTTGATTTTCGTATTGAAGTTGCTAAAAATGATGGAATTAGTCATGTTTTCTGCTTTTTCATAATATAAGTCTTAATAGACAAAACGCGCGTCAAGGTACCAAAAAAGAAAATTATAAGCCAGTTAATTTTGATGAGTTTCTACAACCACTGGATCGATGCACCTGCTGGTGGACGTTTCGTCCCCGAGGGTATCACCAACCCAATATAGTCAGCACATTTGTGCTAACATGAATTATTGTTAACTTTCTGTAAATTTACTGCTCATAAAATGTTGAATTATTCGAAACACTAAGGTTTTTCTACCCCAGACAATAGATTGCCTGGGTCATATTTGGCATAACGTTTTCGGAAAATTTGGTTTTCAATGATCTTTAACTCACGTTCGTATTCCATTTGGCCTTCCAACTGTTTTGAATCTAAAGTCACCCATGGGTCTTATGTAAACGAAACGTGCGTATGGCATACTAAAAATATTAAGCCGGATCTCTTTGGTGAGTTTCTACAACTACTGGATCGATGTCCTGCTGGTGGACGTTTCGTCCTCGAGGGTATCACCAGCCTAGGAGTTAGCACTTTTGTGTTGACATGTAATGTTATTGAAATATTCAATCTATGTAAATTCACTGTTTACAGAAAGTTGAATTATACGAAACACGAAGGTTTTTCTAACCTAATCATAGTTTGCTTTAGACGTATTTGAAACATATTTTCTCTCGGAATTTTCGATTTTCAACGCTCTCCAACTTTTTTCATTTGGCCTTCCAAATGTTTTGATTCGAGCGCCAGTAATGAAACTTACGTAGACGAAACGTGCGTTTGGCGTAAACAAAATTATTTGCATGGTATCTTAAACTTGATGAGTTTCCTCCTATGTAGAGTGAGTTGAAAGATGATGTGTATTATTTAAAATATCCATCCCATAATCTATAACTACTGTTATCTTGACATTTTACCATCAGACTTGGAAATCAACTAGTGAGTCGTCTTTTACCGAAAGAGGTCTTATTGGGTCCGTTATCCATTAAGTTATCTAAAGATAAGTTGTACGGTTCAATAGTTTGTCCGAGACCAATAGATTTAACATGAGGACCAGATTTAGCCATACACCATATAAAGTACATGTATGCAGTTTTTCTTGTTAATTGGATATGCTGAACGGAAAATATATAATACGGTGTATATATGTATCTTCCATGAATACTGTGAATAGAACACAATTTTGTGTTGCGATCGGTTGATATCATTGTTATTTTAGAAGATCCATGAAAAAGAAAATTATTCCTTTGCTAAACGTTGTAACCTTCTAACATGTCTAATAAAAGATAACAGTGCGACTAAAAATCTGTAACTATGTAAAAAATGAGGCGAGATGCAAAATCAGTAACAGCTGGGAAACGGTAACAATATTTTGTTTGTTTATTCTTTTTTGATAACACACAATTTGAATGGATTCCTTTAAACTTGTGAATTTTGTATTGTCATAAAGACTAAAATAATTGAATAGAGCTGCATGGTGGCATGCCGCATCCTACCTTTATTATTTTCTCTTATGGGATTTCATCCTCTTGTCCTACGATACTGGCACCCCTATTTTTCTGTCTGAGCAGTTCTTAAATGAATCTCCATTCCGATTGTTTTTCTAATTTTTTTTTTCAGACCAATATGATTATCCGCATTTAGTTTCAGGGTAAATTGATTGAACATTTTTCATAAGCGATTTTAAAGACAAAAGACAGTCAAAATGATTCAATAAAGTAGGACTGCATCGTAAGAAGAACATACAATAGAATAAAACTATTTTTTGACAAGCTAAATTCCAGGCAAGGGTTTGTATAGCTACTAATTCAAATCCCTGTTTCAGCCAATTAAAAATCTTTTATCCGTATACAGTTGTCGAACCTGAATAAACATTATACATGTTATATACTAGCCATAGTTTACATCGCAATGGGATCCGATGGCATTTTTAAACATCCATACTTTCCTAGAGATTTATCCATTCCTAATTATAAACCAAACAAGATCAGTATCCAAGAATTACTTGGTATATTTTTTTCTTTAGTTTTGATCGTGTTCATAATCACCTGGATTTATACAACAAAGAAGAAATTTACTGTTGGATACAGACTGTTGCTATGCTGGTTCACAATATGTGGATTCATCCACACAATCCTGGAGGGATATTTTGCTTTTAATCATTCAACATTAGCAGGAGGATCCTCTTATTTGGCAGAAATGTGTAAGTATATGATCAAGTATGAACTACATTGTATAAGGAAGGTTCTATATTATGAACTGTTTAAAACATCTGATTCAATAGTTACCTAAGCGGGATATTTAAATGATCCTGGTTCATAAAAAAAATCGAAATGATAAAACATTTTTAATTACGATAGCTATTCTGTTTAGTTATTACATACATTTAGAATTACGATAGATATTCTGTTGGTTCACAAGGATTATGTAGAATACATCACTTGAAATAGTGACAAAAGCAGATTTGATGGTCTCTGTTAAATAAGCTGAGACGTAGAACGATAGTGCCTGGCATGATGTATATAACAGACACTTGTTACCTGTTTAAGTCCGTATACAGAATCCTAGATGTCTTGTTGTGTTGTTTAGCTGCGGACCCATCGGTATATACGCCACATCTCCATTTATTCATATTTATCATTTTATATATTATGTATATACATGTATGTCAAGAAATTCATCTTGTCCTTTCCGCTTGACTATATCTCTATTTCTTGTCTTGTTATAGGGAAGGAATACGGCAAAGGTGATAGTCGTTATATAACGTGAGTATACTGTTTGTCAAAAGTTTATTTGTTGTATATTCATATTTAAACATATTATAATTTTTTTATTTCTTTCTATTTAAAAACCGTTGGGAATTTTTGTTTACACGGGTGTTTTTCTTCAAAGCTTAACTGTTACATATGTATATATCATATCTGAATTCTCACTTTGACCACTGTCTTTCAACACAGATAACATTGTCATTATAACTTGTTGGACATCTTAGGGTTAGGAGATTCGTTGTATTTTTTTTTTAAAAGAGTAATAATTTTATGAAACAAGGAAAATAAATAACTTAACATCAGTATGTTAAGCCCCCGCACCCCACTCCTACTGGCCCAACCCCTCTTGATCATCTAAGAAAAAATCCTTTAAAAACAAACATACAAACAAAGAAAAAATCATCCCTTAACATGTATTCTTGATTTATTATCGCATACAGTATGACTAAAACTTAATGAGTAAAAAAACGCTGTTTGATATTTTAACGATAATCAGTCACAGTTATAATGAATAAAATCATACAGAATATGATTTTTATGCAAAAAAATACAAATAACACGCTCGATGCCAACAATTTATTTTGAGGGCTAACATATAGATAATCATGATCGTTTAACAGCATTTAAACAAAAAGACCCTAATCAGGGTGATAAAAACTGTGCAAGACTAATTTTGCCCGAGTTAATTACAACTTTATTTACATAACAATCTATAAGCTAATGTTTTCGCTTCCCCAACTATTTAGCTAATTGAAATAATCAGTATAATTTTGTGCGCAGAAGTCAGGAATATGTTAGTTGTTTTCCATTCGTTCCGTTGGTTGATATAGTCTTACGTTTGATTTTGTCAGGTTTCATGGACCCCCTTTTCGAATTTACCTTGGAGTTCGGTATTTTTGTTAATACTTTTTTTTAATGATTGTTACAATGAGAAAACTATCCACCAGAGCCCAAGTGACATAAATGTAAAGTGTTTATCAAAAAATGACTTGTAATCATAGTTGCCAAAGGAATTGCAAACATGACTGCAGCGTATAAATATATTAAACCAAGCTTCAATAACCTGCAATAATTTACAAATCCACCTACGAATCGAGTATGTCAATCAAATTTATCACCCGATTGACCGATTGAAAACAATAAATTACCATGACTCTTTTGTATTTTCCAGTTCTGACACGTTCACTGTATGCATGGAAGGAATAACTGCAGTTATTGATGGTCCTTTATGTTTCCTGACCGTGATAGCTTATATAACCAACAGTCCTTACCGATATGTTTTACAACTGATTGTTTCCCTCTGCCAGCTATACGGCGATACCTTGTATTTATTAACAGAAGTCAAAGATAATTTCATCCACAGTGAACTGTATCATCCTTTACATTTTTGGTTTTATTTTTTATTTTTGAATTCCTTTTGGATAATAGTACCACTGATTATGATTTGTCACGCCGTTTCCAAGATCGTAAACTCACAGAATACATCAGATTTTAGATTTAATAATAGGAATCAAAAGAAAAGCAGATAGTTCCAAGTTTAGGACTACATATTGTCAACTTAATGAGATTTGCAATGATGAATTAACTGTTTGCAAAGACTTGTCTTTTCTAACCCTTATTTCATGTTAAAGTTTTAAAGCACTGCATACTATTTGTTTTTATCATTAGCATAAAGCATAATAAATGAAACAAGCAGTTGTTGTAATAATCAGTATCACTTGTCATGGAAATACATGATCCTACTGTGCAAGTACGTATTCAAATACAATTAAAGTTGGATATTAGGAGAAAGGAGAAACAACTTTAAAAAATATTCTATTCACTGCTCCAGCTAAAATTCAGTTATAGTAAATTTTCTAGATACTGAATGGACTGGCGGGTAAATAGGAACAATTTGAATGCCACTGGAAAATAGGACTTTTTAAAAGATTTCTTACCTTATAGGAGATTGCACACAGACCACTTTAAAAAGTTGTAACAGTATTGCTTAAAGGATTTCTTCCAACATAGATAAATGTAATGTTCCTATCCAGACCGAGCAGAATTCAGCAACTCAATACTTAGAAGTAGCTGTTTTCCCTGGTTATTATAAAAAGAGATGGCGCTTTATGTTATAAGTAAAGATTTTGAATAAAAAAAAAACAACGACAATTAGTATTTCAAAAGGTAGGTTTATATTTGGAATATGAAAAAAAATTAAAAATTCTATTTTAAAAACACATCAAAGATACAAGGCTTATAATTGAATACGCCAGGCGTGCTTTTCGTCTATATAAGTCTCACCAGTGACGGGCCAATCAAGAGTTACTAGTTGAAGAGATTTGAAAACCAAAAATTCCAAAAAGTTGTGCCAACTCTCACTGAGATCATCTATGCCTGGGGATAGAAAAACTTTAGTGTTTCGAATGATTTTAAGTTAAATGAATAGTGAAGGAGGAGGTATGATAAGAGCCATCATTTGGTCCCTGAAAATGCAAAAAGAGTAAACTTTTATTTTTTTGATAAATGAACCAGTTGCTTTAATCAGGAAACTTAAGTGCAAAAAGGTCACTTGTGATGTCATTATGATTTATGTATTTGACCTTAAATGGCCATTTCACGCATTGTTTTAGAATAAAAATACATACGAGCAGGAAGTTTACCCAAAAAGACATTTATCAAACATTAACAGCTTTGTTAAATACAATTTGCAGCCAAATATTATTTTAGGTAAAGCTCTTGCTCATATCTAAATGATAATGATAAGATCTCAAAATGAGGCTATTTTGGCAGTTTTTGCTGTTTTGCACTAAATGTAAGAAGTTTGAAGCCCTAATGCTTATTTTTAAGACGAAATTCAACATACCCATTTCATGCATAGTTGAAAAAAATGTATATTAGCAAGAGGTTTACCCAAACAGTGTTTTACACACATGTACTTCTTAGTAAAATACATGTTTTCGAGCTCTCAACCCTTCCCTAACCTGGGACAGTGGTGTGACAGCACAACGATAGAACAAACAGTAAATTCACTTGGAAGGGGCTTAACTTATCAAATCGACACGAAGCAATAAGAACTAGCAAAACGACAAACAGACAAAAGACACGATCAAAGAGTAATCGCAGACACTGAAATATGTTTGTTATACTAGATCGTTCGTATGTTAAAAGCGTCATTTCTGTTGAGTATCTGGGGTGGTATATAGTTTCAGTGACTTACGTCTTTGTTTGAATAGTATTATATTGGCGCCCTCTTTTCTGTTCCACTCTACCACTGGAAATCAATTTCAACGGGGAAAATAACTACAATAACTCGGAACTTTACAGAAATCATCAATACATGCTAGTTTTAATCAACACGGATGTTAGTTTACACATGGGTGTTGTAGATAATGAAAATAACACTTTATAAAAGTTTTGTGTCCTTAGCGTTTTTCTAGATTGACCTAGTTCGGAACGCCCAAACCTAAAATCTGAAAGCCAAAGAGGTATAAATACTTGAAAAAACGAGGAGCTCTATGACCAAAAGGAACCTCAAAATAATAGCTAAATCCATCTAAGATCATCCTGAGAGAGTTGGGACCTTAGAAAATGCCAAAAAGATCATTTGAACTTAGGACAACGTTATGCTTGTTTTGCCTATCCCGACCATGATTTTAAGACGAGAATAGATAGGAAGATGGACAAAATGGTCAACATGATTTCATAACTTAAAAATAGTGTTCTCAATGATTTCCTGGATGGAGAAAACTTTGATTCAAACAAAACTGACATTGTGTGTAGAGAGATAAGAAAAAGCATTCTTATACTTGCACCAAAGTAGATTAAATAAAAAAAAAAAATCCAAGTCTCAGACTGAAAAAGTGTCGACAGTGATTTAATGATTTGTAATTAACAAATGGTTGAACTCATCATATCAAGAAGTTTGCTTCAGGTAACTTATTTTACAAAGTTCGGACCAATACATCAGACGGTGCCAATTTGTAGACTGCATTTTATCACCTTCACGACATCATACTTGAAACGGAAAAGTTTAATACAATAATTATCAATTTGGACTGAAATTTGGTATAATAGGTTTTATGAAATTGTTCTTTTTTTTTTTGGGGGTCTTTTGTTTTGTTACGTTTCACCTCGGAAAAAACAAGCCTCAAATTCTATAACTGATTACTACAGATCTAAAACGCACTTCCTTTAGACTGTAGTATAAGAACGCACACAACAAAAGATGCAATCTAATTAAAATATAGTTCTCTGTTTTTGTTATACTCATATGAGCTTATATGTACGAGCAAGCGAGTTAATATAGGTCTGAATTTTAATCAGATTGCAAAAGATGGAAACAAAATAAAAGAAAATATTCATTAAAAGGAAGCGTATATGATTTCGTTGCTCATAATTTACCAACACGTAGCGACGAATAAACGAAAGACATGTCAATAATTCGAACATAAACACTGTATAAACAAAAAAGGGGAAACAGTCTTTCATCGACATACATAATTTGTCATGGGAAATTCAATTCCGTCTCGTGAGGAAGCCAACGAATTTCCTTCCTCTATAGGGATTTTAAACAGCTTACACGTATATAATTTACTATTTTCCCAATTTTCAATATGATTCCGCTGAAATTTTCTCAAAACTCGAATTCAAATTTGAATTTTAGCAGGGTCGTTGACAGTGGATTGACATTAATAGTTTTTGTTTGTTACTTTGATTTGTCTCATATTAACGGAGTTATGAGATTTAGCCGGGTAAACTACTGTCGCCTTGATTAATCATATATACAATTCGAAAGCATATCATTTGTACTATATTTTTGCCCTGTCTGTATTTGTACGGTATAATTTCTGTGCAGCCAAGATCAAAGTTCTAGGATGAACAATTTCTTAATTTTCAAGATGTCAGAACAATTGCATATTCTGTCACCATAACAATTACATATTATGTATGAAAGGAATGAAAATTTCAAATACACAGATTAACAGTCACTTTTCAAACGCACTTTAAAATATTAATGTTGTATTTAGGATAAAAGTTTTTTATCATGGCTTCTCTCGGTTTACGACTTTTGATTTACCCTATGTATCTTCCAGCTATTGTTTAGTAGTATAAAGAAGAAACACATCACCAACTCATACAATTAGCATCATGAATATATTGTAAAAGTTGGCCTTCTCTGACACACCATAGTGCTTTTGGTTGTATTGTTTACTTAAAAGTAGGTACAGACAGTATACAGTAGAATATTGAACGTGGTTAAACTTCTTAACATATATCTAAAACTGTTTTAAACAAAAACAGCAAAAGCATTCTCCTTTTAAGTTGATATAATATATAATGTTAATGACGATCAAGTGCTTCAAAATGCAAGTTACTGATTTCAATTTTGCCAACGATTTAAGAGCAAAGTCATGTTGGTATTTCAACATACACACTAAAGGTAAACAAGTTCAACTTCAAAACACATAATATTAGTGTATATAGCTAGCATATTCATTTTCGCACCTTTATAACCCCTTCTTCAGTTGTGTGAAGTCATTTTCATCCTGATACAGACAACAATCGATGTATTATCTAATCATAGAAGAGCAAAATGATCCCTTTTTGCAGAAGGCCGTATTTTGGGCAACTGTAAAAGCTTCAATAGAAGGCTGTTCCCAGAACAGTGTACATTAATTTCAATTTAAAATGATGTCAAAATACTTCCTTGGACTTCAAACAATATCTTCATTTTAAAAAGGGCATAGCAATATTGATTTCCTAAGAAATATTTTGCTTTTTCCGCATTTTTTCTTATTTTTCGATGATTTTGTAAGAACTGCAGTTTTGTATATATTGCTGAATTAACCTTTCAATTCAAGTTTGTTTATATTGTATTATATTATATCGATCAGGTCTATGTAGGATTCTGAAAAAATATATATCGTAAAAGAACATAATTTTAACAAAATTTACGAATGCTCATTCTTCACCTAATTCAACAGAAATTGCAGTCTAAGACTTTTTTTTTTACGACTGTGCAACACAAAAATAGATATTATAAGTTTTTCAACGATATATATTATAATATAGCCGTATGTTAGATCTGTGCATTAAAGTCGTCAACTAAGAGTCTTCTTAAAAATGTATCTCTGTTCCTGGATTTTTTTTAGTGTGACAACCAGGCTTTTCACCACTTTTAATAAGATGGATTCTGTCATACCATAGATATGATAGCCCATGCATAATATGCAGATTTTATCCTGGTCATACCTAGTTATTTTACGACATTCAAGAAACGTAATATTGCTAAAATTTTATAATCAAACCAATTAAACACCACGATCCTGAAATATTATTAAATCATTGGTTTGCAGTAATGAAGAAAACACGGAACACAAATTATTAGTAATGACGAATCGAAAATAGAAATATTCTGACCTTTACAAGACCGAGACAAATCAATCGCATCAACAAATATACAGAAGAATGTAAACAGCGAACATAAAACAATACAGCTTTGAGCAATGCAAACTCTTGTTGAATCAATAATGATATGAGCTATGTGTTCCGGAAGTATGGTCATATCCTGCTTCGCATGCGCCATGCGATGCAAAGCATCTGCCCGAATAGCACAAGAAGCTAAACATAAAAGCTGCAAATCTGTTGTACAGAAAAATACCGTTCATTACAAAGTATCATTTTTACTCGAATCAGATCAATTTGTCTTGGACATTGGAAAAATCATTATCCGAACTTGTGAACACCAACTAATCATTTGGAAATATAAAATAAGACTATCTTAGCCATTAGTATATAGAGAATAAAGAACTGAAATATAAATGAGATTTTTATTTACCTTAAATAATGACATATTTGCAACGCCCGCCATTCGATCAGGCTTGGTACATTTTCATATATAATAGCGCGCTGGCTCTTCGTGATCACTTGACACAAAATAAAAGAATATTTTTTCAGAGCTAGTTTAAATCGCACATTACAAGAACCATGGGCGCTAAGATCATTTGAGAAAGCACATATGTACACTAGAGTAATCAAAACAATACGTGATTAAAAGGCTGAAGATTCAGACTAGTTGTTGGTTTTATGATTAAATGATTTACTGCAATAAAGCCATATAAGTCTACAGCTAAGGTATCTGGTGTCACAGTAAACGACTCACAGTTTTTAAGTCAGTATGCAGATTACTCCTCTCTGATTCTGGATGATAATGAGAAATCTCTTAAACAAGCTTTGCACATTTTTGATAGCTTTGCTGCTTGTGCTGGTTTGATGGTAATTGTAGATAAGACTGAAGCCATATGGGTTGGCTCAAGATTGGGCAGTAATGAAAAACTATTACCAAATAAGAAATCATCTTGGAATACATCAGGAAAGTTTAAACTGTTGGGAATTCGTTTCAATCTCTTAAATGAAGATTTTATATAGACAGAAAAGTATACCTAAAACGACAAAGTTATTTTTCATTTACTTGTATATATTATGAAAACCGGTTTTTCAAAAGTTATTATTTTCTAAGGGTTAAATATTTCGCGATGGTGTCTTGTTATGGCTTTATTTGGACTTGTTTGCTTTTTGGCCTTGAATGTTTGTCCCTAATATTTTATTAACTATGTATTTACTTTCAGGTATCACAGATCGAATTTATTCGTTCATAGTGTGTTAATTTACGTTTTGATTGAGTTAAGCCTTCCAATTGATGTTTTACCGTGTGTTTTCTATGTTGTGATGTTATACTATTGTTTCAGAAAAAGGGAGAAGGTTTGGTACCATTAAAACGTTTAATCCCGCTGCAAATGTTTGCACCTGTCCTAAGTCAGGAATCTGATGTACAGTAGTTGTCGTTTGTTTATGTAATTTATACGTGTTTCTCGTTTCTCGTTTTTATATAGACTAGACCGTTGGTTTTACCGTTTGAATGGTTTTACACTAGTACTTTTGGGGCCCTTTATAGCTTGTTGTTCGGTGTGAGCCAAGGCTCCGTGTTGAAGGCCGTACATTGACCTATAATGGTTTACTTTTATAAATTGTTATTTGGATGTAGAGTTGTCTCATTGGCACTCACACCACATCTTCCTATATCTATTAAACTTTAGAAAACTATACAGAAAAATTAAAAGCATAAAAAGCCTTCTCAATTTATGGTCATACAGAAACTTGACATATATTGGAAAAGCCATTGTTATAAAACTTTGGCTCTCCCACTTTTGGTACAGATTCTGACAGTGCTTCCAAATCCACCAGTTCAGGTTATGCAAGAAATACAAGGAATTTTCATTAAATTTTTATGGGATGGAAAACCAGACAAAATAAAAAGGAAGGTTATTATAAATAATTATGATGAGGGAGGTTTAAAATTCCCCCATATAGAAAGTTTTTGTATGTCCCTTAAAATGTCATGGCTTTATAAATTGCTAGATCCGTTGAATGTTTCCCCTGGAAAATTTTATTATTGAGTTATATAGAAAAATATGGAGGGGATAAAATATTGTACCTGACAAAAGAGGGTATGGAAAAAAATGCAAAAAAGTTAAATCCTTTTTGGAGGGACATTTTTCTTAATCTGGCTAAATTGAAGCCAGAAAAGGTGAAAAATGAAAACAATCCCATAAATATCCTGAGTCAACCCATTTGGCTGAATATTAATATTAAAAGATGTGGAAAGCCATTTATTAATGAAAATTATTGTAATGATGGTATATTTTTTATAAATGATCTAATCTCAGATGAAAAAACCATACTGACACTTGAACAGCTTAAAACTCAGTATGCAGTTAAAACCAATTTTGTTGAATATTATGGTCTTGTTAATTAGTGTAATCCCAGGTATCTGGAAGAAAACAATTTCAGATCACGGTAGATTAGATATTATTGAAAATGATATTGTAGAAGAACTTAAAAATGATAAAAAACCATGTAAATATTTTTATCAACTATTTCTAGAAAATATTAAAGAAAATCCATCAGGAT
This sequence comes from Mytilus coruscus, assembly GCA_017311375.1. Lineage (NCBI taxonomy): Eukaryota > Metazoa > Mollusca > Bivalvia > Mytilida > Mytilidae > Mytilus > Mytilus coruscus. The sequence goes on from CM029595.1 coordinate 103,527,187, forward strand.
CACAAAACAAATGGTCTGAGGATTTATGTGTTAAAATTGATGATTGGGGGAAAATTTACTCGATGGCATTTCAAGCAAAAAACATTAAACTTCTAAATTTTCATTTCAAGTTATTACATAGAATTGTATACACAAACTCTTTTCTTTATAAATGTGGTTTAACAGAAACATAATTGTGCACTTTTGCACAGAAACCAAAGAAAGCTTATTGCATATTTTTTGGGAATGTATATACAGAAAACATATTTGGATAGCACTTCAAAATTTATTATTAAAATGTGGATTTAGCCTTAAACATATAGAGGCAAAAGATATTATTTTTGGTATTGGGGAAATTTTTGACCCATATAATGTTGATTTTAAAATTTTATATTTATTGCTGTAAAAATTCAGGAGAAAAACCTACTGTGAAAGGTAGTATTGCATATTTGAAATACTGTATAAGAATAGAACAACATACGGTAAATTTCTTATCGCCTACACAAAAAGAATTTATAGATAAAAAATGGTTGCCATTACAATCTGTCCTAGGTGATTTAAATATTTCATAACTAGTACGAAAATTAGAGTTATATTTTGTTTTATGTCTTGCTATTTAGAGTTGAAGTAATATGATAATATCTTTAAGACCATATTTAAAACTATACATGTGTGTCCTGCTTGATTGTTTTCTGTATTTATGTCAAAAATAAACAAATTACAAAAAAAAGTCTACAGCGGAAAATGATTAGTCGTCTTACATCACCAGAGCAAGATCACATCATAGACAAATACTTCCGAAAACCATCCGGCATTGAATATAATTAATTAAATAGTCAAGAAAACTGGTATGCAAAATGACAGAGTGTATATCCAAAAATATAACAAGAGCACTTACCCCTAATGTAAGCTTATGGTATAGAAATTTATCAAGTAAGACTGAGCACTTCTGACAGAAAGACTTATAAAGGGTGCTCGTTTAGTTATTTTAGATGGTATATTACGTATTCAGTAATGCATATTTTGATTGAAGAAATAAAATCCAAGAATATTTCCATATTCTTTAGACATTGAAAAACTAGAGCCACAAGTATTTGGAAAGTCAGCGGGTGATGTATTGTTACCATAATATCTTTTCACTTTGTCAGAAAAAGCAGGCATTTTAAAACCAAATAAATTATACTTCAGCCAAAGGTCTTCTTTCATTATAACAAACCTAACGTCGGCATTGTAAACACATTTTTGTTATTCGAGCATTTACCAATGGTTATATATTTGGTTATTTGTGTCGTTGAAATGCTGTTACACTAACATTTCCTTTTTCATGTTGATTAAGTGCTGCAGTCATACTAACTTTTTGAAAAGCTTCAACTTGTTAAACAAGTTGATATGGCGCATGGGAAAAAGTAAAATCACAAAAATACTGAACTCCGAGGAAAATTCAAAAAGGAAAGTCCCCAATCAAATGGCAAAATAAAAAAAAAAAACACATCAAACGAATGGATAACAACTGTCATGTTCCTGACTTGGTACAGGCATTTTCTTATGTAGAAAATGGTGGATTGAACCTGGTTTTATAGCTAGCTAAACCTCTCTAGGAACTACTCTGAAATCGAATCAAAATGTGGGATTTGTTTGTCACCGTATACAGAACCGCGACTTTTGGACTGTTTCCATTCTTTTGGACACCATGTCTCGAAAAACTGGATGTTCATGACAATTATCTGACTTGTCCGTTATGTAGGACACACATTTCTATACCAGACAAAGGGTTAAGCGGTTTAAAATCTTATCCTTTCAAATTTGAACAATCTCATAGAGCCAATAACTCCACAGACATTTGCGAATTTTGTTCTGAAGAAAATACTGCAGTAGTTAAATGTCTTGACATAGAAAAGAGTTGACGTTATTGTGTAAGCCTTGCAATATTTTTTATGTGTTGAATGTTCGGGAAAATGCCATCGTATGTACGATTTCCAGAACTTGACACTATTAATTCAGACTAGGAAGAAAATTTTATTGACCAGAACAGCAAGCTTGAAATCGAGAATATCAGTTCTCAAAAACACCGAAGAATAGGTTCAACAAGAAGAAAATATGTATCACAAACACTGTAACATAGCAAAGAAAGATATAACAGCACACGCTACAAGTGTTAACGATGTATTTTGTAATACCGTCGATATACTGACAAACAAAAGTTTGGCTACAATCGACAACATTGAAAACAAAGATGTTAAAGTAATTGATACTTACTTGAATGAGATAGAAACAGAACAATTGTCGCTCGCTGGTCTTATCAAGACAACGGGGATTTCATAAACAGTTCTTCAGATAAACAGTTTATGAATGGGTTTTGACCATTGGTAGTCATCTTGACAAAGTTCTGACCAAAACGGGAAGGTCTTTAACTTCTTTAAATTACTTGAAATACTAAGTGGTGAATTCAATAAAGCGACTATTGAACAATTATTTGGACAACTAAATGTTTGTACAAGAGAAGATGTTATTACCCCTTTATACCAAACATTGCAAATGCCTGAAATATTCCCTGAAGCAAAGAAGAACATTCTTTCACATTTTCAGTCGATATCATAGATATCGTTGCAGCCAATAACGACGTGGATATTCACGGAGAATTTAGTCAGTCTCTATAACCGCAATGGGGTTGTGTGTTCTACGTTTACACCACCAGTCGAAAGCAAACGAATGCTTAGAAAATCTGCAGTTGAATTATGGTTCTGGACTGGACAGTCTGCAGCGAAGAGGGTAAATACACAATTTCAGGATGGGTACAAAGTCCCATTTGAAGGTGGGTTGGTTGGTTGATTCATTCAAAGTGGAAATTTACTTGTGTATAATATGCACGGAGAAGTATTTTATGAGGTAAAAGAACAAGAAGGTGTTCGAAACAAAATAAAAATCGAAGATCCAACAAAGAAATTGCCGAACAATGACGTTTTTACCGGCGAAAATATTTTGATGGCGGAAACTTCGACTTGACTCGAATCTTATTATTTCATTACACAGCAAGATTGTTGTTATCGCTGATAAACATGGTATAATCCATGAGACATTTGAACGACCAGATGCAGACTTCAGAGGTATAACTGTAGATAATTACGGACAAATTTTAGTAGCGGACTATCGGAATGATTTTATCGATATTTTATCTGAGGACGGTGTTTTTCAGCGAAATTTGCTGAATAATAGAAATGATGATAACATCATATGTGGTCCAAGACATATCGCTTTAGATGAATGTGGCTTTTTGTGAGTGTTCGATGATGATGAAAAGATGACATTTTTTCTTGCCAATAGTAATTTAGTTTTGTTGTAAGCCATATGAATATACCAGTATATGAAATATTTTCTTGAATCAAACATGCAACCATCGCTGTTCAGGGCTTATCAATCATATAGATTATGCCATGGAAATTGAATTTCCTCGTCAGTCTATACTATTTTTAAAACTTGTATGCTTGTACGAATAGATTTGCTAATGTGAGACCTGCATGCACAATCCAAATCTCTTTCGGTGAGAGCCAAGCTTTTTCCTGAAAATCTGGCAAATTCGTTCCTTTAGTATTATAGATGTATACGAGTACTTTAACAATGAAAATTGGAACACATAACATCAGGCTGGCACAAAGGATGAAGCAAACACAAATAACGTGTTTGATATATTTTGTCTATAATAAATTTTCAGTTGATAAATTAATGTTATTTGTAATAAAGGTTGCATCCCTTAGTCAAAGTTAATTTTGGCGATTTTTCCTGTACAGTTTCGGCTCATTTTGTTCTCTGCAACATTTTATTGTTTTAGCTTCCAAAGTATTGGTCTCTGGCGTATCTTATGAAGGTTATTTTCTAGAAACACTAGTTGTATATATGTAAACCATGTTCGTCCGTAGTTTATCAGTGGATTAAGAGCACATTTTCATAAATATAAATGTTTATTTGAAATAAAGTGGTATTGCAAAACTGGTACAAGTCCACCAAAAGAAATTGTCCTGACAATGTGCCGGTGATAAGAAAAAAGTCCTTGTACAGTGCTTTTTTATTTAAGTACAGAACATATGTATATAATTGATAGAAAAGACACCTGGCATACATCTGGTGACTGCATTAAGTCAGACAAACAAAATTTAGTACAATTTAGTGCATGATAATAAAAAACGGTGCAAAATACCCTTTCCCTATTCCTTGTGATTATTAGAGATAAAAAGGTATCAAGCTCAATTATACGAAGAACATATGTTTATCCTTTAAATCAGTTTTTCTAAAAATAAAAATCTAACTAATGGCTCGAAGTTCAAAAAGTGAAAAAGTTATTCATTTGAAATGGTCGAAATTGTACGCTTAAAAAAAAGTAACGGCTATACAGAATTCCAATGCGGAATAACAAAAAGTTTTATCCTATGCATAAAATTATACATTTTCTGAGGTATATATATACACAAATTACAAGGGAAAGTTTGGCACATAAAAGTATAGTCTTTTCACAGTTTCTTTGTTTTTTTTGTTAACAAATCTTTTGCTGGGAACAATGCTAACACTACCAAACCTAGTGCGAGCAAGTTCGCTGGTTTTGGACTTAACTCTTATCCTAAGAAGATAAGATCTAGGATTTTGATATTCATGGATCATCCTTGGGTAAGTATGTTCCAGTTTTTGATAATGCTTTTTCAGCTTTATTATGTACCAAACCTGTTGACGGCCTGAGACTTTCTCAGTCTTCCTATGTTAAGTCGGAGAATAATCTCAGGATTACTAGTATGTGTAATGCTTTGGAGAAAATTTTCTAGCTTCAGCTGAGTCTCTTCTGAAGGACAAAGGAGAAGAGTCTCTGCATTTAAGTCCATGCTCTTACAGGTAGATAAGAGCCTTGGTACCTCTCAATTCCTTCTTCTTGACACCTTGGCTAACTTTACTATTTCTAGGAGACAGGAAATTCTTAGTAAATCTACTTTTTCAGAGGCTTGTCAGGAGAGTCGTCTCAGTTCGCTTTTGTCTAAGGACAAGTTGTTCTCTAATTCTTCGGATCAGCTCCAGGAAGAGGCGAATAAAGCACCTCCTGTTGTCAGGGTTGATGTCAAGGTTACTGATGGGAAAAGACATGTCACGACCTCTCAGTCCAACAAGTCTTCTTTTAATCGTCAGCCCAAGGCTTCTTCATCTTCGTCTTCTTCACAGGCCATAAAGGGATCAGCTGATTCTCGACCTAACCTTTCAGTTGGCAAGAAAGCCAAAGTTGGAAAGAGCAGGAAGCAGGGTAAGTGATGTTTTGTCGCCTCCGTTAGATCTATTCCCACTGGAAGAGGAAATTTTACCTGCTCCTCTTCCTCATCTTCCAGTGGGGACAGGCTTTCCCACTTTCTGGTTCAATGGTCTCTGATAACTTTCGACAAGTAGACAAGCGGGTTCTTTCGATTTTATGGAGGGGATTGGAGCTTCAGTTTTTGGAGTCATTCCCGTTCTGTTCTGGAGGAGCACACTGTTCTGGCTACCAATTTACTCCTGAGACTGTTTTTCTTAATTCATGGAAAAATCAGAGATGATCCCCAGTCAAAATTTCATTTTCCTCCGAGAACATTTACAAAGAGGTATGGGATTAGTTCTTCCTCAATAGGAGAAAGTTATCAAGGTGCATCAGTTGGTCTGTGCCCTGTTGCAGGTTTCGACTGTCCAAGTTCGACAGTTTCCTCAGCTGGTCGGTTTCTTGATATCCATCATGGGTGTCATTCCACTAGATCGACTTCACATTCGTCCAATTCAATGGTATCTGTCGGAGCTTTGGCATTCAGTTTCTCAGCTGTGTGGGAGGCACCTATTCCAATTCTTCCTCGGTTGTTACCTCATCTGCAGTGGTGGCTCCAGGAGGAAAATCTTTTGTAGGGAGTATTGTTGGACCCTCCAGATCCCATTTTATCTCTGTTCAAGGATGCAAGCTTGATGGGTTAGGGAGCTTATCTAGAGGGCAAAACAGTCGTGGTTCCCATAACTACACTTCCTCTGTCTTGTGCCAAGCCATTTCGTCACGATCTATTTTCTCATTTCAAGGGAAGAAAGATCCATCAGGGCCTCGAAAATCTTATCTGCACGCTTGATTACTATCAGGAATTCTATAAAAAAGGGAGGCTTTCCGAAGGAGTAGCCAAGCGTATCTCTGGGTCAGTTAGGCAGTCTATCGGATTCGTTTATGACTTCAAATGGTCACTTTTCTGTTCTCGGTGTTTGTCTAGACAAATTGATCCTCTCTCATTTACTGTGCAATAGTGAGGAATTTTTCCTTCATCTCTTTGAAGACAAATGTTATGCTCCTTCTGTCTGATATTAAGGGATATAGATCTGCCATAGCCAGAACTATATCTCTTTCTGGAGGTTCAGAATTTGGCGATAATGATATTTTGGCCTTAATGATTAAAAACTTTTGCCTTGAAAGACCTCGTCAAAGGCATTTGGTGCCTTCTTGGGACTTGGGTTAAATCTTTAAAGTTCTTCGGTATCCTCCTTTTGAACCTTTGCATTCAGCTTCTTTCAAACATCTTATAAATGTTGTTTTCTGGTGGCTTTGGCAACTGGTCGTAGAAGGAGTGAAATTCGTGCCTTTTCTTTTTCTGAGTCTTTTCTCCTGATTGCAGTTGTTAAGTCCCTAGTTACTCTTCTCACTGATCATGCCTTTTTAGCTAAATTTCAATTACCTAAGAGGATTCTGGGTTAATCACTATTCCTGCCATACCTTCTTCTGCAGGTAATCAGGTTTTGTGTCCTGTGAGAACTTTGCTTTTATACCTAGCTTCGTCAGCCAGTTTAAGACAGGCTGGTTCTTTTAGGTTGTTCATTCCTATTAAAAAGGGAATTTCTGACATTTCTGCTAAAACCATTTTCTACCTGGATTTGCAATATTGTCATGTTGGCCTATAAGTCTTCTTCAACTTAAGTATTGGCTAGTTAACTTTTAAACTAATGAAGCTAGGGCATTAGCCTCTTCGTGGAATATTTCTAATTCACCCTTTTTGTCGGAAATTATGCAAGCTTTTTTTTTGTTTTGGAGGTCAGATAGCGCCTAATTTAACCATTATTTACGTTCCATGCCCAATAATTGTGACAACCTCTATCCTTTAGAACCTTTGGTTGCGGCTCAACATGTTGTTTTCCTCCTCCTGGTGAGGGGATTCAACCCTTCGTTAAATTCTGTTTTATCTAAATTTATGAAGGTGAGGTATTTAATGCAATAACAATCAAATTCTTAGAATTAAAATTTACTTTTGTAAATTGAACACTCACCTTCATAAATCAGAGGTCCCGTTCCTTCCCCTTTGTTGCGTGGCAATTCAAGGAACAAATGATGAAGGTTTATGGCGCGCATGCGTCATTTTGGGGAGGTTGTCAAAGGAGTATGGTTCTATGTCTTTTGCTTGTTTCTGGTTAAATAATGCAGCGAGTGGACAATTATCTAAATTTTTGAAGGTGAGTATTTAATTTACAATACTAAATTTTGATTCTGACAATTTGATTTTTAGGTGATAGTAAACTCGTAGTAGCCTACAATGTATTTTGGTTCATTGTGTCGATTGGTTACTAGTAATTTCCCAGGGACATGTTTACATTTTGTATTTAGAAATTACTATGTAAATATATTCTAATGTCAGAAATCTAGTGGTCCCGACGTGTCTTCCGCAGCGAAATTCGGATTACTTTGAAAAAATGTATTGGTATATAACTTTCTATGTAATCACAGTTATCAAAGTATTGTTTTTGTTCAAACAAATTGGCGAAGATGAATGAATTATAATAATAGAATTTTTTAACTTAGAATTTTTAATAAAGCCATGCATTGGTAAAATCTTACTACTAGGAAATTCCTGTCAAGTATATGAATTGGTCAAGAGGTTTTAGAGAAGATGATGGAAATAAAAGAAAATTTACGAACAATGGATACCAAATGATGCCAATAGTTCACAAGGCCCAATAAAGCAAGGAGGAGAGTTAAAACGTAGATTGTTTAGAGGAATGTCCATGAAAATAAAAGATTTAAATCATTAATTCTTTCAAGTGAGACTTTGTTGAGGTACCTACCACTTTCGCCAAAAAAGAAAAATGCAATGCATATAAATTTTATTGCAAATGGCAAATGCCTTGGGTTTATATATTGCGCCAAAAATAAACATCGCTTCCTCGGCCATGTATAAGGTAAATCAGCAATCTCCATCCCTTTTTGATGAATAAGTTGAAATGTAAATTACAATCTTCCACATAATTTTTGCATATCTAATGTATACGCATAACATTGACAGTCAGTTGTGCGCAAAAGATTCAACGTTGTAAGTTTTCTGCATAATTTCAAAAGTTCTGCCGGCACATATTTAAAGCTGTTAACGCAAGTTTCAAAGTTGTGCGAACGATTTAAAAATTGTAAGTATTTTGAAAACATACGTTTCATCTATGCCGGTTACTTTATAGTTTAGAATAATATGTGTGATAGCAACAAGTAATCAATAAGAGCTGTAATTTAAATGTTGATCGCTCCATCGACTTAATATTTTCTTTTCTACATCTTCAGTTACTAAAAAATAGATTTGTATACACAAATGCAGTAATGTACAACAATCAAGATAAGCTTAAACCTTGCATTCTTACAGAAATAGTATGGTCTGATTCTCGATGCATTCAAAATTATAAATTTCAACATAGTGTACTTTGTGCAATTTTAAAATCAATAATGGTGAATGCAAGTTTAAAAGTTTTGCGAAAAGCGTTTGATTTGTACCGATTGGCATTTTAGTCTTTGATAAAGGTAAATTTATTCATTAGTTAAAATTGTACTTTGAACTAGCTTTCAGTAATTGCGATAACTCTTTAAATTATATCGGTAATTTGTGGTTTTTGTCTTTTTTACGATCTGATGGGTAAAGCCCTCACCAATTGATTTTTAAGCATACCCAAGAATGAAGGACACTAATGGCCGATTACCCTTATCAGCGACACCCGGGGTGCAATGTTTTTAATGATGTTCGATTAATATAGAAAGTAATGGGAAAATAAATGGGTACCCTTCATTAATTCTTCATATTATTTTTATTAATCATCTGAATTCTTATTAACACATACGACCGAATTCAACATAGATTTACCTTTCTGGTGGTATAAAAAAAATCAGTTTATCTTATCTCATTGTTAGGTCTCCGATTTTTTGAAATTTCATTATCTAAATTCCCTTACTCACATCAGTAAATAACGATGAATTACCTCAAAAGAAACGAGACAGCAGTAACTAAAAAAATTGAAGCACACTTAATATGCGAAGGAAATACTATTAACACATACTGTTGAATACTCCTGTCAAAAAGCTATATTTTGATGTCAGAAAAGTCAGTTTAAATTAAGAAATTCGTAGGTCTCCGGCGTTCTGAAAAGTTGTCTTTGAAAAAAATAACCAACACAAATGTAATAATATACGAAAACAACGTACATTAGCGAGATCATACTGTTATACATGTAAAATAAATTCCAGTTGTTCTTAAATAAATGAAATAATACATAATAAGTTCAAATTCAAAGTGTTCACTGCGGCTATTTTTTATTGTTCAAATAGAAACGATAAATATTGAATACAAAATAAAATTATATTTAATTATATTAAATTGTATTCGTCGGGATAACTCATCTGTTCAAAGGACATAATGGAGTTTTACTATAAGGGTTCTTGTTCATGATAGTTCATAGTTCGTATAATTTCATATAATAGAGACTATAAAGATATTTTTTATTCATATTTGGCGAAACGTATTTAATGATAAATGATAAAGTATACATTTACATTTAAATAATAATAAACGATTCGCTGTTCAATTTTTTTTTCACCCGTACAACATTTTTCCATCATTTGTATTTCGATAATATTTAAAGAAAATGAAAAGGTGGTATATTAAAAAAGCTCGAAATTGATATATTGTCAAATGAATTTTATTATCAGCAGGCACCCTGTCGCTTGATTGTCTTTCCTATCTCCAATTACGATGTCTTATATATGCTCAACAGGATGCCACTGTTTGTTTTATTAAATTGAATCTGAAACAATACAACTTGTGTTAATTGGTGACATATGTACATGTAATGAATGTATGCACGGTTTGTTATGGGAGTATCATCCTGTAATGACATTACATCAATGTGGTGGAACTATTAAAACAAATTTGAGAACTCGAAATCTAATGCAAAAAATCTTTCAAATCACTCTTTTTTAGGGAATCGTGTTCCTCGCTCTTAAGTTTCTCTTTTTTAGGGAATCGTGTTCCTCGCTCTTCAATACAATACAATATGCTTTATTTAAAAACACTCCGTCACATTGACATGTGAAACAAGAGGTAAATATATACAAAATACAATCACATACAATCATAGAAATAAATAGAACAACTTAGAAATGAAATATATTAATAATTACTTTACTTTATAATATTTTCGTTAACTTTGAAACGAATAAAGATACATTCTTAAGTACATTAATATTAACCAATGATAGTAGTCCTTTCATTTTTGCTGCACTGGGATATTTAATATAGTATTCTGGAATGTGCTGATTTCTGATACTTTTTACTAATACAGAATTGCATTCAAATAAATAATGGTATTCATTACCAATAGCATTTAAACACAAATTACATGTCCTCTCGTCTTTTGGAATATTGTACCATCTACCCAGCTCTACTGGAATTTTTACATTACAGCATCTTAATTTTGAAATATATTCACGTTCGATTGGTGATAATTGTACAAGATAGTTTTCTAAGCCAAACATTGTTTTAAAAAGACCATAAAATTCTCCTCTGGATGAGTTGTCAATTTGACTATGCCAATTTTGAATGAATGCATCTTTAAGTTTATCTTTCAGAACGATTTTAGTTGATTTACATCTAATGGTAATTGCTGAGTCCAAACATAGCTAAGTCCGGAATTGTCTAAAATCGATTTAATATAGTCAATCCATTTGAACATGTGATCGTCTTTTAAGTTGAACATAATTTGATAAAGTATACTGCTTAGTTTATTTTCATTGGCGAGAAGTTTGTTCCAAAAACACACCATTCTACATTTTATAACGGTATCTATTGGTGTACGACCAAGTTCTCCATATGTCATAAAATTTGGTGTCGAGGATCTAATTTTCAACACATTCCGGCAAAACTGTAGTTGGATTTTTTCCAGCATGTAATTGTTTCCGAATCCCCATATTTCACACCCATATGTCAGAATTGGAAGTATAAGTGCATCAAACAGTTGTAATTGTAAATCGACAGGTATTGAGAGGTTACGTATCTTTGTATAAAGACTAAAAAGTGTTTTCTGTGCTTGTTCGCTAAGACGTTTCTTCGCTGTTTCAAATGAACCATTGTAGTTAAAAGTTAGTCCTAAATATGGATAAAAATCTTGAATTCCAATAGACTGGTTAAATATTTGAAACTTTGGTAATGTTCGTGATTTCCGTTTGCAGAACACAACAACCTTTGTCTTCGATAAATTAACGTTTAACTTCCATCGGACACAGTATCTTTCAAAACATTTAAGGCTTGTTGCATTGATTCGGCCGTTTCAGATATAATTATAGTGTCGTCGGCGTACAAAAGAACGAAAAGTTTTATATAGATATGCAAATAATTGCGGCAAATATTTTCATAACTTGCAAGTTCTGAACATCATTTTCAGCAAAGAAAGACTCAAGATCGTTTAGATAAACAGCAAATAAAAAGGGGGATAAATTTTCTCCCTGTCTCACTCCAATGTTACAGTTAAAAACGGCTGACACTTCGTTACCATTCCTAACGCACGATTTAACATTACTATACATGCTATATATTACCTTAAAAATTTTCCCGGAAATATTCGCCTTTTGTAATTTTATCCATAAAGATGTATGACAGATTGTGTCAAAGGCTCTCGAAAAATCAACAAAAGTGCAAAAGAGTTTTTTTCAAAGAGCTTGATAAATTGATATTAATGAATGTAATACAAATATATTATCCAATGTACTATAACCTTTTCTGAATCCTGTTTGAGCCTCGGAAATCAGATTGATCTCAATTAAAAGTTCCCCAAGTCTTTCATTTAAGATCGATGTGAAAGTTTTCCCTAGACATGACACTAAAGTTATTGGTCTGTACGAGCTAGGATCATATATATTGCCTTTATTCTTGAAGATAGGTTGAATAATTCCCATTGTCCATGAATCTGGGACCTTCCCAGTATTTAAAACAATGTTGAATAACTTGTGATAGATGGGCAACATTTCCTTAACCGTATGTTTAATATGTTCATTCACAATACCATCATATCCGGAAGCCTTATTGTTTTTAAGTTTTTTGACGACATTCAAAATTTCTTCTTCTGTGATTGGAGAATTTAAAATTCTGTTAATGTTCTCTGGTGGTACCTTTGTTAAATCTATGTCTGAGTTGTCTTCAATCACTTCATCTTGGCTTAGACGTTTAAAATGTTCATATAAATCTTCAATTTTAACAGCATCAGTTTTATTTGATTTGTTGGTATCTATACTATTTAGTTTTTTCCAAAGCCGTTTTGGGTCAGATTTAGCCAGTTTTCTAAGATCTTTCGCGGTATTCATTTGGAAGTCATTATAACTTCGATTTAGTTCTTTTTTATAAGATTTACTTGCTTCTTTCAGAGCGTTTTTATTTTCTTCACTCTTTATGTTCCCGTATCTTTGTCTAGCCTCTTAAGTTTGACCATGGAAGTAAATTGATTAGTGTTATCTATGTATAGATAGTTTAATTTGCTGCTTTTATTTTTTTATTTCTTCTTTTAATTTGTCATTTTCTATATATATGTTATTTTTACGTAATGGTGCAATACAAAACACATGTAATTAAGTTGACTCTCGGTCATTTTAGAAATACACTGTTTAAAATGTTCTTGTGTGAAAAAATGTAACGCTTACAACACATTGAATGTTGGTTTCTGTTATAATGATGAATGTGTTGTCATTGTAAATGAATATTAAAAAGCAGATTGCTGAAGACCTGGTGACAAGTTTTAATCTTATGCACAGCAAAAGAGGCCCTTCTTCGTTGATATATTGGGTTTTCCTTGTATTTCAAAACACCTTTTGTCTGGTGCATATGCCACGACTCATAAAATCTAACTTATATTTATTAATTTATTTTGTCCGACGAATTTGTGTCCCTGACTTTTTTTTTAATTTAAACTGATTAGCCGTTTTTTATCGTCTAAAAGAAAGTGTACGTTTTATTGTCATGCACCAAAAATTACCGTTAACATCATTTGACATGAATTTTTACTTTTATTTGTCATGAATGTACCATCCATCATGACCCTCATACAGTGTGTTGAAGTCGAGCACATTTGAAATGTTAATTAAATCTAAAAAAAAATCACAGAATCATGTTAACTATTCAACTTAAGTTCTTTATTTTGATTAATTTTTAAATTCATGACTAATGATGCTTGATTTAAAAAAATATAGATATATAACAAATGAATTAGTATTTTATCATTTTATATATGTTGTAGCAGGGGTGGATCCAGCCATTTTAAAAGAGGGTTCCAACCCAGGATACAATGGGGTGGAGTCCAACCATATGTCCCCATTCCAAAGCATTGATTGTTAAAAAAAGGGAGGGTCCAACCCCTGGATCCCCCTCTGGATCCGCAACTGTGTACACAAAGGTCTAATGAATAAATACAAACAAACAGGTTATTCATGGGACCCTTTTCATGGAAGAAAATACTGTTTTTAATTTGGGTGATTATTCTTTTAAAAGAATTTAGTATTGCTGGACAAAAGACTGGCATCTCATGCGAAATTGGCAAGAGTTGGCAGTATTGATAATGGACAATTAACATGGTAAAATGAAGACCGTACTTTGACCTATAATGGTTTACTTTTACAAATTGTGACTTGGATGGAGAGTTGTATCATTGCCATTGGCACTCATACCACATCTCCATATATCTATTAACTATAATTGCAAAGATATAGATTTTTAATAAAGATTTTTTTTATATATTTACCTATATAATATGTTAAGTAAAATTTTAAATAGGTGAAAAGTCTGCAGAAAAAAATAAAGATGATGAAGAAAATGAAGAAGAAGAAGAAGAAGAAGAAGAAGAAGAAGAAGAAGAAGAAGATGATGATGATGATGATGATGATGATGATGATGATGATGATGATGATGATGATGATGATGATGATGATGATGATGATGATGATGATGATGATGATGATGATGATGATGACGAGAACGACGAGACGAGACGACGAGAAGAAGAAGAAGAAGAAGAAGAAGAAGAATGGATTATCTCCTCCTGATCAAAAGAGACAAAAAACTTGACATGGCATAAATGAATTTTAAATGTACACTGAAGAAGAAACTTAAGACTGTACTGTACTACAATTAAATGTGATGGACAAATTATATAATTTTTTCATTGTTGTATCTTTCATTTTTTTTAAAAGCTAGTAAAATTTACTTTCATATTCTGTTTTAGAATTTTCATTTTTGACATAATTATTGCCTCAAACACAGACTGTATCTTATTTTCGTTACATTGACAACAGTCAGTTTTTACTAATCCATTTTGTCATAACCGCTATAGGGTATAAGATGAATATACTTAAGACAAAAATTTCATGAAATATTTAGAATTACATATAATACAATGAATAAAAAACACATAGGCACAAGTGATGCTGAGGTGAAAGTGTAAAGAAAATAATAATATTGAAAGTAGATCTGTCTGTCAGTCTGTCTGTCTATTCATCAGTCCTGTTCTTGCCATCCCACCCCTCTGAAACCATATCAAAATCAAACTGTGTAGGTTACTGTTAAGGACATAGTAAATAGATGTGCAAAATGACAGGAAATTATGATTCAATTTTTATTCTTCTTAGAGTTATGCCCCTTTGAACTTAGAATTTTGGTCTAAATATACTACTGCAACAGTTAGTTGTAGCAACTCATCTGAAACCACATAACAGAATTTCATGAAACTTTGTAGTTAAATAGGACATAATATGTAGATGTGTATATCTACAAGAACTTATCTTTTGTAGGAGTTATGAGTCTTTGAACTTAGGATTCTGGTGAGATTTTGTTTGTTCGGTGACAATGTGGGGGCATGGGGTACATGAGCATGCTTGCTACGATTCTTTAAGTTTCAAAATTGAAATAACAGCTTGAATGAATAAGTTTAAAAAGAGATGTGGAGTATATGCCAATGAGACACATCATAACAAAACAAAAACAATAGGAAGAGATCTTGATATGATCTTCAACAGATGCCTATATAATGTCAAAATCATTAATGTGACTATAAGAGCAAAAAATTCTTCAAATTGATTTCAACTGTGTCTGTTACTCAAATATTAGAAATAAAATTGGTGACATTCCAAGATTATTACAAAAAACCTGTATCCAAGACTGCAATGGAAATGACTGTAACAGAGATCTTCATTCAAGAGTCTTACTCTTTTAATCTTTTACTTTACACCATTTATGGATGAAAATAAGAATTTTGTTTAAAAGAAGAAACCATAGGTTTTAAAAATACACGATCTTTCTCTATAACACATCCCAAACATCTACTTTTATTCTAAACTGTGGGATGAATTAGAAATTGACCAACACTATCATGAGGTGCATCAAGTTTATATAAGATTTTTTTCTGCAAGCAACCAATAACAACTTTGTTTCTATATTGGAAATAACTATTCAAAGAACTGATTATGGTCCCACACAACAGTCACAGATTTGGTGGATATTATAATGGATCATAATGTCTCTACTGTAGATGAACAGCTTACACGTATCTAATATAGTAATATGTGTCTGTCCGTCTGTGTCAGGTTACTTTTATACTATTCAACTTACGTTAACCAAACTTGGTATGCAGTTGCATCATGGGCTTCAAGGATGTGTCATATCCAAAAGTCAGGTCACTCATAATTTTTGTACCATAGAACTTAGGTAGACCAATTTTGTTATGCTGATACAACATGGAGATTGGGGTGTATCATTTACCAAAGTAGCTCCTTAGGTCACTCTGACTTTACCAAAGAAATTGTCCTATGACCCCGTGATAGTAAAACGTTTTCTGATTTGTGTTTGGTGTATAACTATTCTTCTTTATCACATTATTCTGATCTTGATATTAACACCAAAAATCAATCAATCAAACTTTTTAAAATATGCTGAATCTACTCTTGTATTCAGATTTTGGGCCCCGTTTTAAATTGGTCCACATTGGGGTCTAAAGTGTCATAAAAATTGCATTGTTGAGGTTCTTTGATATGCTGAATTTAACTGTGTATTTGGATTTTTTTTATTTTTGCCACATTTTACTATGGGTCAACATAAGGGCCCAAAGGGTCCAAAATTAACTTTGTTCATATTGTAAAAACGTTTTTTTTTAACTGAGTTAACCTAAATATCAGTGTTTAGGTATGTACTCATTTAAATGCTTTACTGAGACAATATCATGCAAAATTTTCAAAAATTATGCAGGTTATTGGAGCCTCATGTTTTTAGGTTTTACTGTTCATTTTCCCTTTAGGGGAATGCTTTATTATCTGAACAAAATTCTGTTACATATTTTGAGAAACACCTTGTGTCAGGTTTCATTTATTATATTTTTCTACCCAGCCAGTTACTCAAGTATGAAGTGAGTAGATTTCAAGTGAAAAGATTTTTACCTGTACGTATGATCATGTGACTTACAGGTTAGGATTTGAATTCAAATTAGTTTGATCTTTACTTGGACAAAGACTTGCATTATTTCCTTAAAATTTTGAAGACATGAAAAAGATTAAAGTTTCATGACGAGTTTAAGGTATTTAATGTAGTAATAATTATTTACTTTAAGGATTATGTACCCTTCTGTTGATTCAACATGTTCAATGCTAAACATATGGAAATTTTATAGAAAATCCACAGCCTTTCCCCTTGTAATCTAATATTTGACAATTCGGTGCTTGATTGATAGACGATAATTGCATGCAGTGCTAGCAATGATTTCCTTAAAACAAAATTATAAATTAAGATATTGGTTAAAACAAATGTAAATACGGACCTATTCAAGTACACCTTCTAGGGTGCGCTAGACTTTAATGACTCACCACGAGTTTTTTTTTTAATTAAAAGGTTATTTAGGACTTTTTGTAAACAATAAACGCTAGCACACCATGGACAAACAAGTAAGTAATCTATGTTTAGAATTTTATAACGAAAATCTCAGTATTAAAGTCTGTGGATTTTCTACAAAAATCTGGTTTTATTTTATCTTATCTTATCTTATCTTATCTTATCTTATCTTATTTGTCTCAAAATTCCCATTTTCTATGGAATGCAATGAAACTATAAATAATAATGCTTTGTTCGAAGTTTCCCCTTGGTATATGTACAAAATGGCCAATCTCTACTGTACATTATCAAACTTTTAGTTCCAGAAAATTACTTTTAAAGAATTAAAGATTTCACAAATTTTTCATACATAATAAGGTTGGATGGGAAACACAATGATGACTCTTAACCATTTCTTCATGTTGGTTTATTTATTTGAGAAGTATAACATTTTTTCATTGACTTGTTTTAATATTAAATGTTTCTTTTCAGTTCTTGGATTCTAGGAACTTAAAGTCATCTAAATTGGTATTAGATAGGAAAACCAGACACTATACGCCATTATATAGATTTTCAACAATGCTAGACTCAGAGTATATACAGTCAGGACAAAAGTGAGTTCCCACTGAAAAAACGTCCTATCATTTCAACTAAAATCAATATTTTTCAAAGAAATTGTACTTTCAGTAGCTATTTAAAATGCCACAAAGGTCAGTAAAAGACATTTAATTAAACAAGGAGGTTATAAACACCATCTCCTTGAGTTTACTAATATAATAAATTGGGACCATGGTATCTATTTGGAAAGCTTATTATATGTAATTTCCTTTGGTTTTAGTTCATCATAATCATTTGGCAAAGTTGGCTGTGTTTACGCAACAAATGTAATTTTCCTTTTCAAAATCTAAGGACTATGGGTAATCTCATTGGTTGTACACCAAAAAAAAACATTATATCATTGATTAATTTCCATTTTTAAGATTTTTTTAAACCAATCATAATGTTTTTGTATATGCTTTTGAAAATATTACAGCAAATTGATCACAGAAAAACCAGTGCAGCTGAAAAAGGCATATATATATGGAAAAGTAAATTGAATTTTGTATTTCAGAGAATTTAAAAGACTATCCACAACATTCTCATTTTGATGAATTGTTAAACCACAGAAACTTAAAGAAGACCTACAGAAAACCTAGGCTGTATAGTATATACAACAATATAAAAGAATCGGCCAGTTGCGTTCATCTATAAGGTTTGTATTGGTTGAATATTACATTTCCCTTCATCAATTTTCAACATTAAAATGATTTTTTTTTAAGTACAATATTAATTACCTTGCTTATTAAAAAGGCTTTGAAAGGCATAAACATGTTGAAAATATACTGCACAGCCCTGTGTTTTGAACTTTGTAAAGAATAATAGTGCATATGAACTTAAGATTCCAGGATATGATTTTTGTCTCGCTTGACAGAGTAAAAAAGCGAGACATAGGTATGCTGTTTTCGGCAGCGGCGACGTCAACAATGTATTAGTTTGTGATAAGGTCTAGTTTATGGGAACCACTAGTGGTAGGTTAATGATAATAGGTCTGCAGTTGTATAAGCATTGGCATATCTCATTTCCATGGAGACTATTTGGCCCTGCCCCCTTAGTTATGGTCTATTGACTTTGTAATTTTTGCTTAGTTTTCATGTATTAGTTTGTGATTAGGTTAGTTTATGGGGAACCACTAGTGGTAGGTTAATGATAATAGGTCTGCAGTTGTATAAGCAATGGCATATCTCATTTCCATGGAGATTATTTGGCCCTGCCCCCTCAGTCATGGTCTATTGACTTTGAAACTTTTGCTTAGTTTTCATGTATTAGTTTGTGATTAGGTCTGTTTATGGGGAACCACTAGTGGTAGGTCAATGATATTTGGTATGCAATTGTATTAGCATTGGCACATCTCATTACCATGGAGATTATTTGACCCCACCCCCTCAGTTATGGTTTATTGACTTTGAAATTTTGCTTAGTTTACATGTATTAGTTTTTGTTAAGTTTGTCTAAAGGAAACTACTTATGATAAGTCAATGGTATTTGGTATGCAGTTGTATTAGCTTTGGTACATCTCATTTCCATGGAAATTGCTTTGCCATGTACCTTCAGTCAGGGTTCATTTACTTTGAATAATTGCAAAACTTACATGTTAAAGTGTTGCTATTTTAATTTCAACATTTGCATTATTGAAATTACAAAAAAGCGAGACATTTCTCTGTGATAACAGTTTATTTACGAAACTTTATAGTAATTTTTTTTTTATCCTTAAAAGGAGTTCCTTTTGGAAATTGCATTGTCTATATTTACAGAGGTTCAACCTATAAGCTAACAAATCTGAACAGAAAGAAAAAACAAATGACTGGGTTTGACAGTATAAATAATACTGGTATTAATAAGATGATGTGGTATGATTGCTATTGAGACAATTTCTGTTTATAAACAGCCATAGGTCATGGAACAATAACCATAATCAAAGTTAATGATACTTGCATGCAAAAAAAATTTTGATCGGTTATTTTTACAGGACAATATTAATATCTTTTTGAGATAAATATACATGTACTGTAAATTCAGAAATTGTTGCATGCATTTATTATTGCGAATTTGTCATTTTAGACTAAAATGCAATTTTATTTTTTGTGATATTGAGAAAATCCTGTATAATAAAAACATTGCAATAATTTCTAAATTTACAGTATTAGAATTTAAGTGAAGGATAGCAATGATTAAAGGAGATGCATCAAAGAAAACATATGACCATGATGACTGTCTTCGATTGAAATCTTTTAAAGAACCAGAAATAATATAAGTTTACACCCTTTCAAATATTACATAGAAAACCGATATTTTTTAGGATCCCAAAATTTGAGCAATGACCTTGAAGAGTAAGCAATGTGTACAGTAAGATATCCATCTTTGTAGTTACCAAAGAGTGTGGTAAGAACCTCGTCTATAATTATACATGGTAAGTATTTTTTTGTTGGTTAAAAATTATGCATCAGGACACTATAATTTTTTTCTTAGATCCTCATTAGGAAAAAAGGGGATGCAGGTATGCATCAATGAAGCAGCAACCCAACGAAAGTATTTTTTTCATATCTCAAAGCCCACCCTTAGAAATGAATTGAAAAGTGCTCAAATTTTTAGACCTGTTGATATGAAAACTTGTGCAATGCCTAAATCAAACTACATAATTTCAAGCAGAATTATTTTTTTGAACGGCTTCAAAGTTTAGATTTGCTAATTTATGTTCTTTTAAACAAAACTACCAGATGCAACTAAATATTTTTGAAAATCTATGAGATGACACCAAGAGAAAAATTCAATCCTGTTATTTTTTTAAATACTTTATCATTGGCCTTTAACATTGTTAATTTATCAATTGCTCTGGTACTTTAATTTATTCAAATTTTACAAGTGAATGGAAGTTGTTTTGATGAAAATCACCTTTTATCAATGGGAGGTAACTTTGATAGCTTTTTCTTATGTGTTTTAAATGAAGCAAAATTTCATTTTAAAAGAAACTGAATTTCTTCTCTCAATTGTTCCTATTTGTAATGTCTTTTATATTCATAATTGATAACTGAAGATAAAGAATTACAGAAATTGGTTATATAACATAACCCTTTGCCATGCTTACATCAACACATTTTTTTCATTTTCCACAAAAATAAGGCAGTGATGTAGGATGTCATTCTAACAAAACATCACAGCATGGAGACCCACATCATCACACTAACATGTCAAAAGTGTATCCTACTTCATAATGCAAATATTATTTAATAATGTTAATATACAAGTTTGTGAAAAAGAATTTTTATTTAAAAGATTTTACTCATTTCTACTCTGTAGAGACTATTTCACCAGCACTTTGACTGATGCACAGAGACTTCTGACAAATAAGTACCGGTACTCATGATCAATAGAGTTGAATGCACTATTGGCGACCTGGTTTGAGGACGTGGAAAGCACTCTATCATTGTTGGTAGTTTAAAGTGCTTTGATCTCTTAGATGAGGTCTCACATAGAAACATATGTTCCTTAGTTTCATATAAATGTTCAGTGCATTATAACTGCCAGACATCTGATTGACTTTGACTGTAGACTTATTTTTAGTGTCTGCAGAGTTTAAATGAGTTTGATTAAAACCCAGCTTATCTATTCCAAGTGTTGAGAAGATTTGATTTCAATATTCCATTAATTTATATTTTTTACTTTTGATAGCAAGGCTGAGGGTTTATGCACTAGAGTAAACTTTTTTGGACAAAGAGGTTGTCACTGTTCCTCAACAAAAAATTAACGAACAAATTTGTAAAGCTAAGCTAGAGACACGCTTAGGAAAGACTATCTTTTTCTTTGAGGTTGAAATGGTTATAAAAAACGTTTAATTATATTGTGTATTTTAGCCAGCTTCCACTCTTTTTTTAAAGTTTGAAAAAAAAACATTTAAAATATTTATCCCTTAAAGGGTAACAGGATTTTTTTTAAACATTAATTAAAATGAAATAATGAAGTAATAATTTGATTTAAGCAGCCACTTGGGTAAATTTTGTAAAATTGAGCTTAAAAACATAGCTGATATATTATTGTTTTCCAAGACGAAAATTGAACCTCATTTTGGTCTGTATTGCATGCAACATTTAATTTGACCAATAGTAGTGGATGGTTGCACATATGTACAGCATGGTCAGATCTTTAAAGTAAAGAAATGTCAAAATTTAATAAAAAGGAAGCAACCACAAAAAACAGCATCCCTGACTAATTTGGTCCCCATAAAATATTCTTTCACAGGTAAAACTAAAATTTTTATGCTTCCATTTTTGACTAGCTTGAGAGAAATTTTCTTCGAAAGTAAAAATCTTATATTATTTTTTGACAGCAGTCTTATTCCCTGCAAATTATATGGTAAAGTGAGGTAAAAAAAACTTTGAAAAAAAATAATTCAAGTTTCTATAAAGGT
Organism: Mytilus coruscus; assembly: GCA_017311375.1. Classification (NCBI taxonomy): domain Eukaryota; kingdom Metazoa; phylum Mollusca; class Bivalvia; order Mytilida; family Mytilidae; genus Mytilus; species Mytilus coruscus. Next base: position 103,549,330 of record CM029595.1, read on the forward strand.
TTAAAGTTACTTAAAAGAACTAAAAAAAAGGTTGTTTTATATATAATAATCTTTTTTTTTTTATATGTTTATGTGTAATGCATATTGTATACTTATTGACTGTGTATGAATGTAGTAGTAAGTTTATTGTCCCTCATGGTGCAACTATTGTCCTGAGGCGTAGCCGAGGGCAATAGTTGTATCCGAGGGGACAATAAACTTACTTTTCCACAAATATCCAGTCCGTAAGTGTTTTATTATATCAAAAAAAGACAACAGACAATAAATGGCTGTGATAAATCAACTATCGTAATATATAAAGCAGAAACCCAACCATAACGTTTACTTCATAAATATTCTGAAATGCTAAGGCTACATCTTGCACTGACGTCAACCCTAGATACAATAGGTAAAAATTACTCTCCCCGGTATTTTCAAAATCCTCCATTATAGCTGCATTGGAAATCCCGTGAAATATAATGAAGCTTGCAGTCAAGTAGTTTCAACAAGGTCCAATAGTTGGAAACTATTGACCGGTCCAATAGTTCAAAGCTTGTAAGTCAAAATATTGTGTACTTATTTTATATAGAAAATGATAATTGAGGTATAATAAATATTTATATTTCATTTCAGGGGGCAAAGTTACTTCAAAGAATTGAAATAAGGTTGGTTGATCCATTTTATTTTATGTTTTTATGTGTAATGTTTTATATGTATTTCTATTTCATTTTAAGGTTTACCAAAGACATTTAATTTATGAATTTTATTTTTGTTACAGATGCAGCTGGGAGGATGTTTCAGTCATAGACCTTGGATAGACTCCGTTGTAGCAGACTAGGGAGAGTAGCATATAGTTCTCGTAACGCTATACAATAGTAACAAGATCATTCTACTCTGAGATTGTTAAAGGGCCTGTTTGATAGAAGTGACGCCAACGTTCTCCAACACTACTAATTTATGAATTTTATTTTTGTTACAGATGCAGCTGGGAGGATGTTTCAGTCATAGACCTTGGATAGACTCCGTTGTAGCAGACTAGGAGAGTAGCATATAGTTCTCGTAACGCTATACAATAGTAACAAGATCATTCTACTCTGAGATTGTTAAAGGGCCTGTTTGATAGAAGTGACGCCAACGTTCTCCAACACTACTAATTTATGAATTTTATTTTGTTACAGATGCAGCTGGGAGGATGTTTCAGTCATAGACCTTGGATAGACTCCGTTGTAGCAGACTAGGAGAGTAGCATATAGTTCTCGTAACGCTATACAATAGTAACAAGATCATTCTACTCTGAGATTGTTAAAGGGCCTGTTTGATAGAAGTGACGCCAACATTCCCCAACACTACTAATTTATGAATTTTATTTTTGTTACAGATGCAGCTGGGAGGATGTTTCAGTCATAGACCTTGGATAGACTCCGTTGTAGCAGACTAGGAGAGTAGCATATAGTTCTCGTAACGCTATACAATAGTAACAAGATCATTCTACTCTGAGATTGTTAAAGGGCCTGTTTGATAGAAGTGACGCCAACATTCCCCAACACTACTAATTTGTAAATTTAATGTTTGTTACAGATGGGGACCAGAGGCAGATTCAGTCATAAACCTTGAATATGGCTTATTAGAGATCTGCTTCGATGGAATTGACAACAATTTTCTCAAACACATCACTAATCTTTATTATCTGTTTCCATTACAGAGTTTATACAGAGAATATAGGTATACCGTATTTTTAATTTTTTTTTGGTCCTATGTTTGTAAGTTTGTCATAAAGAAATTGTATGTGGTATTAATGTCAATGGGATAAAACACACAGAAGAAAATAAGTTAAATACCTTTATAAGTATGGATGAAGAAAGACAGACTACCCCATAAACAAAAGAAAGGACAGACAAAACAATACACAAACTAAAAAATGTACAACAACCCAATCAAAGACCAAGGATGAACTCAGGTGATCCAGGAAGTTGGAACCAAAAGAAATGACAGACAAAAGTCTACAAAACACTAAACTGAAAACTAAAAATGTACAACATCAAGCCAACCAGAGACCAGGGGATGAACTCAGGTGACCCAGGACAGAAGTACTACTAGGATGGGTTTTTTACTACCAGGACAGGACAGAAGTGGGTAATTAAGTAATTGATATGTTAACAAATTTACAAATTGACAAAGTCAAGGGTGTTTTTTTCATTCATTCTTTCTTCAATTCTAAATTTTAAATGTGACAAGATAAAGATGGCACATAATTTTCAAATATAGTTTTTTAGAATTATTATTCTTTGTTTGTTATTTTGAAGTATCTTCATGTTTGACAAAATTTTAACTTCAATTTAACTTAAAAAAATATGCTCCAAAATTTATTAAATTGATACACCTTTTTTTCACAGAAAATATTGGTTATCTATTTTAACATTCATGTGAGTCAAGTTAAGATAATGATGACTCAGTCTTACTCCATGAAAACACTGGTATCTTGCATTATGAGGGGCTTTAGCAAGGGGTGCTACCAAAATTTGTGTAAAAGAATAAAGCTTTCACTCACTGAGTCAGAAAAATTACTCATTAATTCCAGAGTTCTGATAAGGGTGAATCAAATTCCCACGAAAAATAAAGTCCTTATACTGAATTCCCTTTGGCTTCAAAAATAAATAACCTTGAAGTCTGTAAAAAATCCTTATGCCCCTCCATGATGATAGAAAATTTTAAAATTTCACTGAGTGAAGGGGAGGTAACTCATATGAAATGAATTTACAAATTTGAAAGAATTTAAACTACATGATCCAATTGAGCTATACATTTGTAAAGTAAGACCCAGGGACCATGCTCAGAGAAGTCATTTGTGTATATTATTTTACATTAGGGAAGTTGAGTCAGTACAATGTGTGGATACAGCCATTTTGAAAAGGGGGGTTCCAAACCTAGGAACACCATGAAACGTTCACATATTAAAAAAAGAGGAATCAGAATAAAAGGAGGGATTCCAACCCCCAGACTCAAAATTTAGATATTTATGTGAAGTATTTATCAATTGAAAAAATATGACTGGGTTCAGATTATTTAAATTTCATATTTTTACTCTTAATATGTACCGGTATTTAGAACAAAATTTGAATGCAGTAATTTTTTAAATATCTCAACTTTTGATGATTTGAAAATGCACACATTTACTTCTACTACTACTCCTATGTGGTTAATCTGCAGGCGAAATTTCTATAACACAGATGTACTGTGTGTGTCATCCAGTACACCCCAAGTTAAAAATACTTTAATTCTGAATTAGTTATTTTATATGAAAAGTCTTCTTTATATTTGTTATAAATATTCACCATTAAAATTTCTAATATTTCTGAAGGATTATGATGAGCAATTTTTAATTGTGAAAGTTTTCATGTTATTTATTACAACAGTAGCCAAATGATCATTTGATCCATGATAGCCAAGTACCTGTACTCAAAACATGTCTATCTTTTCTTCTTGAATGCAGTAAAGATTTGTCCATAATTTTCAATAGTTAAATTATGCATCTATTAATGTGCAACAACATAAGAAGCAAAATATAGAAGTTGGAGATTAACCCAGGGTATAATGCCTTCTTTATATTTGGGGTGTTAATTTAATATTAAAAGTTATCAATACAGAGATGATGATAGTTGCAATAACTTCAGATGAGGTTTATCCTGGTTATGATTAATTTCTCTGTATTTTCACCACTACAGACTGTCATTTGATCCAACGATTGAAAGTTTTTTTTAACATTGTCTTAAAGGTCTATCAGTGCTTTTTGTGGTGAAAAAAAGTAAAATCACAAAAATACTGAACGCTGAGGAAAAGTCAAAACGGAAAGTCCCTAATCAAATGGCAAAATCAAAAGATAATGAGTAAATGCATTTTTTGGTTCTTCGTTAAAAAAAAGATGTCATTTAAATTAAAATTTCAGATTTATAATGAAAATTTTCCTAAGACATTTAAATTAAAATTTAAGATTTATAGTGAAATAATAATTTTCCTAAAATTTTACATTTTCAAAGCATTGTAGTTGTCAGATTATAGAATAACATAGTACTTGAAATTGATTTAAACTCGTAGTCTAGTGCATGCAAAGTTCCGAAGCAAAACATTCTTTATCTTCAGAGTTTTGGTGTAGACTTAACAAATATCAAATGATCATTTCAGAAATACATTATGCTTGGAGCGCTGCGTGTCTTTACTAACATATAACAAAGCTGCTTATTGGTGTTTAAGTAGTAGGGTTGGTTATATCTTCTGTTTGTTTCAGTTGTTCTTTGGATGGTTCTTTGGTTTTGAGGTATTTAGGGTGTGGTGTTTACCATTCGAAGGAATCTATATATGTAATTCTGAAATGAAAAATATTTGATATTTCTAGTCATAAAAAAAATAATCAAATGTTTGAGCATAAAGCTGCTTTGAACTTTGAATCTGTACAATTTTCATACTTTCTTTAATTTCTTATTTTCAAAATTGAAAATGAATATCTTCAATCAAAATCAAAATCTAAATTGTATTTGACATATTATGATGAAATGGAAAACTAGAAAACATATTCTCGTAAATTCAGTTGAATTCAGGGGAAGTGGAAAATGATCCCAAAAGTTTTTTAGATATACTTTATCTTCTTCAAAATTGTTTCTGGGTATCTACATCTTTAAAGCACTGATCGCTATTAAGATAATAAAGAAGTAAAAATACATTTTTATAACAGTCAAGCCATAACGAAAATTCTGCCATACAAAAAAGAATTTAGATGTTTAATCTACATTTATTATAGAGTTATAAACATAATCGCAAAGGTTATTAATTCTTACATGACTGAAAGCTTGTACAAGTCTTAATATTTGGTGAACAATAATAAATTTCTATGATATATATATTATTATCACTATTTTACTGAATTTTCCTTTGATCTTACTGATAATTTCCTTTCTCAGCATAGTAGAAAGATATGGAAAGTATCTCTAGAAACTAAGGCTGCACGTGCCATTGTCAATGTAAATTTCAACGTCGTCATAAGCAAAATAGCGATAAACAGATTATCATTGGTCATCTCAACTTGATTGTTTTTCTCACTTTCGCGGTACCGGCTCAAGGGAGAAAATCAATCTCGTTGAGATGACCAACGAAATTTATAATGATTTCCAATACCCTAAAAACTTCATTTTGAGTTATCTGAAACTATCATCATCTCCAAGTGAAGAGTTATCTAACTTATCAATCCCGATATCTTACAGTAGTTATCTCCCTTTGCTTCAAGCTTCTCAACCTTGGGTTAATTTTCAACTCTCACCTTCAACACTAGGTTTTCATCCACAGTTTCCAGACATTTAATGATAACTTCATTATTATGAGACCATAATTGACAACTGGTATTAATGTTTTAATTTTACTTGTTAGTCCCATTTAACAATTGCTCATCGTAATTTGTAAAATTAAATTGTCTTGAGTTTAAGCATTTCTTTGTAAAAATTTCCTGTTTAATAGAAAATTAATCTTTTTAACTTCCCAAGCCATTCTGTGATCAATATATTAAAGGATAATTTTGTCCAGCTTCTTGAAACAATTTTTCTTTTTTGCAATCAAAAGTATTGACAGTGAGCAGGATCATTTCAAGATCACAAAAAAGGAGCTGAAAACTGGTCTATTTTATTCTATTTATCATGTGTACATGAAAAGGAGTAGATTGTACAACACAAAAATTTCAAATTTCAAATCATAAGTTTGTTGAAATATAGCTCATTTTATACAATTTAGATCTTTTATTGAAAAAGGTATTAGACTGATCTTAACCCTATCATACCGTTTGAATTACAACATAAATTAATTTGCTCCTTGGTATCAAACCATTCTATCTTTTTCAAATTTGGTAATTACAATATAGGTAAAGCACTTGCCATCATAAAATACTTTAAAAAAATAAAATAAGTAAAACCCAATTATCAATAACTGACTGCAGCTATTCTTCATTGGATCCTTTTTGAAACTCATGGCCAGACAAAGAGTAATCTAAGAGCTTGACTCTTTAACAGGGATCCAACTTTAGCCTCATTAGTTCAAAGGAGTTTTCCATTAGTCCATAATAATTAAGAAATAATTGTTGCAAGCTATACTTTATTGTAGTTTTAACATGGGTAGGCATTATATACGTGATTATTTTTGCCTGAGCGATAGCTTACAATCAGTTCTGTTAACCAAGCAGTTTTAGATTTATATTAGACCCTGTTTCAGACTTTGGTGATTTAATCACTAAAAAAGTTAAAGATAACCAGACTATTTTAGATTTAACTGGTAATCTGTTTTCTTTTCCGGTAGCAAAAAAGAGCTGATTCCTGTAAGTCTGTATATTGGCTGCTTCTGGTTCTTATCCATTTAAGGAACCAATGATTCCGGAGAGTGCAGTAACCTTGCCTCAGTCCATTATTGTCAAGATATCAGTGATTTTCCTTTTTTTCTGACAAAAGTCATTGGAAGTAATCTTACATAAAACAAATTTTGATATAACCAATCAAAAATGCTATCATAAATAATCTGGGAACAAAAAATTTTACTTTTTCAATTGTAAATTTTGCTACTATTTTTCTTTCAAGTATAAAACTAAAGTAAAAAGTAAAAATCTATTTTATTGAAGTATTACGTGCCATTTGAGTTTTGAAATTAATTTAAATTATAAAGTATTGAAATTAATTTTTATTATAAAGAATCAGTATTTATATCATTTCTTTGAGTTCTTAATTTTTTCTTTCTAAATTTTTTTATTAAATCTAAAGATTTCATACTTGATACATGTAATATCATTTTGCATCATATTTGTATTTTTTCATTTCAGCTTCTTTTTCTTGTACCACTGAAACTTCACAGAATAATTGCATACATTTTGAAGTTGTGTACCTGCTTATATGAAATTGTTTGAGGAATTTCCCCCCATTTTTCCCTTAATTCTGATCTTGATGATTGTTTTCCAAAATTTTCAAAGATGGTACTGATTTTGTGTAATCAACTCCTGCAGTTTTCAATCTCAATCTTTTTAACTTCACACAATGATTGTACAAATATTTAAGTTGTCCACTTGGTACTATGGAATTGTTTGATAATTTTTTTCCTGACTTGGGAACTAAGTAATTTTTCATCAAAGGTAAAATAAATAGTTTTTAACCCATATCTTTTGGAATTCACAGAGAGTTTGCAAATCTATAGAGGCTTTTACAAATTTTGGGACTATACATGACTACTATGTACATGAGTAGTAAACCTTGAAAATGAGATATTTTTGATTAAACTATGCTTCAAAATATTTAAAAATGTTGATTTATATGTGTTTATTATACTATTACTACACTGTACTTTTTTCTTACATTTGTATAAGTATTTTCATATCAGATGTCTGGTAACTTATATAAAAGCTATTATCTAGAGCTCTGTAAATAAAAAAAATGTAAACATAGTTCTAAAATATACTTTTAATGAGTGGAAGAAATTGTGGGTACAGAATACATTTCGTAAATTATCAAAATACAAGTTACCTGTTTAAAAGCATGTCTGGTATTTTTACAGTACTTTTTAAATGAATTTAATAAATTATTTGTATTTTAAATTGAGAATTTCTTCAGTTTCCATGATTGGAAAAATAATGTGAGATGCCTTGGAACATTCTGGTGACTATTGTACATTTTATAATGTACAATGGAAAGGACATTTCATTACTTAGATAAAATGGATTCAGTGGACTGATTAGCATAAAAAACTATGATGGAAAACCTTTGAAAGCAGCCAGGATAGCAGCTCCAAGGAAGATGGTCAAATAAATCTTCAACCAAGTCTGAGGCTTTACCAAGAAATTAAGAAGGCAAGTTTATTTAAGCCAAATATTTGTATACATTTTCTAGAAATATTGGACAAGAAGTGCATATTAAGACAACATGCCAGCACCCTTCTGATCTTCTGCATGCAAAACACCATTGATGTATTAATTTTAATAAGTTTTATAATTTAAGTTACCATTTTCTTGAACAAGATTTTCGATCAAAATATTTAAAACTTCAAGGGGAGACAAGTACAATTAACAGCAAGATTTTTTCATTCAATGGGATATAACTGTTAAATTTGCACATCACTTTTGTGCAGTTAAATTCCAAACAAAAACCTTTGACTTGTTTTATTTTTATTATGTCAAGTTTTCTGTTTAGTCAGGTTAATAGTTACTCCTTGCTATAGATCAATGACATTTTGTATTTATTTGCATTACTAACAAATTATCGAATTAATTAGCAATGTTGCTAATCATCAGATGTTTTCATTTTCCGCTGCTAGGCGAGACATCTCTGTCAACAGTTTATCTTACAAACTTGTGTTGATACTATTGTGTACATTTTGTAAGAAATCAGAACATTATATAGTGACTTTATATTTATAGAGAAATGGATTTGTAAAATATATATATAATGTGTTTTTTAATTCTTTTTAGGTTCTTCTGTGATATGTTTTCATGGTGTGGGAATAAGACTTGGTGGTCTAATACAGCTAATACGAAGGTATGTACCAGTATGTTAGTCCTGTTTTGAAAAAAGAAAAAGTATTATAAAATGTATTTGGAAATAGCATGTGCTCTAAGCGTGAAGGTTTGTAGGAGTTTGGTAAGAAGTCTTTGCTTTCTTTAATTGCCTTTAAAGGAGTAAATTTAATTATCTGATTTGATTATGTAAAAGTTTGTTGGGATGCTGGTTTGCTGTTCTCAACTTCTATTACATATTTATAGACTTTTATTTAATTTGCCACTGGACATTTAGCAACCAACAATCAAATGAATCAATCATTCAAAATATGGAATATACATACAGTATATCAAAAATGATCCTTTTAAACAATCTTGAATGACTAATCATTTTATTTTTCAGGTTAGCATCACAGCTTGTCTGTAAAGATTGAAGCTGGGAGTGGGCATTGGAGCTGACTTTTATGGTAAGAACCAATACAAAAAAAACAATATGTAAAAAAAGAAATATGTTAGACATCTACCATTGACTTGTTTTTCATCCTTTTCTGCTAATAAAGACTGGTAGTTCAAAAAATATATCAGCAATTCACTTTTAAACAAAGTAAGAGAAAGGTTTTATGAATCATGATTATAATGACCAGTTATTTATTATTTTGCATTTGATATTGTTTCAATTTTCAGATTTTGACAATTACGTTTAATTCTGTATATTTCTTTTTCAGGTAACTGTGGCTGCATAAAAGGGCTATGTGATTTTACTGTAACAGTAAAGAATGTAATTCAGACTATTTTTGTGTATGTTTGAGAAAATGTTTATAATTTTACAAAAGAAAAAAAATTATGTACAGGTTCTCCATTTTCAACAAGATTGGAAGTTGTAGGTTAATAGGTCTTTGAAATTTCAAAAATTACTTTCTATTTTCTGTTCATACTCATGTCTAGGCAAAACACTTCCAGTAGTTTAAGAATGGAGAATCTAAAAAAAAAAAAAAAAAAAAAAAAAAAAAAGAAAAAGAAAAAAATGTTCAATTATTGAAATGTTTTTTATTTTTGCAAATTGTAATATATTTTTTCACCTTTGTGTCATTTTTAGCTGAGTTTATAACAAAGGGTATATTATTTTAAGAATATTTTACAAGAAGCATAGTTGAAGAATATCTTGATGAAAGTAGATTGATTGATTTTTGGTATTTAACACCACTTTCAGCATGATTTGCTATATCTTGGCTGCCAGTTTTATTTGTGGAGACAGCCTGGTGAAAACATCCCCTTCAACAGAGAAACTGGCAACTCTAGTCAATTAAGATTGACGTTAAACACACCTACAATGTGAGGGTTCAGAGTGTTGACAGGCTAGTGATACAGTAGTTGAACTACTTTGACCATTCAGCCACCATTACTCCATCCGCACTAAATATGTTATTGAAATGTGTTGAATTTTGTAATTTAATTATTTTTTATTTTGATTACCGGTATACTATTTATGTTTTTTGTTATATATAACAAAGATGTGGAGTTCTAACAGGGTGAAATTTAGGTCAAAGGAGGTAAAATTATGTTAGTCACTTAAAATAATTACCTGAAATTTTTCAAAAGTTTATTAATTGAAAGTGCATCTGATATTTTTATGTATGTTACTTTATTTTCTAAAAACAAATGGACACAACATAGATTGACAATAAGATATTGAGAAGAACCACCTTGTCAGCCAGGATAGCAGCTCTTAGGAAGATGGTCAATTAAATCTTCAACCAAGTCTGACTCTTTACCATGAAAATAGAAAAGGCAAGTTTATTTTAGCCAGATCTTTTAAGATAACAGACCCTTCTGAAATATTGCATTTAAAACACCATTGATGAATTAATTTACCAGTTTAGTATTTAAAGATACAAGATACATGAACAAAATTTTCTATTAAAATATCAATAGTAAATCCTAAAAAGTCATTAAACTTCAAGAAAAGACCAGTACAATTTAAAACACGATTTTGCATTCAATGGGAGATAACTTTGTAAAATATTCAGATATTTTTTGTGCAGTTGAATTTAAATCTGACGTTTTTTTACTTTTCTATCTTTTATATTGATTTAAAAAAAATGATTTTATACAATTGTCTACCTGCAATAAGAAATCAGAACAATATTTAGTAAATTTTAGGTTATCGGTAACACATAAATTGATTTACAAAATGTATAATGTGTTGATTATAATTTCATTTCAGGTTCTTTCTGAGACATGTTTTCATGGTGTGGGAATAAGACTTGGTGGTCTTATACAGCTAATACAAAGGTATGTACCAGTATGTTAGTCCTGTTTTGGAAAACTCAAATGTATTATAAATATTTTATGGAAAAACAAGATTTGAACGCTTAAAAGATTTTTTACAGGAATCTACTCTTATTATTATATCAGTAACCAAATAAGAGTAAAGTTTAGGATCTGAATTGTTTACATAAAAATGTGTTGGCTTGTTGGATTGCTGTCTCATCCATATGTTCTTGACATATATAACACATTTTAAGACTATTTCTATTTAATGATTTGCCACTGGACCTTAAGCAACCAACAACCAATCATTCAATCTATTCAATATACATACATAATACCAACAAAGAACCTTTTAAACAGTTTTTATACGCCCGTTTACGGGACGTATTATGGTATACCGTTGTCAGTCCGTCCGTCTGTCTGTCTGTCCGTCGTCAACATGTCGGACATTAACTCGAAAACACTTTAACCAATTTGCATAAAACTTTGGTGAATTGTTTATATCTATTGACGTGAGCTCCCTTTCGTTTTTTATAAATTTTAGATTTTACGTTTCCGAGTTATGGGGTTTTATTCATTAAAAAAAGGGGGGTTTTCCAGTTTTCGGACAATAACTCAAGAATGCTTTCACCAACTTGCAAGAAATTGTGGTGAATTGTTTATATCTATTGACATGAGCTCCCTTTCGATTTTTATAAATTTTAGATTTTACGTTTCCGAGTTACAGGGTTTTATTAATGAATTATCATTTTATATTTCAGGTTAGCATCACAGCTTGTCTGTAAGGATTGAAGCTGGGAGTGGGCATTGGAGCTGACTTTTATGGTAAGAATCAATACATAGATTTATGAACTTTTCATCCAAGAGCATTTTAAAGCCCAAGATTTTTGTTAGGCACAGATGTAAATCTTACATATTAATGTCTTCTTTACTTATAATTGAATAAACAATTTAGAAGGAGATATAAAGATATATAAGGGATTAGTCAAAAAGTGTAATGTATAATGCAAAATCTTGGGATTTCAGTTTTTTTGTTATCTATAGTTGTCCCCATATATGAAAATCTGTATGAGACAGCTATCAACCAGAGACCAAATGATGTGGATGCAACTAAATGTCACTCTATGCCTTCAACAATGAGCAAAACCTATATTGTGTAGTTAGCTATAAAGGTTCAACATGACTAAATGTTAAAAAATTCAATCAAGTTAATAGCCTGATATACTATATATAGCTATAAAACAATGTTAAAAAGATATTTGTCAAGACATCAGCCAATGGCTTATTTTTCATCCTTTTATTGCTAAGAAATACTGGTACTTTAAAATTTATGTCAACAAATCACTTTATAACAAAGAAAAGAAATGTTCTATACATTATAATTGTAATGCTCAGTTATTATTTCAATGTTCATGAGTAATGTATATTTCTTTTTCAGATAACTGTGGCTGCATAAAATGGTTGTGTGATATAACTGCAACAGTAAAGAATGTAATTCAGACTATTTTTGTGTATGCTTGAGAAAATGTTTATAATTTTTTTACAAACAAAAAAAAATATGTAAAGATTCTCCATTTTCAACAAGATTGGAAGTTGTAGGTTAACTTGTATTTGACATTACAAAAATTCTTTCTATTTTCCGTTTATACTCATGTCTAGTCAAAACACTTCCAGCAGTTTAAGAATGGATAATCTAAAAGAAAAAGAAAGAAAAAAGAAAAAAAAATGTTCAATTATTGAAATGTATTTTTTTTGCAAATTGTAATGTATATATTTTTGCCATCTTTTTGTTATTTTAGGATTTGAGATACTTTCAAATTTTACAAGTTACTTTATACATGTAGTTAATGCAATTAAATCTGCCGATGTGAATATTCCCACTAAATTTCTTAGCAAAAATTTTAATTATTTTTGTTTTTTTTAGCAACGTTTCAAAATACCTTACCATAGCAAATGCCTCTCTAGTGTAAACTAAAAAGATGAATAATGGTCTGCAGTAAATATATCCCCTTACAACCTTTTCTTTCATGTTAATTTTAACATCTTTAAGATATATGACAAGGGTGTTCTAATGCAGAGGAATTTACAAAGTTAAGAAGTTAGAAATATATTTTTTGCACTTTTTTTGTCATTTTTAGCTGATTTTGGTTTGTAACCAAGGTGATATTTTTTAAAGAATAATTTTACAAAAGGCATAGTTGAAGAACATCTTGTTGAAATTGGATTGGTTGATTTTTGGTGTTAAACACCACTTTAACATGATTTACTATAATTTTGGCTGTAAATTTTTATTTGTGGAGACAGCCAGAGTGCCTGGTGAAAACATCACCTTCATCAGGGAAACGGGCAAACCTTAGTCAAATTAAGAATGAAGTTACACATTTCATGTGAGGGTTCTCAGTGTTGACAGGCTAGTGATACAGTAGTTGAACTACTAATAGGACCACTCTGCCACCATAAGTCGATCAGTACGAAATATTTTATTGAAATGTGTTAGATTTTTTTTATCAATCTATTTTTTAATTTTAATTGTACTATTTTGTTTAATATAACAAGGATGTGGAGTCCGAACAGGGTGAAATTTTGGTCAAAGGGAGGCAATTTATTATACCCCTGTTTAACTCCACATACTTGAAATTCCCTCAATGTTAGGATTTTCATCTACTTGGATATTCATGTTTGTACATTTTTTTTTAATATCAGATGTATACTAGCTAATATTGACTATTATTTAGAGCTCTGTAATAAAAAAAAATAAATGTAAGCAGAGCTCTAGATAATAAGTATGCAGGGTGGGAGAAATCTTGGGTCATTAACAATTGATTTGCTGAAATTTTCAAGAAAGGGGATTTATTGGAAATGCATCTGATATATTTAATGTATAAAACTATATTTAAAAAAAAAAGATGTTAAGATGATGAGGAGAGCCACCTTGTCAGCCGGTAGAGCAGCTCTAAGGGAGATGGTCAATTTAATCTTCACCAAGTCTGAGGCTTTACCATGAAAAATATGTGGTAAGTTTATATATTCCACAAATTTTATGGTAATAATATATATAGGCATTTAACATTATTTTTAAGGGTTCTTTTCTATCAGTGTTTGATTTTAGAGTATCTAGTCTTACATTTGTTTTCTGTCTGGTATCGAGTGAGCTGTGTTGGATAGAAACCAACTGTATGCAAGTTATTATCAATGAATTTGTAAACTTATTTGGGTCGAACAAATTTTTATGCAAAGTCTGTAACTGTTTGAATATTGAATTGATATAGAATCATTTTCATAAAAGCGTGGACAAGACGATTTCTTGGCGCTCTTATGTTATCTATTGACTGGGTCAGATAAGGTGAAAGTTTGTCTGTAACGCCCACTTGTCACATTGAATGTATTATAGACATTTAAACTCGGGTCGCCAAAGGTTCTAAATGCCTACATCAAATAGTACGAATTACTAGCAGAGGGCTAAACCTTGTGTGTTGATTTAAATGTTGAATAAATATTTTCTTTTTTTCTTCTCTTGTGCCTTCATGTACTTTGCTCTTTTATTCTATTTAAATCCCTATTGGAAGGCCTCTGACAGACTGAGTGAGCGTAAAATCACTGTTATCGATAGCCAATTGCAATGGCAAACAAGTTAAAGGTACTGTAAATTCAGAAATTATTATGCAATTATTAATAAATAAATTTGTGTATTTACTGTCTTCTGATTGGTTAAAAGTATTACTTTTATTTTCAATGTTGTCAATTTTATATGGCGCCCACTCTGACACTCTGATTCATTGTATATTCATACGTTGTTATGGTTAATATAAATAATATAAAAAGTTCTTTGAGCCTTATATTTGATAGAAATTTATTTATAATGAATGGCTATAATTTATTTTGAATTTATTGAACCATAAAATTAATTTTTGACTCTTCACATTTTACATAATCCGCGAACCATTCATTAATTGCGATTTTGTAATTTTAGACTAAAATGCGATTTTAATTTTTGCGATATTGAGAAAAATCCTGTTTAATTCATATAAAAAATTTCAAAATGCTAGTTTAAATTATTGCCAATACAACCATATTGCATTTTTCGCAATAATAAAAACATTGCAATAGTTTCTGAATTTACAGTAATTGATTTAGTATTATTACCAACATAAGTATTGGGGTTGTCTACGCTGTTATGAAAATGATTTTAAGAACCATCAAAAGAGAACAAAACCATCCGATTTTGTAATTGAATATTCCAAAATCATTGTCTTATAAATATACGTGCACTTGCACAAGGTCAATTTCTATCTCTAGCAGTTTAAAGTTTATATAGTGAAGATGATAATGTATAACAGGTTTTAATAAATGAAACATAGCATTATTTTGTTAGTCTTCTTAGAGACAGATTGATCTGTAAAACAAGTAATAATTTTTTCATTTTTTTTATATTTAGGTTGTTATAATGATGATGTTTTCATGGTGTTGGGAGTAAGACTTGGATGTCTGATATTGTTAACATGTTGGTAGGTAATCAAGCATCTTTTTAGTAATATAATATTTGAAATCAATTTCATAAGGTTCTTTAGTACCAAAAAAATAATTTTACACTGATGAGATACCGGTTGAATTTTTTTGGTAAATATAAAACAGTTTATAATTCAGAATACCAAATATTTTTTCCATGATTTTTTGTTATCCTAGTGCAATTTTAAATTTAGTACATGTGTAATAATTTTTTTTAGGAAAGTTTAGTATAACTGACTACTTTTATATTCCAGGTTAGCATCAGGTTTCCATTGGGTTACTTGCTGGGATAAAGCTGTTATAAGGTGAGAACTTATTCATCAACATAAAACTTTAATGTGTTTAATAATGTTATAGTGTGATGAATGTCACTAAATAGATTTCAATATATATAGTTTTTTTAATTTACAATTAAAAAATCAGTATTCAATCTTTTCATTTTAAAATAATGTACCCTTTAAAGCAGATACTAGATCTGAAGAAGATATATGAAGGGAGATAACAATAAAATCGGATATTTTGATACTATATATTTTTGAGTAATCAATATAAGTAATAAATAAATTTTTTAACATAGCTTAATGTCTGTTTCTTTATTCCTGTTAGATTATTTTAAAATTAAGAATCAACAATTAAAATTTAACTTTGTTTCTTTTTCAGTCGAAAGAGTTGCTGTTGCTGCTTTCCTTGTATGGTAAAATCCTCAGACTACAATCCTGCAAACCATTGGATGAACTGTTGCTATCTTTTGGAAAAAAACAGCAGATATTTGTCTTATAAGCAGAATGAATTATAAATGCAATTAATTTTAATGCTTTTTATTCAAATTTTAAATATTTATTTCATTATTTTTTCTTGCATTCAATTATTGTTTTGTGATTGAAGAAATATAAAAAAAAACTGTGAAATTATTGTTATTTGAGAGGTCCCAAAGGTATGATGTATGGTTTCACAAGATACCCATAAGACTTGCTTCAGTTTACATATATTTTTTAAGTTATGTACACTGGTTAAGAATTATAAGTCCTTTGTGAAATGATTTTTTCTGGTTAGAAACCTATTAAGTAGGACTTTGATGGCCAAACACTAAAAGGGAATAAAACAAATCCCCTATTAAACAATTTAAGTACTGAGTTTTTGGTGCAATATGAACTAGAAATAAAAATGTTTAGTTAGATGGTTTGTTTTGACTCTGCATTCTTTACATTCATACAAATTAATGGCTGTCAGTTTTATTTATTGGTTTTGTTTATATATTATAAATGCATTTATTCAGCATCTGAGACCACTCAAGTGAAAATAATTACATAGTTTTTGCAGTTTGTCACATTTTCTCATTTTTGTGTGATTGATTTCTATATTTTTTCTCATTTATGATTATTTATATTTTAATGTTTGATTTTGAGGCTTGTACTCAGCTTCTAAACAATTACCCCCCCCACATGTATAACCAGGATCCTGTAAAAGAAATTTTGATTTTGAAGGATGGATGGATAATTAAAATGCAAGATTTTTTTAATGAGCTAGTTCATAATGTAAAAGTCTGCACAAGACATCTAACCCTACCTGAACACATTATTCTGATTTCCAGCTGACCAGTCTTTGCTCCTACTCCTAATTGCTGAATGCTTAGCAGGGGAGCATCAAATACCAATTTTCAATTCTTTGATATGACCCAGGGCAGGACCAAATCCCATGCCCATCTGCACTCATGTTGAGCATAAAAAGGTTATTAAAGAAGATTTGTCTGTCTGTTTGTCCATCATCATCTCTCATCCACAGCTTATAAACTATTGGAAGGTTTTCATTTAAACTTTCAGATTATCTTCTGTATCTAATGGCTGTGTGTATTTTATTTTATTATAATGAAATTTTGGGGTTCTCAATTGTAATGAATGGACCTCCTAAGTATTTGAAAAAAAGGGAAAGAAGCTTCTCATACCACCATTTTATCATGTGAAGGATAGGTTGGTTCAAATATATTTGTTTTTAATCATGTTTTTAGTAGATGGATCTCATTATGACAAAATTTTAATGACTTAAATTCAAAATGAATTTGGGGTTCACACTGATATATATTACCACTGTAGCTTTAATGTAAATTTTATAAGGCTTTGCATAATAACAAGATTTGTGTTTTATCTTGTTTTATCTGATTTTAGTGGTTTTTATGTGATTTTATTTGTTTTTACTGTCAAATCTTGTTATATCAGGCCTTAGTATGATTGAGTTTATATATTTTGATTATATACATGCAATTCAAAATATAAATTTACATAATGAGATCAGACATTTATTATGCTTTTAACTCTTCTTAGTGGATAAAATAGAAAAATGAATGAACATAAATATTGAAGTGGTCATTGAAGATTGACCAAATTACAAGATTTACAAATGCAGAATCTTGCTCTAACTAAATCTATGTTCTTATCAGCTGAACCAACCTATCCTTCAATATGAGTAATAAAATTTTATAAATGGAAAAGTCCATTCTTCAATTGGGGAACCTTTGGATGTGAAAAAAATATACACAATGCCAACAGATACTGAAGATTATTTGAAAGTTTAGGCAAAAACAATTCAATCCTTTAATTTGATTGGAAGTTGTAGACAGATGAGCAAACAGATGATATACTTGCTTACTATGGCACATTTCCTAAAGGATATGGACTATGGGTATGGGTTTTGCTCATGATTGAAGGCTGTAGGTGACTGATAGTTGTTAAATTCTATGTCATTTGGTCTCTGGTGGAGAGTTGTCTCGTTGGCAATCATATCTCCTCTTTATTTTATATGAAATAATTACTTATTACTTCTTGGGCAAAAAGTTCTGGTTCCGAGAAAATAATAAAAAAAAATACTTATATCATACATGTATTGTTAAATAACTATCCTACTTTGATATAAAGAATTGACTTTGGTTAGAAATTGGGAGGAATTATAAAGAAACTTTATATACAATATAAGAGCTTGGGGTTATAAATGTTTAATGAAATGCAGTTAACTATTTCCTTGGTGATCTAATAATTTTTGCACAGATCACAATATTAGTTTATTTAAATAACCCAGTAAATAAATTGAGTACACCTCATAAATGAATTTGATTCATGTATTTTTATGCATTTTTTATCTTAGTATTTACCATTGTATTCCTTGTTATATTTGTAAATGCCTCTTCGTATGTGACAAACTGAGGATTCATATATTTTATGGAATTATATAAATTTATTTTTAAGTTTGGTATTTAAAAGTATTGGAAAGTATCAAGTTTAATATTGAGCAAAAACATATTCCTTTAAGACCTAAGGATATTAAAATTTATGACATGTATCTCAGAACAGAATTGATTTTCTAAATTCTATTTAAACAGCTAGTCTGGGAACTGGTATCAAGAAACTAAAAAGAATCCTCAGCTCTGTCAGTTATTTTGTATAATTGTAATATTTAACCAATGATACCTTACCCACGATGCAGATCCTTTTCCTCCTTTTACTTATAAAGGGACTAAAAACTTATTATTATTACAATTCTTTGGTATTTGTACACACTTGATGGAGCAGAATGGGTCTGGTTTCATTTGGGTATTTTATATTATGATGCATGATAATGATATAAATAAATAGGTAAATAAAAATTTAATTGAGAAAACCTATCTTATATTTTATTTGAGTCTGAATGACAAATAAAGGGGGAAGAGGTTTCTGTGGTCAAGGGTAACACACAGCTGATTTATTGTATGATATGGACGAAGTTGAAAAAGCGAGACTTGGGCATGCTTTTTCCATAAGCAGCAGCTTCAACAATGTATTTGATTGTGATAAGTTCAAGTTAAAGAAAACAACTAGTGGTAGGTCAATGATATTTGGTATGCAGTTATATAAGCATTGAAACATCTTATTTCTAAGGAGATTATTTTGCTTCTCTCCCTCAGTCATAGTCGACTTAAAACTTTTAATTAGTTTACATGTATAAGTTTGTGATTAGGTCAATTGAAAGAGAACTATAAGTGGTATGTCAATGATATTTGGTATACAGATGTATAAGCATTTACAAATCTCAGTTCCATAGAGATTGTTCAGCTCCAGCCTCAGTCATGGTTTATTGACTGAATGTTTTGCATTATTTACATGTGATTTGTGATTAGATCAGTTTAAGATGAGTGACTAATATCTGATATTTGGTATGCAGTTGTATTGGCATTTGCAAGTCTCATTTTCATAGAGATTATTTGGTCCCACTTCCTTATCATGGTTCATGGACTTTGAAACTTTCACAGTTTAACAAGAAACCAATTGATAAGTCATTTTTATACGACTGCAAAAAAATTTTGCGGTCGTATATTGGTATGACGGCGTCGTCATCATCATCGTCGTCCGAAGACACATTGGTTTTTGCACTCTAACTTTAGTTGAAGTGAATGGATCTCTATGAAATTTTACCATAAGGTTCAATACCACAAAAGAAAGGTTGGGATTGATTTTCGGGGTTATGGTACCAACAGTTAAGGAATTAGGGGCCAAAAAGGGGCCAAAAATAAGCATTTTGGTAACTTCCAGACATAACGTGTGTGCTAGTGTATGTATCTTTCTGAAATTGTACTACAAGGTTCCATATCACAAAGGAAAAGCTGGAATTGAGTTTGGGGGTAATTGCCCGAAACGTTTAGGAATAAGGACCAAAAAGGGGCCAAATATAAGTATTTTTCTAGTTTCCAGACAATTACTTGTGTTCAAGTGTATGGATCTCTCTGAAATTGTACTGCAAGGTACCATACCACAAAGGGAAGGCTGGGATTGATTTTGGGGTAATTGCCTCAAAGTTTTAGGAATTAGGGGCCAAAAGGGCAAAAACAAGCATTTTCTAGTTTCAGGACAATAACTTGTGTGTAAGTGTATGGATCTCTATGAAATTGTACTACAAGGTTCCATGTCACAAAGGGAAAGCTGGGTTTGAGTTTGGGGTAATTGCCTAAACGTTTAGGAATTTGGGGCCAAAAAGGAGTTTTGGTCTCAACAGTTTAGGAATTAGGGGCCAAAAGGGTCCAAAATTAAACTTTGTTTGATTTCATTGAAAATTGAACTATAGGGGTTCTTTGATATGCCGAATCTAACTGTGTATTTAGATTTTTAATTTTTGGTCCCTTTTTCAAATTGGTCTACATTAAGGTCCAAAAGGTCCAAAATTAAACTTAGTTTGATTTTAACAAAATTTAATTCTTGGGGTTTTGATATGCTGAATCTAAACATGTACTTAGTTTTTGATTTTGGGCCCAGTTTTCAAGTTGGTCCAAATCGGGTCCAAAATTAAACTTTGTTTGATTTCAACAAAATTGAATATATGGGGTTCTTCGATATGCTGAATCTAAACATGTATTTAGATTTTTGATATTCGGCCTGGTTATCAAATTGGTCCACATTGAGGTTTAGAGGGTCAAAATTGAACTTTATTTGATTTCATCAAAATTTAATTCTTGGGGTTCTTTGATATGCTGAATCTAACCATGTATTTAGATTTTGGATATTGGAATACCACAAAGGGATGGTAAGAATTGTCTTTGGGAGTTTTGGCTCAAAGTGTTAAGGAATAAGGTGCAAAAAAGGGGGGGGAAAGGGTTTGCAGGTTAATGGACAATTACTTAAGTACAAAACATAATTTAAAAGGCAGTGTAAGGTTGGTAATTGAAACTCATTTGAATATCTCACCTAAACTGCTTTTAAATTATTTATATTGAAATTTGCCAAAACTTTATTATTAATAAATTCCATTGGAAATTTGCCAATAACTTTAGTTTAATGAACTTCATTGAAATTTGCCAATATAAAATATTGCTGATGAAGCTTTTTGTTTATCTCACCTAAACTGCTTTTAAATTATGTATATTGAAATTTGCCAAAACTTTATTATTAAATTTCTGATTTATATATAAAAGCAAATAATAATAAGTAATCCTGTGTTAGGATGCTAACACAAAAGTCGCCAAACGGACCCCAACCATTGTTCTGCTGTTTCCATGGTAACGGCAGCCATTTTGAAATTTCATAGTTGGATAGCACATCTACACATGACAGGTCACATTACTTACAAGTTTCATAAAAATTGGACTAATTTTCAAATTTAGGCATTCGTGTTTCCATGGTTACGGTGGCCATTTTGGAAATTCCAAAGTCAAACGCCACATCTACATAAAACAGTTAACATTTGTGTAAAGTTTCATTAAGTTTGAAACATTTTGAATTTTTTGACATTTTTGCAGTTTCCATGGTAACGGCAGCCATTTTGAAAATTCTAAAGTCGGATGTCACATCTACACATGACAGGTCACATTACTGTCAAGTTTCATAAAGATTGGACCAAATCTAGATTTTTCGCATTTTTGTTGTTTCCATGGCAACGGCGGCCATTTTGGAAATTCCACAGTCAAATTCCAAATCTACATACACTCGTTAACATCTCTGTAAAATTTCATTAAATTTAAAGCATTTTAAAAAAAATTCACATTTTTGCAGTTTCCATGGTAACGGCGGCCATTTTAAAAATTCCAAAGTCGAATTACAGCTACATATGGTGCTACCTGTAATAATCTATCATTATATAACATAAAAAGTACATAGGAATAATTCAACACTATCACATGACTAATCACATGACTATTGTTCTAGAATGTTCCATGAAAATTGACCCCCAAAATAATGCCAAGATGACCCCGGCTGAAATAAAAATGTGGAATGGACACCTGGACATCGGTCTCTTGTATTACACAAAACTTAAAGGTTCTACCAGTAGCGAATCAATAGTCGAAAATGACCCCACCCATGTTCCGGCCCCAAGAAGTGCCAAGTTGACCCCATTTTAAATAAAAATAGCGAATGCACCCTAGGGATACTACCCCAACATCATACCAAATATAAAGTTTCCATCATTTAAGGCTTGGAAGAAAATGGTCGGACAAATTAGGGTTAAGAAGAATAATAATAATAATAATAACAAGTAATCCTGTGTTAGGATGCTAACACAAAAGTCGCCAAAACGGCCCCCAACCATTGTTCTGCTGTTTCCATGGTAACGGCAGCCATTTTGAAATTTCATAGTCGGATAGCACATCCACACATGACAGGTCACATTACTTACAAGTGTCATAAAAATTGGACCAATTTTCAAATTAAGGCATTTGTGTTTCCATGGTTACGGTGGCCATTTTGGAAATTCCAAAGTCAAATGCCACATCTACATAAGACAGTCAACATTTGTGTAAAGTTTAATTAAGTTTGGAGCATTTTGAATTTTTTGACATTTTTGCAGTTTCCATGGTAACGGCAGCCATTTTGAAAATTCCAAAGTCGGATGGCACATCTACACATGACAGGTCACATTACTGTCAAGTTTCATAAAGATTGGACCAAATCTAGATTTTTCGCATTTTTGTTGTTTCCATGGCAACGGCGGCCATTTTGAAATTCAAAGTCAAATTCCAAATCTACATACACTTGTTAACATCTCTGTAAAATTTCATTAAATTTGAAGCATTTTAAAAATTTCACATTTTGCAGTTTCCATGGTAACGGCGGCCATTTTAAAATTCCAAAGTCGAATTACAGCTACATATGGTGCTACCTGTAATAATCTATCATTATATAACATAAAAGTACATAGGAATAATTCAACACTATCACATGACTAATCACATGACTATTGTTCTAGAATGTTCCATGAAAATTGACCCCTAAAATAATGCCAAGATGACCCCGGGCAGAAATAAAAATGTGGAATGGACACCTGGACATCGGTCTCTTGTATTACACAAAACTTAAAGGTTCTACCAGTAGCGAATCAATAGTCGAAAATGACCCCACCCATGTTCCGGCCCCAAAAAGTGCCAAGATGACCCCATTTGAAATAAAAATAGTGAATGCACCTGTAGGATACTACCCCAACATCATACCAAATATAAAGTTTCCATCATTTAAGGCTTGGAAGAAAATGGTCGGACAAATTAGGGTTAAGAAGAATAATAATAATAATAATAATAATAATAATAATAAGAAACGGGATGTGTAAATTAATATATTATAGTATTGAAACGGGAATAGCAAGTCTCCAAATTTTCAATTGCACACACCAAACAGGATGTGTATTAATATATTAAGTAATAGCAAGAAATCTTCAATTGCACAGTATTGCGCAATAGCAAGAAATATCCAATAGCACAATATTGCGCAATATCCAATAGCACAATATTGCAATAGAAATTGTCAATTGTACAGTATTTCGCAATAGCAAGAAATATTCAATTGCACAGTATTGCGCAATTGCAAGAAATATTCAATTGCACAGTATTGTGCAAAGAAGATACTTTGTATAAATTGCTTATTTCTTGACCAATTTCAATGGAGTTTTATTCTTGAATTCTTGGGGTTCTTTAATATGCTGAATCTAACTGTGTATTAAGTTTTGGATTGTGGTCCCCGTTTTAAATTGGTCCACATTGAGGTCCAAAGGGTCCAAAATTAAACTTTGTTTGATTTCATCAAAATTGAATTATTGGGGTTCTTTGACATGCCGAATCTAACGTGTATTGAGATTCTTAATTTTGGTCCCGTTTTCAAATTGGTCTACATTAAGGTCCAAAGGGTCCAAAATTAAACTTAGTTTGATTTTAACAAAATTGAATTCTTAGGGTTCTTTGATATGCTGAATCTAAACATGTATTTAGATTTTGATTATGGGCCCAGTTTTCAAGTTGGTCCAAATCGGGGTCTAAAATTAAACTTTGTTTGATTTGAACAAAAATTGAATATATGGGGTTCTTTGATATGCTGAATCTAAACATGTATTTAGATTTTTGATTATGGGCCCAGTTTTCAAGTTGGTCCAAATCAGGGTCCAAAATTAAACTTTGTTTGATTTCAACAAAAATTGAACTATAGGGTTCTTTGATATGCGAAACCTAACTGTGTATTTAGATTTTAATTTTGGTCCCTTTTCAAATTGGTCTACATTAAGGTGCAAAGGGTCCAAAATTAAACTTAGTTTGATTTTAACAAAATTGAATCTTGAGGTTCTTTGATATGCTGAATCTAAACATGTACTTAGTTTTTGATTTTGGGCCCAGTTTTCAAGTTGGTCCAAATCGGGTCTAAAATTAAACTATGTTTGATTTCAACAAAATTGAATATATGGGGTTCTTCGATATGCTGAATCTAACCATGTATTTAGATTTTTGATATTCAGGCCTGGTTATCAAATTGGTCCACATTGAGGTTTAGAGGGTCAAAAATTGAACTTTATTTGATTTCATCAAAAATTGAATTCTTGGGGTTCTTTGATACGCTGAATCTAACCATGTATTTAGATTTTGGATATTGGAATACCACAAAGGGATGGTAAGAATTGTCTTTGGGAGTTTTGGCTCAAAGTGTTAAGGAATAAGGTGCAAAAAAGGGGGGGAAAAGGGTTTGCAGGTTAATGGACAATTACTTAAGTACAAAACATAATTTAAAAGGCAGTGTAAGGTTGGTAATTGAAACTCATTTGAAAATCTCACCTAAACTGCTTTTAAATTATTTATATTGAAATTTGCCAAAACTTTATTATTAATAAATTCCATTGAAATTTGCCAATAACTTTAGTTTAAAGAACTTCATTGAAATTTGCCAATATAAAATATTGCTGATGAAGCTTTTTGTTTATCTCACCTAAACTGCTTTTAAATTATGTATATTGAAATTTGCCAAAACTTTATTATTAAATTTCTGATTTATATATAAAAGCAAATAATAATGATAAGGCAAGAGATACACACCAAACAGGATGTGTAAATTAATATATTAAGTATTGTGCAATAGCAAGAAATTTTCAATTGCACAGTATTGCGCAATAGCAAGAAATCTTCAATTGCACAGTATTGCGCAATAGCAAGAAATATCCAATAGCACAATATTGCGCAATAGCAAGAAATTGTCAATTGTACAGTATTTCGCAATAGCAAGAAATATTCAATTGCACAGTATTGCGCAATTGCAAGAAATATTCAATTGCACAGTATTGTGCAAAAGAAGATACTTTGTATAAATTGCTTATTTCTTGACCAATTTCAATGGAGTTTTATTCTTGAATTCTTGGGGTTCTTTAATATGCTGAATCTAACTGTGTATTATGTTTTGGATTTTGGTCCCCGTTTTAAATTGGTCCACATTGAGGTCCAAAGGGTCCAAAATTAAACTTTGTTTGATTTCATCAAAAATTGAATTATTTGGGTTCTTTGACATGCCGAATCTAATCGTGTATTGAGATTCTTAATTTTGGTCCCGTTTTCAAATTGGTCTACATTAAGGTCCAAAGGGTCCAAAATTAAACTTAGTTTGATTTTAACAAAATTGAATTCTTAGGGTTCTTTGATATGCTGAATCTAAACATGTATTTAGATTTTGATTATGGGCCCAGTTTTCAAGTTGGTCCAAATCGGGTCTAAAATTAAACTTTGTTTGATTTGAACAAAATTGAATATATGGGGTTCTTTGATATGCTGAATCTAAACATGTATTTAGATTTTTGATTATGGGCCCAGTTTTCAAGTTGGTCCAAATCAGGGTCCAAAATTAAACTTTGTTTGATTTCAACAAAAATTGAACTATAGGGGTTCTTTGATATGCCGAATCTAACTGTGTATTTAGATTTTTAATTTTTGGTCCCTTTTTCAAATTGGTCTACATTAAGGTGCAAAGGGTCCAAAATTAAACTTAGTTTGATTTTAACAAAATTGAATTCTTGAGGTTCTTTGATATGCTGAATCTAAACATGTACTTAGTTTTTGATTTTGGGCCCAGTTTTCAAGTTGGTCCAAATCGGGTCCAAAATTAAACTTTGTTTGATTTCAACAAAAATTGAATATATGGGGTTCTTCGATATGCTGAATCTAACCATGTATTTAGATTTTGATATTCAGGCCTGGTTATCAAATTGGTCCACATTGAGGTTTAGAGGGTCAAAAATTGAACTTTATTTGATTTCATCAAAATTGAATTCTTGGGGTTCTTTGATACGCTGAATCTAACCATGTATTTAGATTTTGGATATTGGAATACCACAAAGGGATGGTAAGAATTGTCTTGGGAGTTTTGGCTCAAAGTGTTAAGGAATAAGGTGCAAAAAGGGGAAAAGGGTTTGCAGGTTAATGGACAATTACTTAAGTACAAAACATAATTTAAAAGGCAGTGTAAGGTTGGTAATTGAAACTCATTTGAAAATCTCACCTAAACTGCTTTTAAATTATTTATATTGAAATTTGCCAAAACTTTATTATTAATAAATTCCATTGGAAATTTGCCAATAACTTTAGTTTAATGAACTTCATTGAAATTTGCCAATATAAAATATTGCTGATGAAGCTTTTTGTTTATCTCACCTAAACTGCTTTTAAATTATGTATATTGAAATTTGCCAAAAACTTTATTATTAAATTTCTGATTTATATATAAAAGCAAATAATAATGATAAGGCAAGAGATACACACCAAACAGGATGTGTAAATTAATATATTAAGTATTGTGCAATAGCAAGAAATTTTCAATTGCACAGTATTGCGCAATAGCAAGAAATCTTCAATTGCACAGTATTGCGCAATAGCAAGAAATATCCAATAGCACAATATTGCGCAATAGCAAGAAATTGTCAATTGTACAGTATATTCAATTGCAATAGCAAGCAAAATATTCAATTGCACAGTATTGTATTGCGCAATTGCAAGAATTGCTATTCAATTGCACAGTATTGTGCAAAAGAAGATACTTTGTATAAATTGCTTATTTCTTGACCAATTTCAATGGAGTTTTATTCTTGAATTCTTGGGGTTCTTTAATATGCTGAATCTAACTGTGTATTAAGTTTTTGGATTTTGGTCCCCGTTTTTAAATTGGTCCACATTGAGGTCCAAAGGGTCCAAAATTAAACTTTGTTTGATTTCATCAAAAATTGAATTATTGGGGTTCTTTGACATGCCGAATCTAACCGTGTATTGAGATTCTTAATTTTTGGTCCCGTTTTCAAATTGGTCTACATTAAGGTCCAAAGGGTCCAAAATTAAACTTAGTTTGATTTTAACAAAAATTGAATTCTTAGGGTTCTTTGATATGCTGAATCTAAACATGTATTTAGATTTTTGATTATGGGCCCAGTTTTCAAGTTGGTCCAAATCGGGGTCTAAAATTAAACTTTGTTTGATTTGAACAAAAATTGAATATATGGGGTTCTTTGATATGCTGAATCTAAACATGTATTTAGATTTTTGATTTTGGGCCCCGTTATCAACTTTGTCCACATTGAAGTCAAAAGGGTCCAAAATTAAACTTTGTTTGATTTCATCAAAAATTGAACTCTTGGGGTTCTTTGATATGCTGAATCTAACCATGTATTTAGATTTTGGATATTGGACCATTATAGGTGAATGTCCAATTTAAAATTTTTAAGTTCTTAGACCACATTCATTCTGTGTCAGAAACCTATGCTGTGTCAAATATTTAATCACAATCCAAATTCAGAGCTGTATCAAGCTTGAATGTTGTGTCCATACTTGCCCCAACTGTTCAGGGTTCGACCTCTGCAGTCGTATCAAGCTGCGCCCTGCACAGCATTTTATTTTAGTTTATAACGATTTTATTTGCTCATAGATACAAAAAGGATCGGACACAAGTTTAACCAACTTATGAAGTCTTCTCCTTTACATAATATTACAATAACAATTATACAGAGCATGCACAGTTCAGTAGATCTGGGAACAGTATATCTAAGTTCCTGAGTAGATATATATTAAAGGTAATAGTAAAATGGGGCACAATTAACAAGGAAAAGGATAGAGAATTGAGAAAAGAAAAATATAAATAAAAGAAAAAAAAGAAAAATAGGAAATAATACAAATATTAAAAAAAAAATAATAAAATAAATGAAACTCTGTGGACACGGTGTTTTTGTTCATTCATATCTTATTTGATTATACTACAAGGAATCTTTTTGATTTTTTTATATATTTAAAGACTTCTTTAAAATTTCACAGTTTTCCTCGTATGTTAAAGTTTGGCTACCCTCAGTGAGCAACTGTAGATTTATTGTCACTTGTAAACGATGAATGTTGGTTAATAGATCGTTCCTTATATCAGCGTATTTATTGCAATTAAAGAAGAAATGACATGAATCCTCACGCGGAGCGCCACAAGCACAATATGGACTTTGTATTATATTTGATTCAAATAGGTCGTTATTTAGAAATGAGGCTGAACATCGCAGCTGTGTTAAAATTACACTCAATTTCCGCGGACCATACATAAAATGCTTAGGTACAGTCGTTGCTTCGTATGTATTATTAAACAAATAGCGTTTGAACTTAGATAGGGTATCAAGTGTACGGATAGAATTATCATGTTTGTTCCATTCTCTGATGGACGAGGGAATAAATGCAGAATTTGTTAAGGAGAGTCGACAAAAGGGGACTATTAAGTCATTGCCATTACGCAGTGGATAAACAGTTGTACTTTGTATAGTTGGGGGAATTAAACCACATAAATATTGTGGAGCGAGACCATTGTACATCTTATAAAATAATTGGAGTTTTCATCTGTGCTTCCTACTGTGAAGGGGTTCCCAGCCAGTCTCTAAATATAAATATTCGGTTTCAGTAAAGATTGGCAGTCCTGTTACAATCCTCGCAGCTTGCAGTTGACGTTTTTCTAATTTGTTTCAATAGCAAATACCACAATTGTCCCACACTTCGCAAGCATACTCAAATATAGGACGAGATACATTTTTTCTAAGTTCTGTCTTTTCATCTTAAATTTTAATTTTCTTAAGACTCCTAAATGCTTTGTGATATTTTTGGAAATATTTTCTACGTGCTCATTCCACTTTGCGTCCTGGGAGAGAGTTACACCTAAGTGTTTATGACTTGATGTGTTAGATATTGATCTTCCATTGAAAGAAAAACTTAAATTACTTGGAATCTTAGTATTTGAGCAAATCATTATTTCCGTTTTATCTGGGTTAAAGGACATTAATCAATTTTTTTACCAATCATTGAGTTTGTTTAAATCATGATTAACTACTACCTCTAAGTCTGTAATGATTGCGGTGGAATATCCCAGCGACGTATCATCAGCAAAAAGTCAATCAGTGAAATTAAATTTTCGCCAATATCATTTATATACAGCAAAAATAAAAGGGAACCGAGAACAGAGCCTTGGGGGTACCCCCGCAGAAACAATGGACAATGACGAAGACGAATCTCTGATAACTACTTTTTGTTTTCTTTGAAAAAGATAATTTTTAGTCCATGCAAGTAAATTTCCCTTTATTCCATCAGAATTCATTTTATATACAAGTCCATTATGCCATACTTTATCAAATGCTTTGGAAAAATCACAGAATACGAAACAACTGAATTCTTTTTTTTTTCAAGAGAATTTAATATAGTGTTATAAAGTTCAATAAGTTAATGTACAGCTGAATGTTTTGGTAAAAATCCTGACTGATACATATAAATAAGTTTGTTCCTATGTAGATGGTTATAAATATGTTTGTAGACTACCCTCTCCATTACTTTTCCTACACAACTAATTAGGGATGCATCTGCT
This sequence comes from Mytilus coruscus, assembly GCA_017311375.1. Lineage (NCBI taxonomy): Eukaryota > Metazoa > Mollusca > Bivalvia > Mytilida > Mytilidae > Mytilus > Mytilus coruscus. Next base: position 103,579,207 of record CM029595.1, read on the forward strand.
TTCTTAAATATGGCAATTACATTGGCTATTTTCCATGAAGAAGGGTATTTACCTTGGGACAGGGATTTATTAAATATAATTTTAAGGGGTTTTGCAATTTTTTGGGGGGATATTTTAAGCATCCTGTGACTGATTCTGTCTGGCCCAGATGCTTTTTTAGGATCAAGAGTAAGAAGTATATCGACTATTTCACTCTCTGTTATTTGAATATCACTAATTATACTTTCCGTTCTATTCTCAAATGGGGGCATCTCAATATTTTGTTCCTCAAGTTTTGATATTGATAAGTCAATGGTGTTGGGTATGCAGTTTTATAAGCATTAGCATTTCCATGGTGTTTTTATTTTGCCCTGAACCGTCAGTCATGGTTCATTGCATAGATAACAAGTTTAAATATTGCAATATAATTTCAACATTTGCATTATACCACCAAAAACGCAAGACATATCTCTGTGTCAACAGTTTATATTTCCATCTCTTGGTATCTTTCAACATCATGTTTTGAGTTTTAAATGTCACAGAAATTTCTTTGCTAGTTTAAACAAGACTTGACACAAATGATACTTAGGAGTTACATGACAGAAATGTTCATTGGATTTGCTGATTACCTGATTGGCTGCCAAGTCTTTAAATAGATCTAGAATTCTAAAATGATCTAGTTTATATAAAGGCTCATCAGATACAAAAGACAGGGATACAGATCTAGCAGTGGATGCTCCTGATATAAAACTTCATAATCCAGACTGAAGAAGAATGAGTTAATCAATGTCTTGTATGCAGTTGCCTTATGGTCTGGTTTAATCTGGCATATGAACATTATCTTGATTCCATTTTTAAGGGTATGTGTACATTATTTGTTTTCAAAATAATTTGACAGTTTTATGTGTAATAAGGACAATTAATTCTCTTATGGTTATTGCCTGTGATCTATTTCTCACATGAAGAGATACATTTTGTATCACATTGCATGGATTTGGATAAGAAAAAGGTTAACGAAAAATTTGTTAATTTGAGTGGCTTATCCTGCACCATTTGGTCATCATTTAGTTTCCATGATTTGGTCTGTTCTCGGTCAGATTCTCTAGGTCAACAATGTATGGTGTACAGAATGATTGTAATGTGAATATGAAGTTTGTTCTGTGTCCCGGATAATCATGCTCGCAAACATTTTAAACTCCGCAACACTATGTGCCTGACATAAGGAAGGAACCGATTATCCATTGGTTGTTGCTGGTTGCTGTCTGTCATTTTCTCATTGATGTAGTACGTGTTAATTAAATCAGGCCGATGGTTTTCTTTTTTGAATTGTTTCCCTCGTCATATTAGGGCCTTTTATAGCTTATTATATGGTACATAGGTTTTGCTCATTGTTAAAAGACGTGCGGTGACTCAAGTCAGTGATAATCAATCCTGTATTAAGGTGGTACCCAACACCTTGACTAATATTAATTTGGCTCGTTTAATTTTCATAAAATTTTGACAAAATGTTTACTTTGACCCTTTGACAAAAAAATAATTTCAAAAAATTTGAACCAACCACTTTATCAGAAAAATTTCATTGGTTATATAGCAGTTTTGACAAACACTAATTTTGATCATTGAGAAGCTTACTATTTCCTTAACAATACAACGTGATTAAAACGTTTAGCTGATTTTTACAGAGTTATCTCCCTGTAGTGTTAGGTACCACCTTAAGGGCATACGATACAGTTTGATCCCGTATTTACATTTTGATAAACATTTCCATATAGACTATTTTTTACCTGATTAAATCAAATATGTAATAAAAAATATACCTTCATGTGCTACTTTTTCAGTAAGATGAGGTCAAAATTTTGTATATTTTTCTCAAAATTCGGATTTGTGGCCGTATTTTCCCTTTCGAAAGAAAGACATAACTTTTTGTTTTTTTTCCTTTTCGAAAGAAAGACATAACTTTTTTGTTTTAAAAGATAAACACAAATGGTTTTTTGTTAAATAATTTGTAATTTCTGTATTTTATAAGTATCCTAAAAATTTATACATTTTTTATTCAGAAATAACTCATATTTATCAAATGTTCATGAATGTAGAAAAAAACATCATTTTTTGCTGTATATTTATCAAATTTTAAAAAATTGCACTATTTACGTTTTCATGATAATTGGCACACATAATCTTCTCGCGTAATCAAACCAAATGGCATTTTAAAAAAGAGGGGTCCATGAACTAGTTTTCAAGTTAAATCAGTTTGAATGATAAAAATCAGTCGAAAACTGAATCTTTTCCCGATAAGTCACAGTTTGACGTCGCGAAAATAATGTAATGGAATTTGCTTTTATGTCACGTTTATATTATTGAAATAGCTTTTACACGGCTTTATGGTCGTTTTGCTATTTGGGTTTGTCGGTCCACTTCCGATAGGACCGGCCGGGACACCCTCGTTCTGACGATGTCCCGGCCGGCCCGGTGGCCCGGCCCGTGCTGCACGGAAGATTATGACGTCAGACTTAACGGAAAAACAATTGGAACAAGACGGAATCTACTGTCCGTAACTTCCTTGATCTTTGAATTCACTTTATTTAGGTGAGATACTGTTCTAACCGTACATATAAATTATACTTGTAAATTTGATTGCTACAATTTGTAACTTGATGTGTATTTTATTCACGTAGAATAAATTATTCTAGCTTGAAAGCAATTCTTTTATTATCCAATATTCCGTGAACTTGGGAAAATCTATTCCCGTTATTGGGGGCTCGTCCGTCGGGATATTTGGACAGAAACTGATAAAATTTTCAAGAGAAAATATATTTTTCTATGAAAATAAAATATCGGTAGTACAAAAATGTCTTCAGCTAAGAAGATTTTTTCAAATCTTGGGGCTAGTTTCAACAGACTGCTTCTGGGCAGTGAAACTGAAATTGGAAAAGAAATTCCGTGTAACAGTAAGGAATCGAATACTCTCTCCTATGGCAATCAAGTTTATAAGTTTTCAGAAAATAAAAATGAACAAATTTATTCTATGGCATTCCTGAATATCATAGGTATTACAAAACGTCAAAGGGACAAATTTACACACCATAATAAATTGTTTTAAAATGTGTTTTGTTTAGCAGGAAAAAATGTACTAGCGTCTAATTTAACCTAACCACCCGTTCATACATGTACATGAACTTTTAAGGTGAAAATGGAAGTTTGGGTCGAATAAGTCGACCACGCGAACTGTATTTAAGTGAGTCTTGATGGTAGTTAACGCCAATTGCGTCACTATCCGTTACAAGAAAAGTATCTATTGCTTCTATCTCTGTGTCGTTAGATTCCTGAGATTCAGACTCAAATAGTGTTTTGAAAGACGAATCAACATTTAACAACTGATTTTCAATTCCGTCCCCTTCCACCCTTTTTAAATGGTCAACGTGTACTATTTTCATTTTCGCGTTATGACACGACTGAATTTGATAAGTGACATCCGCAATTTTTCTTATTATTTTAAATGGCCCTGTCCAGCCAAGTCCTAATTTTTGTTTAGCATGCGGCGGATACCAATACCAGACTAATTGGTCCTTTGTGAAATTCCGCGGCTTTAGTTTAACATCGTAATAATGTTTTGCCTATGGAAGCTGGCTTCGAGTTTTTCATGCGCAAAATCGAAAGATCGTTGCATAGCTTCTTTTACCCACTCTATATATCTAATCGGGCAATCAATATTGCCTTTATTAGGAGGCGAGCCAACAATCACGTCCAATGGAAGACGTATTTCGCGTCCTAACATGAGAAGGTTAGGAGTACATTTTGTGCTTTCATGAACAGCGGCACGGTAAGCCATCATTATAAACGGAAGATGATCATTCCAATCTGAACGATTTTCGTCTACATACATTGCGAGCATGTTTTGAGCAGTACGGTTATACCTCTCGACCATGCCGTCCGATTGAGGTCTGTAGGGGGTAGCTCTTGACTTGTCAATACCTAACAATTTGCATATTTCAGAAAATAAATTTGACTCGAACTCCCGCCCCTGATCCGTATGAATTCTAGCTGGTGTCCCAAAACGACAGATGAATTCCGTAGTCAATTTATCCGCTACTGATTGGGCCGTATGATTCTTTAAAGCGTATGCCTCCTTCCATTTAGAAAAGTAGTCACCAACTACCATAATGTATTCATTTTGATCGTCCGTCATAGGCAAGGGTCCCATGATATCGATCGCGATGCATTCTAATGGACTTGTAACGGAACAATGTTGCATAGGATATTTGCCCATTCCCGGCTCAGGCTTACGTTTCGCACACGACGGGCACGTTTGATACCACCTAGCAACATCACTGGTCATTAATGGCCAATAAAACCGACTTCGAACCTTAAGTAAGGTTTTTTCGCGACCTAAATGACTGGCTGTACGGTTATTGTGTAACTGTTGCATTATTTCTTTTCGCAGTTCTCTCGGTGCAACCAGTTGGTTAGTAATAGATCCGTCAATTTCGTAAAATTTACGATATAGAAGCTCGTTTTGCGTAAACAGTAAATCCCATTGTCTTAGTAAGGCGGATAACTCCTGATTAGGAGTATTCACGACCGGTTTTTCATTTCCATTTTTAAGAAACTGCATTACAGTACTGAGGTTACTGTCTTCTTGTTGCAGTCTTAAAATTTCCTCGTTGTCCCATTGTTCGACCCAGTTCGACTGAGTGATGTCAGGTAATTCGCTACTTTTCGAAGGATTATTATTTCCTTTGCTTATCGCATTCACGCTGCATGACATGTTGATTTTGCATTCTTGGCAATCCTCTCGTTTACATCGGCGTCTAGGCACTCTTGAAAGTGCATCTGCGTTGCCGTGTGCACTACCCTTACGGTGTTGCATGGTCATGTCATACGTGTCTAACAAGGATATCCATCTCGCCACCATTCCTTCTGGTTCTTTGAAATTTTTCAACCAGACTAACGAAGAGTGGTCTGTGCGGAGGAGAAAATTTCTCCCATACAGGTAGTACTTAAACTGTTTAACGAACACAACCACAGCCAAACGTTCACGGTAAGTAGTACAGTACTTTACTTGAGACCTAGACAAAGTTTTGCTGCCATACGCTATAACACGTTCTTCACCGTTTTGTATTTGGGACAACACCGCTCCTATTCCGTATTAGCTAGCATCTGTGTCTAAAATGGACGGATCATTCTGTGTGGGATAAGCTAAAATTGGGGACGATGTTAGTGCCTCACGAAGCTTTAAAAACGCGTCTTCGCTGTTGCCTGTCCATTGGAATTTTTGATTTTTGCGGGTAAGTTGTGTTAAAGGAAAAGCGATATCGGAAAAGTTAGGAATAAATTTCCTATAATAAGATGCTATAACTAGGAAGCTTCGTACATCACTTATGTTTGCGGGCCTTGGTCAATTCTGTACGGCGTTTATTTTCGCCGGGTCACATTTAACTCCGTGTTCTGATACTATATGACCCAAGTACTTTATTTCGTCGCGGAAAAATGCACACTTTTTCGGCTTAAGTTTTAAATTTGCTTTACGGAATCTGCCAAATACAGATCTCAGATTTTCTAAAGTCTGCGCGAACGTTTTGCCAAATATAATAACGTCATCTAAATAGACGAGACATTTTTCCCATTGAAGACCGGACATCACTAGCTCCATTAACATCTCAAAAGTCTTCGGACTGTTTACTAGACCAAATGGCATATGTTTGAACTGAAATAAACCCTTGTGGGTTACAAATGCGGTCTTTTCTCTGTCCTCTTTACAAACAGAAACTTGATGGAAACTACTCGCAAGGTCGGCGGTACAGAAGTATTTTGCTCCCGACAATGCATCCAACGACTCATCGATGCGCGGGAGAGGAAATGCGTCTTTTTTCGTGAATCTCTTGAGTTTTCTATAATCGGCGCAGAAGCGCGTAGTCCCGTCTGCCTTGGTCACGAGAACAATATTGGCTCCCCACGCTGAAATACTAGGTTCAATAATGCCTTGTTTGAGCATTTTGTCAATTTCTGTTTCGGCAATTTTTCGCTGCGACATAGGCAATCGCCGTAACGGTAATTTAATCGGTTTAGAATTTCCGGTATCGATTTCGTGTTGGACTAGGTCAGTATGACCTAATTGTCCATCAGGTCCTAAAAAAATATCCGTATACTCGTTAATGACGCTTGCTTAACTTTCTCGTTCTTTTATAGATAGCCTTTCTGAACTGTTCTCAACGAGCGGACGCAGATGTTCTGGTAATTTATTTCCGGTAACAGACAAATTCTGTTCTATTTTACTTTCACTAGTTGCAACAGCCAAAACCTGTTCAGCAGGCTGAACAGATGCCACCTGTATATTTTTTTTCAAAATCCTAGATTCATGGGTAGGGTTTAATATTGAGAATACAACTTTTGATTCGGTCATTTTGACTAGAGACTTAAGCATTAAAAGATGAGAACCACCCTTAAATGTTTCTAATGGTTCTAAACAACCATCTTGATTTCCTGTGAAATGACCCCTTATTTCACCCTCAACAAAAATTTCAGAGTTGGCTGGTATGTGCACGGTCTCGGTCAAATGAACTCTTGCACAGACACGACTCGTAGAAACTTGATTATGCAATTTAATTTCAAAATATGGCGACATCAGAAACCCCTCAGCAGTGTCAATAGACACACGGTTTCTACCCAAAAAATCCATGCCCAAAATACCCGACAGATCATCTAAATTTGCTACAATGACATTTTGGTCTATGGACACTCCATCAAAACAAAGTGGAACACTGGTCATACCAAACACTTCCAGCGAATCTCCGTCGGCGATAGTAAGCTTAGTGGATACCCTTTTTAAATCGGATGCTCTTAATCTTATGTCTTTATAAAATTCACTTGAAATTAAAGTGACATCTGAGCCTGTATCAACAAGCATATTCAGATCTGTGTCGTAAATTTTTGTACTAGCAAACAAACAATTCTGAGAAATACTAGACAATCTTATCCAAGAATTTGGCCTATCAGAATTTTCAAACAAACAAAACTTATTTTTGACTGAGTTATCGGCCGTGAACTCAGTCCGAACTAGTTTAAATCGTCGGATGGTGTGCCATTGTCTTGACTCTGAGATCTACTATAACTTTTATTTTTCAGAGCCGGACAATCCCTTTTATAGTGACCCTCTTCTTTACAGTAAAAACACTGGATTTTACTCCTATTTGTACTATCCTTGTTTTGACGTGAACCCCTGTAAACTACATTGTCATTTTGTTTTTGCAACATAGTCTCCATAGACTTTTGAACACCCTGTAAACTTTCCATCATTGACTTTTGAACTTCCTGCATTCCCTCTACCAATTTAGTAAATATAGAAGACTGTGAACAATTTTGGTCCACCTTCTCATTTACATTTATTGATGTACATATGGGTGAAATTAAGTCCTCATCTTGGGGCTTCTTAATCACAGGAGAAATTTGACTTCCCTCAAAAGCTTCGAACTCCAAAGCCAATGATATTGCCCTATCAAGTGTTGTGGGGTGTGAAAATTGGACATGCCTTTTCAGTCCAGGGTTTGCTAAGCCGGATATATACTGTTCAATTATAAGACTCTCCCTAATGTTAAGAGGAATTGTAGGAAAAGCATGAGCTGCTAATCTTTTAAGGGAATAGCCATAGTTTGATACCGATTCATCTCGTCTCCGTCTTCTATTTCTAAACTCACAGCGATAAGCTGTTTCTCTTTCAGGCGGGCAAATCTCTGGGTCAATGAAAATTTTAACCTCCAATAATTTGACAAATCATCCCTTGATAGTTCACTAAGTGCACGTTGAGCAATGCCCCTTAAACACATGGCCAACTGGGAAGCCATTTCATATTCAGACCATTGATTCCAAAGGGCGACTTGTTCAAAGTGGCATATATAGTCGGGCCACTCTGCATGTTTACCGTCATAGGTATCTGGGTCTTTTTGTTTCTTATATTGTTTCTGTGAACAGTTATACATATTTGATGATGTATTTAATTGGTCACCCCCTATCTGACCGTAGATATTTGGATTTTGGGTAAGACCTGAGTTATGTTGCCAATTAGAATTTACTGGTCCCCTATTTATAGAATTCCTTAGGTCCCCATTATACACCTGCCTTTCACCACCAAAGTGAATTAGCTTTGTAATCAGCAGTATTTGAATTGCTCTTGATATTTGACAACATGTTATTTTCTCCACTTGAATGTGGAATTCTACCAAAAATATTTTGGTCTTCAGATGAATTAATGTCGCGGCGAAACGGCCAGTTATTTGATTTCGGACCCCCATATGAAAAATTGTCTGTACCTGTTGCAAATTTATTAAGTGTTTCAGGCTCCCTTGATAGTGTTTTTGATTGAAAGCAATTTGTTTGGTATTGTTGCCCAATATTTGTATTTCTGTTCTGCGTAATCGAGTCACGATTTTGGTTATTATCATGCAAAACGCGTTCAAATAACACATTTTCCCAATTTTATCCCCTCTCACATTCCTGAGGAATGACGTTGGTCATGTGATCTCCGGTCGAGATCGTTTAAACGATACGCCATATTACGTCACGTCTCTGATGTGTATGCATTAATGTATTATCATTCTGACCATTACGATCCTCTACATTCGTTATGTATGACTGGTCAAGTAAGGGATAATCACGAGGACTATCAACAAATGTTAAATTGTGTTTTGAGCCGAAAATGCCATGTGAAACTGGTGTTGAAATATTGTCATAATTGACGGCGTCCTGTTGACGTTGTTCAAAGAAAGTATCTTTGTTTAAATTACTTGTGATCATGTCTGGTTCTCGGGAAGTGATACATTCACGAATTACAGAAGGAGAATTTCTGTCTTGTTCATTGATATTAATATGACGAACCACAGAAGGAGTTGTTGTGTTTTGTTCGTTTGACAAATGTGTACTAAAATCCCGATTGTGTGTATTTACTGTACTAGGATTTTCAAAGTTTACAAACTGTGTTTGGATGTTAGTTTCAGACTCCGGTAAGTTAATTTGTTCATTTTCATTTTCTGAAAACTTATATAAACTTTGACGTTTTGTAATACCTATGATATTCAGGAATGCCATAGAGTATATTTGTTCATTTTTCGATGTAACCATGGGCTATGTAACAAGAGCTTTCGGTGGTGTACAGATATACGGAATAAATTTATTACCATTATTTATGGTAGGGGTACATGACTTGACTCATGGTTTATAAATTACTAGTATGTGATCTGGTGGTTTAAGCAATTTTTGGCATTGAATAGTAGGAACTGCCACTCGTCCTAGGTGACCAATTTATATTCTTAAATCTTCGATTTGGAGATCTTTGTAAATTTTCTTTTCAGTATTATGGCTGACGCCGACGTTTTAGATTACGATGAGGAAGAGATGGACCAGGAAATTAGTGTAATGAACCAGGAGGGATATGAATGAGTCAGACAAGGTTGAGTTCTTTTTCAAGCCTAGGGTTTGATGCAGTGTCCTGTAGAGGAGTGTGGGACAAACAAATTTGCTTCACGTACAAAATACCTCAGACATTGGGAGGAAAAACACATGGAAATATGTGTAACGTATACATGTTGTATGAATGGTTGTCAGGCAACATGTAAGAGGAGGCATGACATCAAAACTCACCTCAGCAGGATTCACGGTATTCATGATAAACTTACTTTAGAGACATCAGTAGCTAAAATAAACAAAGTAGTACAAGATAATAGAGGATTTATTGATCCTGGATTTTGGATTTAATAGAATAGAATGGATCAGCCGGCAACACCTACAACGTCTGCTAGTACCATCATCTGCACCTCTTCCACTCCAACAGTCTCGAGAACTTCTGCATGTGTACTGTCACCTGTAACCTCAGCTCCTGTCTTATCTACCGTGTCTGCCAGTTTAACCGTTTCAACTTTACCTTCTTGTCCTGCTTCGGCTCTTACACCTTCTGCTTCTTTGGTTGCCTTTTCTTTGGCCAACACTGCAGATGATTCTGACGGACCTCAGTTTACAGTGTCTATACCTGCAAGAAAACCTGCTACCACCATAACTTTGGAGGAATATCGCCAAAGACCACATTCAGCATCTTCAGATACTTCTTTATTGTCATCCAGGAGTTTAGATACCTCTTTTGGGTATTCTTCCGTTGCTTTTCAATCTTCCAGTACTCAGACCACCTGCCGCGATTTACCGCCATTTGTTGTACCTCCCATTCCTAAGGGAGAAGAAGAGTTAGAGGAATATGTAGCCTACCTTTGCAATGCTATTGACTGCATTGGTAGAACGAGAAAGGTTGCCAAGGATAGACTAGAAAGTATTAGGAAGGAAGGGACCCGCCTCGAACGAGAACGCCAGGAAAGAAGAACTGTGGAAGCGGAAAACAGAAGGTTGAGGACCCCGTTAGCAGAGTTAAAGAGCAGAGATAATCTTTTCCAGGATATGGAACAATGAATTTGAAAATTTATTGTGCCATACTTAGTATTAGAGTTGTATAGTTAGATGTATTGACTTGAGTTCTGAATTAATATTGATATGAATGGGTAACTTAGAATTAAATTGTTTAGAAATTTGAATTTGAATTACAATGAATTGTCCAAATGTTATTTTAGATTATAATTATTAAGGTATGTTATGACCATTTATTTTTGGTAATTAAAGAAAGGAAAGTAATGCTCTATAGAATTTTCTTTCGTCAATTTAGTGGAAAAATTTTCTCCATTTTTTTTTGTTTAAAGAAAAGAAAAAAGAAAGGTGCGTTTTTATTGTTGTTTTTTTTGTTGTTGTTAAATTTTATATTAAATATTGTGTTTATATGTTATACTAATATTATGATCTATATGTTTCAGCCTTAATTGTAGCTTTAGAATAATGTGGTTTCCACATTATGTCTTAAGGGAGGGGGAATGTAATGGAATTTGCTTTTATGTCACGTTTATATTATTGAAATAGCTTTTACACGGCTTTATGGTCGTTTTGCTATTTGGGTTTGTCGGTCCACTTCCGATAGGATCGGCCGGGACACCCTCGTTCTGACGATGGCCCGGCCCGTGCTGCACGGAAGATTATGACGTCAGACTTAACGGAAAAGCAATTGGAACAAGACGGAATCTACTGTCCGTAACTTCCTTGATCTTTGAATTCACTTTATTTAGGTGAGATACTGTTCTAACCGTACATATAAATTATACTTGTAAATTTGATTGTTACAATTTGTAACTTGATGTGTATTTTATTCACGTAGAATAAATTATTCTAGCTTGAAAGCAATTCTTTTATTTAAGGAATGACTGTAATATTTTTCTGTCTATGAAGAAATAACATCAAAAATGTGGTGCACACTGAAAAACCCGCGTAGCGGGTTATTTTAAAGTGTGCACAACATTTTTTATGTTATTTCGAATAGACAGAAAAAATATTACAGTCATTTCTTATAATTTAATTCTTAATTCCATTTTAAACCATGAAAAAACGTTGATGACGTCAAGGTCACATGACAAAATTATGTCTATGAGCTGATAAACAAAACAACGTCAGCCAATCGGAAGACGCGTTACATCCAAAATTAAATTATTATCCAATATTCCGTGAACTTGGGAAAATCTATTCCCGTTACAATAACAATTTACGTTAGCAACGTCATTACCTCCCCTGTAACTGTATCGTATGCCCTTAAAAGAAAGTTTAGCGTTTGTTATTTTATGGGAGACAACGTATGTAGAAACACCAGTAGTTTACTGATTATCTGAACTCGTACATTTATTAATACTTTCTTAAAGGGGCACTAGCTACGAGATATATAAAAAATATAAAAATATGATTTTTTTTGTTCAATCATTAATGAAAGTGAAATAGTAAAATAATATATCGCTTTTAGTAGCCAGTATGGTTCAATTTTGTCAAAATAAGCTAAGAAACATTGTTGATGAATTATTCACTTGCAAGTGAATAATTCAACCTCATTGAATCCGTATTTATGTGAACTTCAGTTTAACCCCTTAGCTAGAGATGGATACCATATGCATTGTGCGTGTTCAATTTTTTAAAGGAAAAGAATATCAACATTGAAAGTGAAACAAAGGTAAATCATTTGATTGACTGATTCGATCCACAAAAAATCGAGCTTATACAGGTAAAAACTATGATTAACATATATTTTTAATCGATAATATGAAATTAAACAGACATAGAAAAATCCAAATGCACGAGTCTGATATCTATTTATTTCTATATTTATGTTTATATCGCTTAATGGCAATCGTAGGTCTTTGGGGGTCAACTCGACAGTTCATTAGATGGCGTCTAGACTAAAATAAACACGAAACTAAGCTACATATTATCGAGCCCATGCCCAGTGACAGAATATAAGTTCCCCCATAATATTTGTTCCAAAGAACTTTTAGCATATAACAAAAGTTCCATTGGGAACATTCCTTGTATAATATTTTATCCGATGCTATAAGAAAATTTCCTTCACAAAGGATAAAATATTACATAAGGAAAGTTCCCAATGGAACTTTGTTATATGGTAAAAGTTCTTTGAATAAATATTATGGACAATGTTTCATATAATAAAAGTTCCAGGAATATTTGTTATGTTATAAGAGTTCTCAGGAAAATATGTTATATTATAAAAGTTCCAGGAATATTTGTTATATTATAAAAGTTCTAGGAATATTGGAATATTGACTATATTATAAATGTTCTAGGAATAGTTATCATGGTTATTAGATAATTAAAGTTCTAGAAATATTTATTATATGATCAAAGTTCTCGGAATATATACTACAATACCCATAATTATTTTTAGCTACAAATGTATGGAAGTAAATTTCCAATAATAAAATAACAGGCATTTTCATCTGAAATGTGTGGCTGACTTCATGCTTGACCAAAGTATAAGCTAAACTTTCTTCATTGGTACAGACTAACAGACCATTTAGTTAAGTTAGTCACAGTGGAGCATGCAGTAATAAAATATAAAAAATATATATTCTTACCTTGTTTAGAATAAGAGCCATCGTTTAAATATGTAAAAAAAAAATGTTTTATTCTTCAGACTCCATTCTTCATGTTCTTTTTGTGTAATACATGTACAGGTAAATGTCATGTGAGGTGAACATTAATTAAGATGAAATGGTGTATTCCCGATTGTCCCACGTTTTAAAATTTTAGAGTTCTGATGGTCCCACATGAAAAGTTCTGATTGTCCCACATTATTTTATTATGTAAAATGTTCTTAAATAAACAAGGTAGTTTTGCTAAAAAAACAAGAATTAATTATTGCATGTTCAAACTATTATTATTCGGTATTTTTGTTATTTTACTTTCTATTTGATATCAATCTTATAACTGTATAAAATATGATTTTTTAATTCATCAGATTAAAGAACTTTTGAATAAATAATATGAAATTTATGAGTATCTAAAATATAATGTTGCTTTTATTCGTAAAACAAATATCTTATTTCTCTGACTGTTTATGACGTCTTTACACTAAATCCATTGGATGTTGGATGTGTACGGATTGATAATTTAGTCTTAGATGCATGATTTTTATTAGTTGTTAGTGGCTTTGAACTAGCTGTCAGATAACTGCGAGTACTCTCAGATCTGTTCCTAGTGTCTTTTGTTGTTTGGATGTACAAGTACCCTGCCACGTCCACTTGCATTTTGTCCATCTGATGAGTTAAGCCTTTTCAACTGATTTTTATAGTTCGTTCTTATGTTGTACTGTTATATCACTGTCCCAGGTTAGGGAGGTTGGGATCCCGCTAACATGTTTAACCCCGCCACATTATGTATGTATGTGCCTGTCCCAAGTCAGGAGCCTGTAGTTCAGTGGTTGTCGTTTGTTTATGTGTTACATATTTGTTTTTCGTTCAGTTTTTGTATATAAATAAGGCCGTTAGTTTTCTCGTTTGAATTGTTTTACATTGTCATTTCGGGGCATTTTATAGCTGACTATGCGGTATGGGCTTTGCTCATTGTTGAAGGCCGTACGGTGACCTATAGTTGTTAATTTCTGTGTCATTTTGGTCTCTTGTGGACAGTTGTCTCATTGGCAATCATACCACATCTTCTTTTTTATATCAGTATTGTAATGTTTAATTACATTTTTTTAAAGTTTTTAAATAAATTTAAAAATAGTACATGCAACTAAAAATAAGATTCATAACACTACTGAAGACTGCTTCCACCCAACGTCAGATTAACCTGAAACCAACAATTTTCGTCATTGATTACGAAGCTGCTGTTCAGAACTCTGTCAGAGCATCCTTTCCAGAAATCGCTATTGAAGGATATTTTTTTCACTATACTCAGTGTATTTAGCGAAAAGGGCAGTTAACAAGACTTGTCTCTAACTATAAAGGAGAATCAAACATTCATCAACTTATACGCTCGGCAGCAGCTCTTCCCCTGGTACCACATGCAGAAATATAGACGACGTCTGTTTCGATGCACTCGAAGACCTGGAAAATTCGGACTCAGCAGCAAATACCACTTCGTTTACGGATAACGTCACAACATACTGGGTTGAAAGCAACAGGCAGTTATGGAACCATTACCAAACCGAAGGACCAAGGACGACAAACCACTTCCATGGATGGCACAGCAGCTTGAAGAAAATGATCTAAGTACCACACGCAAACATATTATACAAGCTACTGAACTACATTAAAGAAGAGCAGGCAGCAAACGAAATGATCATCACGCAGTACCAAGACGGGGGAGTAGGATCAACATATAGAAGAAAATACACACAAGTCAATCAACACCTACGGGTACTCTTCAGAATGGTGAAGCTGTTGTGTTTCAGTATGCTAACATTGCCTCTGACTTATTTGTAACATTTTGACTAAGTTTGTTGCAATTATATGATGTGTTGTGATGTTTATGTTATGAATTATGTGTGTTTCATTGTTGTACATTATGCATTGTGTGTGCTTAATAGTATCTGCTCTTCGTGTCATGTGTGTGCTTTAATGAATTAATTTGTTTATTATGTGTACTTTATTGTATTTAGCTGTTTATTATGTGTGCTTCATTGAACTCTTTTTATTATATATCAATGTAGAATTGAGAAGTGCTTGATATGTGCTATTTCATGACTAATTATTACAGCCTGTGTTTGATGATACTTCAATTTTACCTAATATGTGCAAAATAAAATATGTAAATATTACTATTTGTTAATATTTATTTCATATTTTATAAGTTGCATTGATTATTTACCTGTAATTACCTGCTACACATTTTAAAAACAAATTAATCGCTGTCAAAACAATTCCCGATTGTCCCACATTTAAATTCCCAATTGTCCCACAAACATCTTCCCGATTGTCCCACAAAATTTCATTCCTTTTTTACCTGTAATATCAAAAAGTGGGACAATCGGGAAGACACCGATGTAATCAGGTGTAAAAATCAAATGACACTCTTTCTTTAAAGGAACAAATATTATGAAACCATATGACATTTTAGTTCCAGGAAAATATCTTATAAGGGTGGAAATAATATTATGTAATGTTTGTTCCCAGGAACTTTTATTATCCATAGTTTTGTTCCAGGGCGAACAAGTATTATGCGGAACAAATATATGTTCACACCCGGTATATTGTTTATTTTAGACTTTTTATTATTTGGATAAATGTTTTACTTTGTTATAAATCAAATATGAGAATTTGAGTCAAATCGGTGAACATGAATTTGACAGCTAGTGCCCCTTTAATAGACCAATCAATTATAGAAAAATCCAAATAAATGCATCGGTTCGTCGGTAGGATACGCATATCTTATGATTCTGGTATCAAACGATCTAATACTGAATACATTTTAAAACGTTTTAGGAGGGACCCTTCACTGACGAAAATAACCAATTTAAGTGCTTGAAATAGTGTTAATAAAACTATGATAATAAAATATGTTTTATCTGATATTGAACTGCAAATGTTGCCTTATGGTAACTTGTAGTCACGATGATTTGAATACACTGATTATACAGGTAAATGGATTCCCAAAGTTCAAATAGGTGTCACAAATCAGACTGAATTCAATTCTTTGTCCAATACTATTGATTCTTCGATGTTTGATTTGGATTAACGTGTTGTCAAAAATCAACAGCACCGTATCAGGCAGGACCTACCAACATACAGTCAGGACCCACAAGCAAAGATCAGGACACTAGTGTCTAAATTGTCCAATTTTTACGCAGAATGAAATCCGAAGTAATGCTATGGGACAATTTCTTCGACTGTTATGATTGGTCAATTGATTTTCTGAGTTGTGCTTATAGAACACTTAGCTGCGTAAATACGAGTGCAAAATACCATTCTTTATCTCTTCATATTAATGATTTACCTCCTATTTTTTACTCCACATGTGAACCACCCAAGTTAAATGATAGTGATATATCATGTCTGTTTTATGCTGATGATTTAGTTCTGGATTCTGATACTACTTATGGCCTACAAATATTCCTTGATAAGCTAAGTTTATATTGCAGTAGTTGGGAATTTAAATCAAATCTCGACAAAACCTTATGATATCATAACGTAATTTTTAACAAATCTGGTAAAAAACTTACAAAAGACAAGTTTTGTTTTTATTGATAATGTTTTGGAACATTGTACAGAATAAAAATGATTAAACCCTCTGGTATTTTCACTGTGGCTATGAGTCTTCTTTGTAAAAAAAGCCTCAAAAGCTATATTTTGTATAAGAAAACTGTTATTTTTTTAAAGATTTTAATGTATGTTGTTCCTGATAACTTTGTCATGTAGCAAAATGGAAACTAACAGGACTACAAAATGTATGAAGTAATCATATTTATGCAGTTCAAAGTTTACAATTCTGAATATTGCGAATTGTCATATGATAACAAAAAGGCAGTCTGAATTGAATAATAGAATATATTATTGCCTTTCAAAATTTACAGTTTTCATTTTATTCTTTGCCAAAAAAACCCATCTCTATTTAAAAAACAACAGGAAAACATATAAATGCCATAGTATATTGTCCTTAATGGAATATAGGACAGTTTGTATGCATATAGTAGGAAGCACCAATGAGTGATACATGTATGCATTGTGCATGCAAGATATGCTTGATTCCAATTGTTATCTTTCCGTCAAAGAATTTTGTTGAAGCAACAATGTTGAAGCAACAATGCAACTATTATGTAGAGGTGTAAAATTAAATTTATGGGAATACAATGAGGGTCGGTTGAGAACAAAATATACGACAATAGAGATGATTTCAGCTTCCCAATTGTGAACTTTCCATTTCTATGAAGTAACATTCCAGCAGCGCCTGCATATGGAGTATATATCTTCGAGTGGATATGATATTCTAGGGCTTGCGTATCTTATCATGATTTCCATGATAGAAGGTTGCAATTGCTGCTCACAAGGAAGCTATTAAACAAAGAGTTCCAAGTGGTGAAGTTGAAATCATCCCTTCGAACATATCACGGACGCCATCACGAGTTGGTGGACCGTTATGAAATATCTGTTTCACAGATGACGACGGATATGTTCCAATCGTCATAACCACAATCCCATTCCCCTTTTCCCCTAAATTGACCTACCGAATTAGACTTATCGTCGGGTTTGTAATTATACGACGGGTGCCACATGTGGAGCAGGATCTGCTCACCCTTCCGGAGCACCTGAGATCATCTCCGTTTTTTTTTGGGGTTCGTGTTGCTCAGTCTTTAGTTTCAATGTTGTGTTTTGTATACTGTTGTTTGTCTTTTGGTATTTTTCTTTTTTTGGCCATGGCGTTGTCAGTTTATTTTCGATTTATGGGTTTGAACGACCCTTTGGTATCTTTCGCCTCTCTTTTAATGCCATCAACTGATCAATTAGTATCAGCCCTCCTTCCATCATACTTCCAAAAGAATTTTGAAAAATGTTATTCCTTGTCTGTCCGCTATGGGACCGACTCCATTTGCCTTTATTTTTAAAATAATACCGTTTCATTACTAAATGGGATTTGGATTTTTGAATTCATATATCATGACACTTATATACAACAAAACAAACAGTTCAAAACAATCAAAAGGCATATGTGAATATCGACAAATGGAACTAAGACGAAAGTGACTTAGTTGAACAGACCCGTTTTCTTAAAACATTAGTAGAGATTTTCGAAATTTGTAATTGTTGACATGTTCACAGTCTCTGTTTTTTCACTGTTTTCAATAGGTCAGAGAGTAATAGTTACTTTTATGAGCATGATATTCAAGGTACTACATGTACTAGTAGTATAAAAATAAGTAGATGTGGGAGATTAAACTCCGTATGCAGGCGCTGCTGGAATGTTGCTTCATAGAAATGGAACGTTCACAATTGGGAAGCTGAAATCATCTCTATTGTCGTATATTTTGTTCTCAACCGACCCTCATTGTCAATTTCTAGAACTGTCAATATGTGTGGTTATAATTGTTATTGCTGGAAAGGAAGGGTGTAAACATAAATTGTGGAAACTATTGCCCACATATATTTACTGCAAGTTAACTTAGGCTATATTTAATTTAATCATGGACTAAAATGGTTTGGAAGTATGATGGAAGGAGTGCTTGATCATAAACTTGATAAGTTTAATCTGTGTGGTTATATTTGTTATTGTTGGGGAGGGAGTATACATAAAAAATCAATTGTGGAAATGATTGCCCACAAATATTGACTTAACTTGTGTTATACATGTATTTAAAATTAATTTATATGGAGTAAAATTTGCAACAAATAAAGTGACCTATTGAACGCTCACAATCATTTTTAATTTTTTGCCAACAGTAGTTTGCCGTGCAATGTTCAAATCTCATAAATTTAATATAGGAAGATACAAATCAAGGTTACAAACAAAAACTGAGAAAATCGCATGAGCGAGACCGAGTTCGTCGACAGGGAACATAAATAATATGTGTCTTTCCAAAGTCAGGAGCCTGTAATATTAGATTACATAATAACCTCGACCATATGTTGGTAGGGGTGAGCAGCTGGGACATTGGATACCCCTGAGATAGTAATACATTCAATACATAGCAAGTATCCACGATCCAGTAAATACTTCTTTTGTGATAAAGGTCAACGTAACCAGACTTTTGTAACGAGGCATGGAAAAGTCATTGTCGAATTATTTTTTTTCAAAGACAAGGCTTATTGTTACATTTCTTTAACTGTTATGAATGCTAATTGATTTAAGATATAGGTTCGAAATGAAAGCACCTGCTAGAATTCCAATCTTAAATCGAATGTTGATAAAATTCAGCTAAATTATGTTGATAAATGGGAAAGCAATCGACTCTAACCTTGTCATAATAAACCATAAGGTGTATTAAGATTTTCCCTTTAGAATGGGTTAATTCTACCTTTGTTCCACGTTTGTTTATCTTTTCTTCCATCACATGTTTTCCTTTCACATTTGAGCTATGCGATGGCCAGATTTCTAACGAGGTGTCATGTTTAAGGTCACTGCATACGGAAAAGTTGTCAACGAATCAGAGTACAGGAAGACAATAATTCAAAAGTAATATTTTCTGAAGATTTTGATAAATTGAAGGATTTTCTTTTATAATACATGTTCACGTGTTTTATAGTAACACTTAGCCATTCAAGTATATAAAACATTTTCATCTTTTTTGCTAAATGGGAGATAGCAAATGACTTTAAAGAATAAAATCTTAAGCAAGTATGCCTAATCAGTTGAAGAATTTGAGACTTGTTTTTATCGACGTTTAACATATTCAACATCAAATACGATATCAGTTATACCTATGATACCGATTTGTATGCCAAATTGGTAATTTTTGTATTGACTTTGTCGTTTTCAAGTACATCTTCACTATCAACACAACTACCCCCAAAACCCTTTGAATGTTGACTAGGTCAAATCAGAGACATATTTACACGTATATATATGTATATATGTCTCTGGTCAAAAGAATCATAATATATTAGCATGAATAAGCCAATAAAATTAGGTCTGCTTTTAACAAAGTATTATTCTTATTGATACTTTTAAAATTTTATAAGGGTCTACACAAAGTTTGCAAATAAGTGCTAAAAAATAACTTTACAGCTTCATGCAAATGTTAGAACTATTTCAATTCTTAACCAAAACAAATGTATGCCTACGATTGGTTTTTAGAAAAAAAAATCAACATGTTTTCACCTTTATGATGATTTTCAGTGGAAGAGTGGATCAGGAAAGCGGACACCATGCCTCTGTATGCGGGATTTTCTCCCTGCTTTGAAGACCCATTGGTGGCCTTGGGCTGTTTTCTGCTCTTTGGTCGTGTTGTTGTCTCTTTGACACATTCCCCGTTTCCATTCTCAATTCTCTTTCAGACAATTATTGACAGTGAAACTATATACCACAAATATAAACTGGCAAAAACATCCATTTTAAACATACCAATGATCTAGTATATCAACATATTTCAATAACTCTGGTTACTCTTAGATCTGTACTTTGTCAACATACTATACTTACCGGTAAGTGGTTTTCGTTGGTTGCTGTTTGTCATGTTTGTTTTTGGTTAATTGTTTTACCATAAATTAGGTTGTTAGTTTTCATGCTTGATTGTTGTACATTTTGTCATATGGGGGTCTTTAACAGCTGACTATACAGTATGGGTTTTTTTCAGTATTGAAGGACAAAATCATTCACAGAAAAGGTTTGGGCAACATAAGGTGAACTCATTTACTCTGGATAATTATTGTGTTTCTCTTGACAAGTAAAAATGGGTTACTAGTATTCACGAGGAGATAAAACCAGATATCTAAATCATCATTTTGAATTCTGAAATTAAAAAGATATCCCTAAAAAAATTGCACAAGACATACTAGAAAGAGGTATGGGTTAATGTTGTAAAAGTTAAATTATGCGTGGAGATTTTTGTGTAAACGTAACCATGTTTTTTGCAAATTTAACGGTTGTCACCGTTAAATTTGCAAAAAAAAGATTTAGCGTTACGAAATTTCGCCAACTTATGGCATACGCATAACATCTTTTGTTTTTCATACTTGTATTTAATCCTATGTTTCATTAGTAACTGCTATATTCCTATTTCATATTGGTAAGTCAGTGTCAAGACGGATGACATCGTGCTTGTTTTCTATTTAATCCTATATTAATGTACATATTAACAGTAATACACAAAATTAACCTTAAACGTTAGCAACCTATTTTCTTACACAGAAACAGTGTTTGCAACAACTAGCAATTGTAGTGAACAGATATCCAACACCACATAATATCACCAATAAAGATAAAGTTATCTATCAACCCAACTCTCAAAAGGGACAATGGTAAAACATGCTACAATGGTTTTCCCGTTTGAATGGTTTTACACTAGTAATTTTGGGGCCCTTTATAGCTTGTTGTTCGGTGTGAGCCAAGGCTCCGTGTTGAAGGCCGTACATGGACCTATAATGGTTTACTTTTATAAATTGTTATTTGGATGGAGAGTTGTCTCATTGGCACTCACACCACATCTTCCTATATCTATATACAATGCCCACTTGAAGACTTCCAGTACTTTTTTTATGCATTTGAAAATACACAATGCAAATGCTAGAAACTCACCCTGTATCCATCAAATTACAGCATAGAATAACATTGACAACATTGTGTTGGAATTGAATGAATTGCAGGCTCATTTTACAAATACTTAAGTCAATACCATTTGAAAATCAGTTTATTTCATCAAATGCAAGTCATGAAATTTAATGCACAACAAAATGGAACAGACAATGATATAACGTGATTAAACAATTAACATATAAAAACTTGTGGGCAACACTTCCCAAATAAATACATGATATGAGGTGAATAACAATCATACAAAGCATATTATAGTATACAAAGTGCTCTCTCACAATATTTCATATTTTAAGAGAATTCGTTAAAGCATTTAAGGTCTAAAGTGAGCAAATGTGACACAATTTACAGCAAATACATTTATATATCACACTGATCATCTACAAGTTGTGTATGCAGTTAAAATTTCCAATTTCTCATTTTTTATTACAAATGAAAAATATTAATTTTGACACTATTTTACACCTATTGATAAGTTCTACATTTCTTAGTTTAACAGGACAGATCTCTTCTTCATAACATCTTTCCAATTGCCATTTTACCTGACTTCAATTTTACAAGGATATCTCTATTCTAATGCAAAATAAACAAATTGTTGAATTTTAGTCATTATTTCAGTACAAAATTTTCATTCAACAAAAATTCTGCGAAATGATGTTATCTTCTTTGGCGCCTAAACTATGTGACGTCATAGGTAAGCTTTTGGCATCAAACGTAAATACCAGGCGTTTTCTGGCTACTTGTCTGCTTCAAAATGGAATAAAATTTGATAAAAAGAAAATTTGTAGGTGCAAAATGTAAGTTTTTTTGCTTACTATTGGAGAAATTACATGTCAATACATTCCGGAATTCAAAATGTCGGTTTCCTTAGTTACAGACAGGGAGATAGAGAATTTTACGCTTATTGTCATCCAATCAGAAACATTGATACAAAATAATTGCATTAGATGTCATTCTGGTCCATCTGAAGATAATTTAAAGAAAAGAAAAGAGAAAAAAACTAAGTTGTTTCTGCTCTTAAAACCGGTTGGGCCACAACACCACAATGTGTTGAAATTTGATTGTGAATGGTCAACTGGAATGATGATGAACACAATACAACCTATGTAGATGCACAAGATTGACAATTAAAAATAGAATTGACCAGTGGCAAGAACATTAGTTAACTACCATAAGTTTTGGTGTAACATATGATGAACACAAACAACTGTATCGTGTTTGTTTTCACTTTTCTTAACACGTTCACCAACATTTGAAATTCTTCATCTTATCAATAATTAAAGGGCATTAGCTATGAGATATAAAGAAAATTAGAATATGATTTTTTTTGTTTAATCATTAATGAAAGTGAAATAGTGAACTTATAATTTGCTTTTAGCAGCCAGTTCAATTTTGTCAAAATAAGCTAAGAAACATCACTGATGAATTATTTACTTGCAAGTGATTAATTTGACCTCTTTGAATCCGTATTCATGTGACCTTCAATTTAAACCATTAACTAGAGATTGGTTACGCATGTATTAGTCGTGTTCAGCCATTAAAATGAAAAGAATG
The DNA here is from genome assembly GCA_017311375.1 of Mytilus coruscus. Lineage (NCBI taxonomy): Eukaryota > Metazoa > Mollusca > Bivalvia > Mytilida > Mytilidae > Mytilus > Mytilus coruscus. Next base: position 103,602,337 of record CM029595.1, read on the forward strand.
TAAACATTGAAAGTGAAACAAAGGTGAACTATTTCGTTGACGGATTCTATCCACAAAAAATTATTCTTATACAGGTAAAAACAATAATCAACTTATTTTTTTAACCTATAAAATGAAATCAAACAGACCTAGAAAAGTCCAATTGCACGAGGTCACTATCTATTTATATTTATATTTATGTTTATATCAGGTTGTGACCGTTGGCAGTCTTCGGAGGTCATCTCGATGGTTAACTAGATGGCATCTAGACTAAAATACACACAAAATGCTGATATACATTATTGATTCCGTGCATTGTTAATTGTTTATTTCAGACTTATTGTAATTTGGATATACATTTTAGTATGTTATAAATCAAATATGAGTATTTGTCAAATCAGTGAACATGAATTTGATAGCTAATGCCCCTTTAAGAATTTATTATTTATTTATATATATATATCACCTATAAACACATAAATTAAGGCATGTAGTATAATAAGCAATAACAGCAAGAAAGTATATCACACTGTTTTTGATGTAGCTTATTTTAAAGAAAAATATTGAAGTAATATGATGCATCAATACACTCATATTTGTATTTTTCCATATTCAAATTAAAATAATTGTCTGCATTATGTAGTTCTCTTTATACTATTCATATGCATGTTCCATTACTGAATCTGTCCCTAGTCTATGTTCCAACTAGAGTAAAATAAGAGCAAATTAATTTTAAATAAACCAGAACAGGCTATCAATCCATCTACGAAGTCACTATAACTTATATAAAATTAGTCATGTTTAACAATATTTACAATGTGTACAAAATTAGGACCATCTTAGATGATCTGGTTATCAAGGATACCCCTGCTTGCAGAAAAAAACTATTTAACTGTAAATGCCAAAATCAAAATTCAAATTGATAGTGACCTGTATTTTATATTTCATAACAGTGTTTTTAAAAAATGAAAACAGATTTTGTCAAACAGCACTTTCATTGTCAACTGGAAACCAAAAACATAGAAATTTTAAATAACTAAGGGAAACAACTCTTGAACAGTAAATTTCAAAACCATCCAAATCGAACTTGACCTGTATTTTATGATCCATGACACTGTGCTAAAATTTCAAAAAGATGTGATCAGGTGGTACTCTAATTTCAGCCAAGTGAGCTTCAATGAAACCTGAATAATCAAATACAATTATAAACATTATACTTATCAAATCATTATTCAGAAATCTAATTATTAGTTTCTTCAAAGATATTTTAGATATTAACAAAACTTGAGTTTTACGTTTGATTTGAAGGAAAAAAAAACAAGGTACAAAAACAATTAGATTCATGCAGAAAATTAAGTTTATCGGTGATATATTATTTGATTGTATATTTGAGTGACAGATAAAAATCAAACAATTATATACATATTAATGTACCAACTAATGCTGATATCTAATTTACAAAAATCATACAATATTCATGGGATCTCCCTCTATATCTATATAAAGAAATGTAATTTGAATACCTATGACTGTAAAAAGCTAGAGGAAGTCATATTGAGTCTGACATAAATATTACTCTGATCAATCGATAGGCTTATTGTACTATGATTCAATGCAAAAATATCCATTGTTAACACACTTGCAACAAATTGGAAAGGAATAAAAAATAATAGTACTAATGTCTTTTAACACTCACATTTGTCATATTGATTCAGTGTGTTGTTTAACAACCTTCAGAACATCTATATAGAGGATACCATGTAAATAGAAATCCAGGTACTCCATATTAATTTTGTTAATCAGCACCAAAGTAATGGGACTTCAGAATGTTGCAAGAAATATTCCTGCCATTGATAATTTCAACTAACAATTTTAGTTATGTGATTTTTGGACTTGTTCATTGGACCTACAAAAGTACCTAGCTGGTGGCCATATTTATGAGAAATTCCTTAATTTTTTCAATGCTTCCAAGATCCTGGTGATTATAAGAAATAAAAAATCAACACAACATCACAAAAAAGGTGGGTTAAATCCCCTTTGCAAATTTGAAATTAATATACTTACTAATTTATGAGAAGACCATGGTGTGAACTATGAATAGATAGAATGACATGGATTATATTCTGGAATGGATGTGGAATTGCAAAAAGAAATATACCTAGAATTTTTCCAGGGCTTGAAATGAACTACCAGAGTTTTTACTGTTATCAGGGAAGCATGGAAAACCTGTTATTAGCTTTACTGCAATTATTATGAATCAGCTCAAAGGTTTTTGGTTTATGGATGGCGTTCTAATGATAGTCAAAATAAACCTAAAATAAAACATTCTATTCAGATTGTCCATTTGCAAACCAAACATGTCCTGTGATGAACTATTTAAATGAATATATTGCTCCTGTTTTAGTAGAAATAACAATTACTCTCAATATGTATCACATGGTACATTGTATAATTAAATTGGTGTGAATCTAAAAGAACTGTTAAAGACATGTAAGACATTAGTAGATAAAAGTACAGTACATAAAATTAAAATGTTGAATTACATTCAAAAGAAATCCAAAGCATCAAGAAAAAACAGAATACAAATCTTTCACCTTTTACAAAAAAGCTTATTATATTTTGATAAGCTTAAAAACTAAAACAAAACCACAGGCTTAAGACTAGAAATCTGAAACCTGATTAGCGCACAACCACAAATCTGTTGAAAGTTATATTAGAATGCCTGTGAAATTTGAAAATAGAAGATTATTATAAGATCAAACAATCAAAAATTACCTCGAACAGCCAAAATTGAATATGACTGGAACAAAGTGAAGAATTTTTATGAAAGACTTGAAGTTATAATCAATAACATTAAACCAAACTGAATGCAATTTATCATGAATGCCCATCAATATTGGTACTTTTCTTTAATACAAAATTTGTCACACTAAAATGTTTCACCTGCTGCAATATTTGAAATACTTTTATGATCAGTTTAAGTTGAAACTGAGGTCAAGGTCAAGGATATATTGCATGTATCAGGTAGACATATACCTGTTATAGTAAATCAACATACAAAATATTGTTGACTTACTATATGCCTAATAGATGGAGCAGACCATTAAAAAAAAATTTACTTGACCACTAGATTATAGAAATAAGGTTCCAGTCTAGATGCATCCATGCATCATATATTTAATATATGATCATATTAAGTATAACTAACTAGAAAACGACCTTGGTCATACAACTTTTTCCAACGTTAATGACAGATTGATGGCTGTTTCATATCTAATGACAAATATCACATACTTCAGGACAATAAAATGTTAATAAGATAAGAATATACCCTGCTTTGTGAAATATTTACACACTCCAGTCTAACTTTATACATGCTAGCTCAAGAGGTATTACATCTTCTTTTTCTAAGTGTGGTCTGACAAACAGCACAAAAATAAGAATGCAAAAAAAATGAACTATAAAATAAAAACAAAAGAATGCAAAAGTAATTAATTAAATGTTATACACTTGAATTACTGGTAAAAAAGGCTTAATGCATAAACAGGCTGCACACTTCTACTTGACTGAAAATCATATCCTCTATATATAACCTGTACAGTTTGATATCTTAATTGAGCAAATTACAAACAAAACCATATTAAGTCTTAGTTTAAACAGGCACTTTCAAAATAAGTTCATCACAAATGGTTCTTAAGGCAGCAGTTAATATCATACTGACTTTTGATTGGCTGTCAAACATAATACAAAAGTCAAAGCTAAAATTACATATGAAACAGAATTTCTAGCTTGTCCACTTTCTAACTCTGGTTCCTGAAAAAAAAAGAACATAAAAATTGGCATCTGGTGTTAGTTAAGCATAAATCTTTTCAATAATAAACTTCAAGTTTACTATTTATCAAAATTAAAACTATTTACTTAAAGGCATGATCTAATTGTTGTTTTTTGTCTGTGTCTGTTGTTATTACAGACTGATAAATTAGAAAGATTGAATGCTCACAATCTAACCCTAACACTTATCAATGAGACTATCCAAGAGGAACCTTGCCAAAACTTTTCTTTATGCTTTTTTTAATCTATTAAGGAATTCGAGGTTGATGACACTTATTTGTGGTCTCTGGTGAAGTCATTCACAACTCATCTAAACTTGTCAAGATTTAGACCTTTACAATTAGTCTGGATATTATTCAATAAATTACATTAATCTTTTTATGTTGTCGGTTAACTGTTTTGGCATTTACCAGAATATTAAAACACATGCATAAAAAACTGTATTGACGATCCCATAACTCAAAATTTGTTATTTGAATTTCAAAATTTCAAGTTCGTAATGGACAATTTTTACAGCAGGAGATATGTTACTTGATAAATTGGAAAAATGCACTTTATATTGTTGCTGTCCAATAACTTGAAAACTCTTCAATCATTATGCTTTTTTAATTCTAACATGCTATTACTGATAACAAACTTGAGACTAAATTCAGTAATGAAGATTTTTCTTTTGCCATTCAAAAGTTATGGTCCTGGATTGATTTAAAACTGTTCAATCAATGCTTTTCAAATTTTAATATGTTGTTTCTAGTGACATAGTTGAGTTCAAGTTTGACTTTTTTCACTATTGCCTTTCAGGAGATAAGTCCCTTTATTTTATTTTAACATTGACATCAATAAATGTAACATAACATGGTTTGCTGTCATTTTGACAACCTCCTGTTTGTTTTGTCATTCATAATCAATCTATCTAGAATATATGGTTCCATACAATAAGGATTAGGAACCTTTTGACAAAAGTTACATACCTAAATGGAAGAAAATTTACCACTGAACACACACTCCATTGTATCTAACCTACTATATAATAATACTTACAGATTCATGACTATCTATACATTCATCTCTAGTTTTAATTAATACTGATTTATTCAATAAAGTATCACATGTTTCTTCTTCGGTATCTGAGCAACTGTTAAAGACAACTTTATAAGTATATGTATATTTGGCACGCCAACACTATGAGAAGGTTATATACTTTATATCTATAAGTAAATTGGGCACTACACTATTGGAAGGTTCATACATTTTTTGTCTTATTCATACAAAACAGAAAATTAACATGTCAACTTTCATTTTTTTCGATTTGACAAGAGTGATGGATGGCTTGATATGCTTGACAAAAACATGTTAATGTGATATGAATATGCTCTTCATTAAACCGATATGTGAAGCCTGATTTTTAAGGTGCTAGTTCACAAGGTAAACATTATTCATAAACATTATTCATAAATAATTCAACCAGTCTTTGCTTTCCTTAAAGCAAACATGCTTAGCAGAAAAGCAGCAAATACCAATGTTAAAGTCTTTGGAGAAAAAACAGGGATCCATGGAGCCTGTACCACTTTTCAGGCTTCTATTTATTATATTGCCTCAATAAACATTAATGTTTTGAGCAACAGAGGCAGCTATCTCCAAGTACCAAGTATCAATGTGATCAGGTTTGCAACAGGTCTACTCAGAAAACATTTAAAAAATGGAAATGTCATTCAAGGACATTATTTGCCCTATAAGGTGTCAACAGATGACTTCCAACACTCAATTTTGTTGTAGATCTAGTGTTGCTGACTTTTTTCAGTGTTGACAGTTTATTTTTTATCTGTTTTAGTTTTCAAAGTAACACAACAAAGCCAGAAATAGGTTAGTCATGTAAGGACAATAAGTCTCTATCTAGGAGTCAATTAACAATTTCTGTCATGCCTTACTTGTTGATCCTTGTCTTGCTTATTATGTTTGCTGTCAAACAGTTTCTCTCTATTAAAATTTCCAGATCACCAAAATAGCAAAAGATGGTAAAAAATTGTCATTTCAAGGCAATAACACCAATATGGGTTGCTGATCATTTTCATGTCTAAGGTTTATCACCGTTTAATTATAATTTTCAAGATAATTGCCAAAAACACAAAAAGGAAACAAATTGTCATTTAGGGGAATAAACTTCTATAAGAAGTCCATTGACAATTTTGATCATTTGACCTATTTGTAGATCTTGTCTCGTTCATGACAACTGCTGAAGGTATTTTTCTTAATATCAATTTTATAAATTTATTCAGGAGGGCCCCAAAGAAAAAATAATGTTTCTTTCCAAGACGTCATAGTTATGTTGACAAACACTCGCAAAGAATATAAATCTATCATCTCATATATATTAACAATGGAGTGTTATTCTTTTTTTTGTGTGCCAGCATTTCTCATGCAATTGATTTACCCTTCATATAACTATTTATGTGTAGTATATAATTTAAATTGTAAGACTTTATAGAAACTGGACAGGTTGTACAAATACTTCACAGAAAACATATAACACCTCAAAACAGTTCCAGATCATCTGACTTTCCAAAGATATGGAAAGCAACATATCAAGGTACTGAATTTCATTGAAACGATGGTAACATTTCATTCATAAAATACCCATACTCTATTGCAGTACGTGACTAATAAAGCACATTTGATTTTTGTGAATGAAATGAATTAAAGTCCTTTTGTGATGCTCACTTGCATGCAAGATATTGAACTGATTGAACAATAATTGTCAGATCATTGCCAGTTCAATAATACTGACAATATCAGTCAGTTGAGATCAAAAACAAATTGTACCCATGCATTACCAATAAATAATCATATTATTCATCAAGAAAGGATACACATTTTTTCAATGTTCATATCTGAAGGTGGACCCATTTTTTCAGATAAACATTTAAAACATCTAACAGGTGACGCTGCAGCCACAAACATAAGATTGGTGTCATCTATCCACTGTACAGTGTAACTCCTGAAACATCCACGTATAAAAAAACACATTTAATAAAATATAAAATCATTGGATATAAATTTTTCCTATAAATAGTTGAGAAAAATTGGTTTTGATTTAGTGTTTTAGTCACTAGTTTGTTTATCTATTGCAATCATTTTACATGTAAAGGATGTACGATCACCATTTTTTCCAATTTTAAACAATCTGGATACCCAACTACAAAAGCATTTGGGTTCTGTCAGTTTAAACCCCAAGTTTCACAATAATAGAATACAGAAAACCATCTGATCGTCTTCAAACCCTATACTTTTTAACATAGCGCAAAAAATTTCATACATAAAAAAAAATAAACATATTAAAATAGAATTTGTACATGGTTACTATGCCAAACATTCACTTGTTATAAGTGCATTAATATATATACAACACAATTATCATTAAAAATAAATAAGATGTGATTCATGATTATTACAAGCAACCAAATTCCAGAGTGTCATGTGAAGGGCAAACTTATTTTCAGGCAGTCTGACATATAAAAAAGCAATCAAAATTAGGTCCAAGATCACACATCATTAAGTCTTATCATGCAGGTCCTATCATTTGACAGGTAAGGTGCAATTTTCATTTTTTGGCCTCTCATGACTTTCCATGGTTTCAAACAGGGTTTAGTCCAATATAGTTAAAAGACTGAAGGAACATAAATTCAGACCTAGACCTAGAGTTATGGGACTGAATACTCGAGGTTCTAAATAGCCTGTGTTGCTCACCTGGATCTATGAGGAGTTTCAACATTGACTAAAATGTAATAAATGACTAAGATCTCTTTGTTGTTGATCTTGTCTTGCAAATCATTTTTATACATTTTCTTTATCTATTAAAGTTTTGGCATAATATGTAAAAATAATGGGTAAAAATTGTAGTGTAATGGCAAAAACCCTGTGGACAACAGACTATTACAGACATGTAGACAAATCTTAAGAAATTATCCTGCTGATCATATCCCATTATTTTAGTGTCATTATTTATTATGAGGGGCCTTGGTGGCCGAGTGGTCTAACAGCACAATTAAACTTTCATGTGAATTCAAAGCCAGTATAGAAAGACGTGAAAACAGTCATTCTTTGTAAGTAAAGTTTATAGTAAAGTAAAGAAATAGTACAATTCAACCTTTTTTGTAAAATCAAAGCCGGTATATGCATTGTTGTAAAGTCAGGAGAAAGGTCATTCCTTGTTTGTAAATTGTCAAAGTAAGAAAAAGGTCATACCTTGTAAGTAAAGTGAGAATTAACTTTAAAATAAATATGCAAATGAAAGAAAAAAATGCATAACAAAATTATTATGTGCTTCAAAGCTTGCACAGACTACTTATCTAAACATCTCTCTAATGAACTGAAACAAAACAAGACTGCAATGTTAGAACAAGCTGAAACCTACAGACAACTTAACTCCTTTATATGATTTAAGGCCATGCAAAGGTTGAGATACATTTTTGCTTTTGAGAGTGAAAAAGGAGGAAGAAAAAACAATGCATCTCAATGATTAAGACTGTCCTGTTGAATAATAATTATTCAAAGAATCTTTTTATCCTAAAATTTCATATGACTAAATGCAGACAAGTATCTGACCCAAAACGATTTTTTAACCTCAATCTATGGCCTTCCATATTATAATACCACTGGGTTACTTTATCCTTACAATTAATTTTGTTTAATTGCAATTGACATAAATTTAAAGTACTTCTCTATCTGGTAAAAAGACAGATGCCTAAAAAAAAGGTCTAAAATGTAATCTGAATACTGGTGCCAAATAATCCCCATAGAAATGACCAATGATGAAGGGAGGGGCAAAAATGTCTCCATGGAAATGAAGTGTGCAAATGCTAATGCATAAGCCTACCAAACATCATTGACTCGTCATTTGCATTTTCTCTTAAAAGACCTTATCACAAACTTAAATAATTGTTAATGCCATTGCAAGTTGCCACCACAATTTTCTAAACAGCATGCCCAAGTTTTAGTCTCCATGATTTGGTAAAGTCAAGACAAAAACAAGCAGATATTTATCAAGCTATGCATTGCTTAAAATTATTGCCTGTATAAAACAAGTTAATCTGTGAGCTACTGCTCACTAATGATACCCCCACCCCGCTAAAAGTATAGGATAAACAGGAAGTTGTTGAGTGATGAATCTGAAAACGCATCACACAGTATAGCTGACTCATATAAACCCTGAAACCAAACTTCAGAAATCCTAGTTATGTAATTCCTGAGAAAGATGCAACCAAAAATATTCATGGGACAGAAGGACGAACTGACAGACGGACAGACAGAGGTAAAACAGTATACCCCCACTTTTTTAAAGCTGGGGTATAATAAAATTCATAATTGAAAAGCAGAAATTAACTTTAACTGATCGAAGCCATATACAGACAAATAACACTACTCAAACTTAAACTAGTCTTTTAGATGTACAAAAAAGATATATATGTTACTGGTAAAAATGATATTCACCGCATAAACTTATTTAAAAATTAATCTAAAAATTAAAAAAACTCTAAAAAGTTGAATAATACACTGAAACCGAATGTAACTCCTACATATTAAAATGAAAAGCAGTTTCAGTGGAATCATAAATAACAATTAATCAAAATGTAAATTTGTCTGTTTTTGGTTTTAATAGAAAACATGATTTCAAATAGGACTGAAATGGAACCAAACATGGAGGCAGCAGAACTAAAAAACATCTGTTTTCATTGCTTCGATTTGTTTATAAACCAGTTTTTCTTACAAGATGAATGACAGCAAATGCTCATACCACAAAAATCAATTGGGCTCATCAAGATTTGACTGGAATCACAATTGTAGAGGCATCATCCCATATTAATTTTGTGTAACTAACCTATTACACTGTGGCATACAGTCAGCTGGATCAGAACAGTACTTGCAATCTGATGTTGATGACACAAATGGATTGTACCTATACTTCTTCAGTTTATTAAAATTTATCCTGTTTCTAGTTTGGTACATAGCACATGGCATGTCCATCGTGGGACATAAAGGAACTGTCTGCAGTAAATGATGCTGGTATGACTTTGGCAAAGTACTAAACTTAGAAGATTCTTGTAAATCACTGAACAAGTAGCATGTGTGTTCTAAAATACAAATGTACAATACAATTTTCTGATTTGTTAAAAAAAATTGATTTCAATTCAGAAACAATCACAAAATATCCATTCCACTATATTAATACCAAGATCATTTATCAACAAATGTTATACTCAAAGTAGTTTATTTATGTACTGAAAGCAATACACACACCAACTGGTTATAAAGTATTGTACCCAAAAAACAAATAAGCTAGCAATGTAAAAAATTTTAACTACAGGCTCCAAGGCGCCTGTATGTATCGCTCACCTGGCATTTTTGCATAAAATTGTTACAATGCAATAAAAAATATGCTGAATGGAAACTGTGTAGGCCAATATCTTGTCTTACTGAAAATTGGTCCAGACAGACATTGGTATACCATATTATATCCCGTCTTCAACAGGCATATAAAAATTGTCAAATCAAGCTGATGGTAAAGAATTTGATGACAAATAATCCTACCAAGTATGAAAGCTGTATGAGGAGTCGTCAGATGATTTCAACCATGTTTAACTCATTTATAGATCTTGTCTTTCTTATCATTTTTGCTACATAGTTTCTTAATATCTAATATAGTTTCCCCAAAAAACACAAAAAAGTCATTCAAGGGTTATAAACATTGATAAGGAGTCAACTGACAATATCAGCCATGACTGACTTATTTGTACTTTGAACATCATTTAAGCTATTGTTTCTTTCTTTCTACTGGTACTACAATGTATAGTTTCACACAAAACAGACAGAAATTGTGAAAAACAGTCATTTAAAGACAATATCTCTAAGAAAGAGCCGATTAACAATTTAGGCAATTTTAAGTTATTTGTAGATTTCTGTCTACAACCGTTTTCAATATAATATTTGTATTTCAACAGTTTTACTTTTAGTCATGGTAGCCATTGGAGTTGGCAGGGTGGATCATAAGACACATTTTTGAAACTAGATACCCTTTGGATGATTGTGGCTTAGTTTGGTTCAAACTGGTTCAGTATTTTCAGAGGAAAACACTTTTGTAAAAGTCATTGAATTACGCACAATGGACGACAAAATGTCAAGCCATGAGAGTAGCTCTCATTGCCCTGATGTCCAGCTGAGCTAAAAACAAAACAAAACCAGAATGTCTGTCAACTAGCAAATCTCAATTGTTCATAATTTTGAATGACTGAAATTGAATTGTTTCCCTTTGTACATTTGAATAAAATGCTTCCGCCTGATACGATCGCAAAGGTTGAACCCTGAACAGTTGGGGCATGTCTGGACACAATATTCAAGCTTGATACTGTCTAAATTTGGATTGTGATCAAATTTTTGACATAATATAGGTTTCTGACACAAAATAAATGTGGTCATAGATCTTAACAAGAATGTGTCCCCAGTACATGGATGCCCCATCCGCACTATCATTTTCTATGTTCAGTGGACCGTGAAAATGGGGGAAAATCTCTAATTTGGCATTAAAATTAGAAAGATCATATCATAGGGAACATGTATTTTAAGTTTCAAGTTGATTGGACTTCAACTTCATCAAAAACTACCTCGACCAAAAACTTTAACCTGAAGCCGGACGAACGGACGAACAGACGAACGAACGAATGGACGGACGGATGAACAGACGAACAAACGGACGGACGGACGCACAGACCAGAAAACATAATGCCCATAAATGGGGCATAATAAATGGGGTATAAAAATTTGAAATGGGACATTTAATTTACCTAGTATGGTCTGATATTTTAACACCCTTCTGCTTCACCTCAGGGTGTACTTGGATACTTCAGGGTGTTAAAATACCCATATCTATGGATATGAACGTAGACAACTTATAATATCATGCTACACGCTTGAGATAGAAATTATTGTCAGAAACTAAGGGCGTGCGTGTCGTTGTCAAAGTAAGCATCTACAGTGTCATAGGCAAAATAGGAATAAACAGATTATCAATAATCTTTCAAACTTGAGGATGTTTCTAGGACACATTTCATCTCAGGGCTGTCACCCTTCAATGAGATTGTAACTGAGAAACACCCTCTCGTTTGAAAAACAATGAATAATCTATAATTGTTCCATTACTTCCACACGATAATAATCTGTTATTCTTAACTAGAGGCTCCAAGGCCCCTGTATGTTATCATCGATTTTATCTACCGACTTCAAATCATAGAGTAACATTTGATAAATATTTTACTCTATGCAACTGAATCTAATTAAAGTTGAAAAGTATAGATTGTGGTAGAGGATTAAAATGGTGTTTTATACTTTCTGCAAGTAATCTATACATCTTCTATGGTTTACTTATATACCTTTATTTCAGAATTGTGTTCCCATGACATGAGTTGTGTCATACAGTAAAATTGGCAGGTTAGAAAAAATCAAAACCAAATTGTTTTTAAACAAATGTTATCACAATCTTTTTTTTATCCATAAATATGAAAATACAACATAATCCTAGGAATAAGAGTTAACATACTTTTAGGAGCTTGAGCGTGAACACTGTAATCTTCTGTAAACCAACTCCACTCATATAAAAATCTATAACAAAAGCAAGGAAATACAGCTTTAATATACTGAAGTTAGCTAAATTCTAAATATTGCAAATAACAAAGAGAAAAACAAACTATTGGTGAAAACTTATGAAACATAAGATCATGTTATTCTTTTGTTCCATTATTTATGTTGAAATTTATCTATTGAATATTCCAGCAAAATTTGAGTTTCATATGAATCATTTACTTTTGAGAAGAGACTGTATGTATAACTGATGCAAAACAGGAATATTGCTCCATTGTCAGTTTTCCTATAGAAGGTCTGTGGTTCTCTCTGGCTTCCTCCACCAATAAAAACTGACCGCCACCAAATAGCACACACTATAGTGCTGAAAGTGGCTTTAAATAACAATCAATCAATCAACCAATGACCTTTCCATGGTAAAAGTTAACACAAGAGAGCAAAAAAAAAACACATACATATATACATACATAAATATGCTATAAGTAAAAGAATAACTTACATGACTGTTTCTGTAAACATCCAAAAAATAAAGTTTGCCAACTGTTTGAATGGCTGAAAAAAAAAAGAAAATTTAACTTAAATTTACTATTCTGTATTGAATTATACAATAAATTAGAGGGGTTAAATTTCAACTTGATACATATTCTTTGTCAACAGACAATACAGCAATTCATAATAATATGTTGGCCAGGATGTGATAACTAATTGGATGATGAAATACATATTCCATAAACAAGAGGCCTCCAGGAATCTGATTCACTCACCTGACAAATTCTCTTCTTTATTGCTAAAGATATGATAAATTATAACAAATTTAGCTTGAGATGGTTGTTTTCATCAATCTTCTAAAAATTCTTAACTTTTCCCAATGTAGTTTCATAAAAGATGATTTTCAAAAATAGGCCATACAGAATCAAAGACTGTCTCTAGAGGCCACATTTGTTATCCAATCAGAACCAATTGCAAAGAATATGCACAGGAACTTCTACCATTCCTACCAAGTTTGATTAAATTGGCCAAGAAATTTCAATGAATAAGAGGCTCTAAAGAGTCTTTGTCACTCAACTGGATCTAAGTGCGAATTCAAGAATGGCAACTCTCCAACATTGTACGCTATAATATAATTCACGACTAAAATCTCTTTTCCATTACTGTTGTATTGCTGGTAATTTTTTTTCTGTTTAGATTCTCTCTATTTGATATAGTTTTTGCAAAAAACATAAAAATGGGTAAAAATCATAAGTCAAGGGCAGTAATTCATAAGAAGTGGACTGACAATATTGGCTTTGAAGACCTATTTGTTGATCTTGTCTTGCTGATTATTTTTGTTATTTGAAGTTTCTCTCAATCTAATATAGTTTTCAAGATAATGGGCAAAAAAGCAAATAACTGGTAAAAATCATCTTTTTAGGGAAATAACTTCTATAAGGAGTTGTCTGACCATTTCCACAGTTTTCAAGATAATAGACATAACTTTTTATTCCTATGTTCCATTTTTAGCCATGTTGGTTGGCAAGCATGATCACTGGACACAATTTTAAAACTAGATACCCCAATGATGATTGTGGCCACATTTGGTTCCAATTGCCCCAGAGTTTCAGAGGAGAAGATTTTTGTAAAAGTTAACAGACAACGACAATGGACGACAAGTGTTGAGAAAAGCTCACTTGACCCTCCATGTCATGCAAGCTTAAAAGATGGAAATGCGACTTTCCATAGAGTTTCAATGGCTAATTTGTGCCACCAAGGCTGCTGTGTTTGCCAACAACATTGAATGAGGATCTTCCAAATATCAATCCCAAAGTTTCAAATATTTTGCCTTGTAGCTTCAGGAGAATCTTCATCCAAGAAAAAACAAATGAGCATTGTTTGTAGGGGACCTATCAAATGCTATTCCTTTCAAGTTTGCTTAAAATTTGTTATTTCCCATAGGGATTCCTTTGGGAACTCTGCATCACCAATGAAGCAATTTCAGCTAAATGATCAACACTTGTGAGAACCGACAACCAATAACAAGATTGTAATGAACAAGTTTTTCCCCTGACAACCTATCAAAAAAGCAGTAGCACCAAAAGTGCATGATACATTCTTCTTGTGCATTTTGAAATTGTTGCAAGACCAATCTGGAATATTTAAAAAGAATCTAATCTGAAATTAGTAAAATTGCTCTGTAGGAAAATTTGCATGAGGATATCCTTAGGCATATTAATATTGCATCAAGTATGACTGTTAAATGTCCCATAACTCTGGAACAACAAACCAGAAAACTTTCAAAATCAATAGTGAGACTACAGCTACTAAACCAAACAACAGTGTAAAGCTTGGCGTAATTTGAGCACCAAGAGCTAGTGTAAGACATGTAAAGAATTTCATTTTGTTTAATCTTAATCCTAATGTTGTGTTAAAATTTCATGAGAATTGGTTAAAGCAAGTTAGAGTTATTGAAATATATGTAAATATACAGACAGACTACAGTATGCCATAATAAGTCCTGTCTAAGACGCCTTATAAAAAATAAAATTATTATTAAATCTAGGTAGAATGTAATAAAAATTAGAACGTCTTAATTTCTTCATTTTAATCATTTAAAAACTGAAATACTTACATTTAGTAAAAAAGCAGCTGAGTTTTCACCATCCTTTGGGAGCTGCTTTTTACACATGACTTGTTGGTTCAAATATTTTTCTCTAAAATATATATAAAACATAATGCTAGTTCTCAATAAATCCTTAAATTAGATGTAATTTGTTCCCATCTTTTATTCATTTCAAACTTATATGTACATCTCATAAACAAACCATATATATCTCTCAAGCAGCTGATCACTAAAAGAAACAAAAAAAAATGAAATTCCATAAAAAGTCTTATCAAGGAAATTTGAGATCACTGTGAGCTCAAGCAAACCTTATCGAACATTTTACAGACAAATTGTAGCTGGTATATTAGTAATGACTATAAAGTAATCCAATTATACAATTGGGTAAAGCAAATGAAGTCAAGTTCAAGGAAACTTTTTTATCACAAATGTGACAAGAATCTTGGACTTAAGAATTGAATCATCATGTCAAGACTGTTTTGCTTTAAATTGATTTTATATACCAATGAAACATGGAAATGTGCTATTTAATAATAAAACATGTACTATAGAACTGTTAATTTTAATTTAGATTCTCAAAGCAATAGAAAGGATTATGTATCTTCAAGTAAAAAATTTGGTTCACACTAAAAAGTCCTATTTACAGTAAATGATTTCAAACCAGACTTACTGTTTGTAAAAGTTGTTGTCAATTAATTCTTGCATTAATGACTGGTCTTCTAAAAGTTTACCAGCTGATGTCATCTGAAATAAAGTATTACTAAATGTCAAGTGTTTTATCTCATGTTTTAATGTGCTGTTTCATAAAAAAAAATCATTTGCTTTTTGTTTACTGATATTTCACATAAAAATTTGGTGAAAACCTGTCACAGGTCACATTTAGATGACCTAAAGGCATACAATCAAAAACTGCCAGTGGAATTGTTCATTAATTTTCTTGTACCCTTTAGCCAATAACAGAAAAGATGTTCTTATAGAGGACAAGCAAGATCAATTTATCAAAATTGACTCATGAAACTATTGACATATTTAAGTAGTACAAAAACCAGTCTCTGTAGGAGATGATTATAATGCACAATTTTGTAATTTAAACAATACTGGATGATGGTAAAAGTGAAACTTAAAAATACTTTGAAAATTTGAAAAATCATTGATTGTTATTTGCTACACGTCCAGGGTGTTGACTGAAATATTCACAGCACTTTTAAATTAAAATGAAAAAAAAAATTGTATTATTATATCTTCTGTGATCTTGTATTTTTTAAATACAATCCAATCCTAACAATATAACACTTACGTTTTCATTGTCCATGTTAGAATAGATGATATATCCATTACTGTCTAAAATATAACAGGTTATTTGTTTCTGAAAACAGATTTTAACTTATTGTTCAGATTCAACCAATATACTTGTACTAAAGCATTTAATAAATAGCTAAGTAGAATTTAGAATATTTAGAGCTTGAACATTGTATAGAAACCTGTCCAAGACTGTATCTTACCCTCTAGATGACTTTTGGTTATAGTTATCTCATTGACATATTACCCTCATCTACTTTTATTCTTATTTAAATATTTCATAAAGAGAAAAAAACTTTAAGAAGACAATTAAGAGGTTATTCAAATATCAAAGCAATAAAATCAATCATTTGTGGCTGAATATTTTGAACTTGTAAAAATATTCATATCACAACTCTTGTGATCATATTGTTTCATTCTTTCAATCTTCAAACTTAATAAAACTAATATCAACAGATAATTTAAATTTCTCACATCTTCAATTTGCAATATTTTGATTAACTTGGAAAAACTCCAATAAAATTAGGTAAAAGATTCATAGTTTTAACATTAGAACTCTTGTCCGGTTGCTTATAAATTTTAATCACTCTTTACTAAACAGGTTTGAAAAAGTCCTTTTTAAGTGTGAACATGTCTCCAGATACAAGAAAGATAAAGAGCATCGCCATGAGCGCATGATACTCCCGTCACATTTTAAACGAATAAGGTTCTATAACTCTTCAATGTCATATCTGAAATTTATAAAAAAATTAAGGGGGATTGGGTTATCTTAATAGATATAAACCAGTCACCAAAGTTTCGTGAAAACTGCTCAAAGCACTTTTGAGTTATTATCCGAAAACTGGAAAATCCTACCTTTTTTTATGAAAAATAAACATACCTCGGAAACGTATAATCTAAAATGTATAAAAATTGAAAGGGAGCTTAAGTCAGTCAATAGATGTTAACAATTCACCAAAGTTTCATGAAAACTGCTCAAAGCATTTTTGAGTTACTGTACTAAAACTGGAAAAATCCCCCTTTTTTAATGAATAAAACCCCATAACTTGGAAGCGTAAAATCAAAAATGTATAAAAAATGAAAGGGAGCTTACGTCAGTAGTAATAAACAATTCACCAAAGTTTCATGCAAATTGGTTTAAGCAATTTTGAGTTATTGTCAGACATGTTGACGACGGACGGACAATGGTATACCATAATACGTCCTGTAAACGGGCGTATAAAAATACAAAAATCGTCCATTCTTCAATTTTATAAATATGTTTGTTTGTTGATGTTTAACACAACTTTCAGCTCATTAGCTATATCATGGCGGCCAGTTTCTATGAATATGACATCATTATCAATATGGAGCCAGTCAAACTACAAGAAAATATACTGTTAGTGCACTAGATAATATTAACTTCGAAGATGTTTTTGGTGTGAGTTTACTGCAGATTCATATTTATTAATTGAATTCATGGTTATAGGTAAACCACAATGTTCAACAAGTACAAATTTGCAATAGGATTGTATGCAGTTTTTTTAACCAAACCTCAAAATCATATATCCATGAAAATTGGCAGCAATGAAACTAAATGAATCCACAGTAGACCTAGAAACATAATAACTCCTGTAACTTATACTTACATTGTCCTTACAAGACAATGAGCTATCAGGATTCGTCTGAGGTACAGACATGTTTTCTATTACTTCCTCCATACGTTGTGTAAATGATAAGTATTTCATTTGTAACCCGACTACCAGCATTGTAAATTTTTGTTTATATATTGGTGCTGTTATTGTTATAACCAAATTTTTTGGATGAGCTGAAAATGATAAAAAAAAAAACATTTTATTTGTTCAGTTAGTCTCTTGTGGATTTTGTAAATTTATGTTATCTGAATGGTTTCAAAGAGACCCTAACACCAAATAACAAAATATATGCAATAGATGTAGCAAGTACAACTGATAGAATTAATATAGCAATTTTACAATTTTGTTAAATTGTAGACTTTTAGCTATTTATTGAAAAGTAGAATACCTTTGCTACATAAATATGGGCTGTTTTTGACAATTTAATGCACATGCATCAGGTACTAGCATCATTAATTTATGCAAAATTACTGAAATCTTCACAATTTTAACATTTGTGCTATTTTTTAGACGTTTTTTGTCTATAATGCAAGTGGCAGCACTTGTGTTCAGTCTTAATATTTAAATATATATTGTACTGGATGATATTACATAACATATATAAAGGTTGAGACTGAACACGAATACGGTCAATTTCATTTAAGACAACAAGATTGCACACGCTGAAATGTCTCGCCTTCTTTACTAACCATTGATTTTATGTTGATAGTCCTAAATATAAAGCTTTACTACAAGTAACACATAAACTTAACATGATCCAAGAAAATGAGGTCAAGGTCAGATAAACCAAACGAGAAATACATGTACACCTTACAATCATTCAATAAACCAAACATAGTTGACCTATTGCTAATAGTTTCTAAGAAACAGTCTTAAACAAGAAAACTTAACATTGACCAAAGAACCATGAAAATGAGGTCAAGGTCAGGTGAACCATGCCAGACAGACATGTACAGCTTACAATCAATTTATGCATTAAATATAGTTGACCTATTGCTTATAGTATCTAAGAAACAAACTTAACCATGAAAACTTAACATTGACCAATGAACCATGAAAATGAGGTCAAGGTCAGATGATACCTGCCAGACAGACATATACACTTTACAATCCTTCCATACAACAAATATAGTTGATCTATTGCTTATAGTTAAAGAAAACAGACCAAAACACAAAAAATTTAACACTGAGAAATGAACTGTGAAAATGAGGTCAAGGTCAAATAAAACCTGCAAGACTGACATGTACATCATAAAATATTTCCATACACCGAATATAGTTGACCTATTGCATATAGTATTAGAAAAAAAGACCAAAACTCAAAAACTTAACTTTGACCACTGAACCATGAAAATGAGGTCAAGGTCAGATGACACCTACCAGTTGGACATGTACACCTTACAATCTTCAATTCCATATACCAAATATAGTAGACCTACTGCTTATAGTATCTGATATATGGACTTGACCACGAAAACTTAACCTTGTTCACTGATCCATGAAATGAGGTCGAGGTCAAATGAAAATTGTCTAACGGGCATGAGGACATTGCAAGGTACGCACATACTAAATATAGTTATCCTATTACTCATAATAAGAAAGAAATTAACATTACAAAAAATGTTGACTTTTTTTTCAAGTAGTCACTGAACCATGAAAATAAGGTCAAGGACAATGGACATATGACAGACGGAAACTTCGTAACATAAGGCATCTATATACAAAGTATGAAGCATACAGGTCTTCTAGCTTCTAAAATATAAAGCTTTTAAGAAGTTAGCTAACGCCGCCGCTGCCGCCGGATCACTATCCCTATGTCCAGCTTTCTGCGACAAAAGTCGCAGGCTCGACAAAAACCATCTAAAAAGTGACGTTTTATGGCATATTTGACAGATTTTTCATATTTAAGCTTGAGTTTGAGCGTCTTTATATGACCAAGTCAGTTCAAATCTTTTACAAAAAACTAATTGAATGGACTGAAGTAGACACTTAAGTGTTTAAATGTCAAAAACCTGTCATCAGATGTACTTCAAATTTTAGGCCAAAATAAGCCCTTACCGGACCTTCTCCTTTTATAGAAACTTGTAGTTGTTGAGGAAATTGCAACAAATGTTTTTTTCTGTATATGTGATCAGGTTTTTTTCATCATAGTTAAATAGTGAAAATGTCTATTAGTTTGAAGTGGTCATTTCCTAGACTGGTAGTTATAGTGTATTAATAGCTCTGAGAGCCCAGATAAAGCTTGGTGTCATATATCAAGAAGTGATGACTTTTTCTGAGAAAAATGTGACAGCAAGTTGTTATGACAGATGCAAACAGGTAAACCATTTTACCTCTTTCTTTTGAGCAGGGGCATAAAAATATATATATTAAGACCACATGACTTTGTACTAAGAGAACATGATTACTTACTAAACATTTCTGAATGATAGGGTACAGAATATGTATAATTATATCCATATTCCAATCCTTCTACTGTTTGTCTGTAATATTTATTCTTTACAGTCTCCCTATTCTCTTTTATAAAATTTCTGTAAAATACAAAAACAACAGTACTATAAGTCATTCAAAATCAAAGTGTTTTTAATTTATATCAATATGTCTCTTTCCTGAATTTTTGTGTATAACAAGTAAAAATAAAGTACCAATGGTTTTCTTTCAGTGTGCAAATTATGTTGCTTTTCAATATTGAGGAACATAAATTATAGAAGAAAACAAGTTTTCATTTTTTATTAAATTTATGTTAGCAAAACTTAATCAACATGTTCAAGAATTATTAATAAACATGTTCAAGAATTATTGACAAGATTGCACACACTGAAATGTCTTTACTGATCATGACTGAAAAGTTATTATTGCAAAGGAAATGAAACCTTTCCCCAGAATCAGTTATAGTTTACCTTGCCATTTAAATTTTTGCAAAGTGTACTGTCTCATTTAATAAATACAATAGCTATTGTTCTCTGCGGAGTTCATTCAATAGACTCAAAAGATCAACGAGAAGCTTAAAAATACAACTAACATAAAGACAAAAGACATAATGAATCGAAGTAAGAGTACTCACAGTTAGTGAAAGCTAGTTCAAAGCCAATAACAACTATTAAATAAATCATATTCTCCCAGTAGTACATATTGCTCACACTTTTATTAAATATTTCTGTTGTTATTTCAGTGACCAAGATCAGAAGAGGGATGGGTAGTTGGTGACATAATATAATATAAGAGACCCTTGCATTTAATAAAATTGCTCTTTTCTTTGGAGGGGGGTTAAAATATTTTCAAATTCTAAATACTTACGGCTCTGTTAAGTTTGCTGAGGCTGTCACATATTTTGTCAATCCAGCTGATGTCCACAAAAACACTTGTTCTACCCCAAAACTGAAAAAATCAAATCTCATATTTAACTTTCAGGGGAAACAAATATTTACCTTGCCTGTCCAGCCTACAATTTCCTTTAGCTTTTGCACATTTCCTTTTCAGGTTCAGGAAGTGTCCTCTCAAGACATTTAGTCACTCAAAACATGTTAACTCTTTATCTACCACTGATTGATCTATACGCGGTTTTTATCATCGTTCTGTCCGCAGTGACTGATAAATCCGCTTGCATAATCAAGTGTGTATTCGCAGTGACTGATAGATCCACTGTAAACATACACTTGTGCAGTCCCGTGACAGATATTTCCATAAAATATACCACTGTTAAAACCCTTGCGATTGGACAAAACTGTTGGGGAATCCGAAATGAACCAATGAAATTCGGTTTTACAAATGAATAATCTTTCAATTCGTTCATTCCTTTTCTATAAATTGTGTGTGTTTACATTAAATTAAGATGAAATTTACACGTGTTCGAATGCGATTAAAACAATGGCGGATGAATGGACTTCTTTGTTCAAATCGGATAGCGAAAGTGAAGAATTTGAAGGATTTATGCAATTAGAAAGCAAAATTAGAAGTATAGGAAGGATAGTTTAGTTTGTCGGAACAAGATTGCGAGTCTTCCAAGGATGAAGAACAAACATGGACAAATACTTTGAAATTTTTACGTCTGTTTACGGTAGCTTTCAAGCTTGAAAAGGAAATGAAAAATTGATTTGGTATTTGTTTCATTTTTCAATTAATATACAATAAATACTGACTAATTAAATATTTAATTAGAGTACTCATAACACAGCCTGAACAATTTGTGAAAAATTCTCTCACTGCAAATTATCTCTGGTAGTTAACCTACAATTCAGCTGCAGTAGTTAACTAATCAGCAGTGTGTAGTAGTGAACTGTAAAGGTACCTGTGGTAGATAAGAAGTTAATTTAGAAAATGAAATGGTCTTGAACCTGATATCATCATTAAAATGAGAATTTAGTCATACAGCTGATATTTGTCAAAAGAGTATAATAAAATAATGACAAATATTGAATAAATAGACACTTACTTTGTGATGCAAGTTGGAGCTTTCATTTATAAATTTAGGACTAGTACGTCCACTCTTTTTTGTGTTTGTATTTTGGTGAAAAAAGCAAATAAAACTTGTGAAAATTGGAAACTTGAATAACAATCAATTTCTTGTATGACACCACACAATGTTATTGTATAGAAACATACCTTTTATACACTTCTTTTGGCTTCACTCTTGTATCATAACTAAAAAAGATGATTGGATTATGTATCTGTGAAGTGAGTTTATTTTATGCAAGATCATCAGGACAATAAAAATTATTGGTCTTTTGTTGGGCAATGTATGACAAATATATGTTCAAAAACCTCGCCCGTAATTATAAATTATGTAATTCATTGACCGCTCCCGACATGTGTAACTTCAAGGCATATTTTAGTGGCGATCGATGTCTTTCAAAATTACTTTATTTTTATCAATAGTACCGCTTAAGTCGACGCTAGGGGCCGTCTTGACCTTGTTGTAGGATATGAATGATTTGTTCATTGTTGAAGACCCTACATCAACTGTCAAGATGAAGAACAGGAATAAAAGCCCTGTTCATTGATAATTTTCTATGTTTTCTATGTATTGTGTGCGATTTTGTCCCATGTACATTTACTCCATATCCTTTCATTTTCTATATTCTAATAAGTTGGAAAGTTTTGACTTATCAAACAAAGTTCATATTGCTTTAAATTACTAATTTACTCCATTTTTCTTGAAGCAAAACTCTAGAAAAGATACAAATTTTACACCCTTAATTTTTTTTTTCAGTTCTTATAGAAACCAAGTTACACTGATCGAAAAGAGAAAATTTGGAAAAACCGAAAACATTAATATCTTATTTGTAGACAATACCTTGCAGAAACTTGTTCCCTTGCTCTTTTGGTCCATTCATCTAATATATCACTCGTTATACTCCAATCCCATTGTAAATAACTATCACTATACTCAGAACCTGTATCCATAAAAGTAAGATTTATTAGAAAAATTTACCAACCATAGAAGATATTTCAACTTTTAGGGGAGAGACACAGGGCAATTAAATAACACAAAACAAACCAAACTTATGTGCATGTAAGGGAACCTTGTTAGTGGTTTCTTATCTTAATGTTAGATATTGCTGTTTTTTTTATTTCTTTACACAAGTATTATAAACTTATTGTGATTTAGAGCTTGACATGTTATGAAGACACTTGTCTTTTGTTAAAGAACGACTATTTCCCTCGTGATGGTTTTGTGTCATTGTCTCATTGATGTATTTGTAAAGACACTTGTCTTTTGTTAAAGAACGACTATTTCCCACGTGATGGTTTTGTGTCATTGTCTCATTGATGTATTTGTAAAGACACTTGTCTTTTGTTAAAGAACGACTATTTCCCTCGTGATGTTTTTCAGTCATTGTCTCATTGATGTATTTGTAAAGACACTTGCCTTTTGTTAAAGAATGACTATTTCCCTCGTGACGGTTTTGTGTCATTGTCTCATTAATGTATTTGTGAAGACACATGTCTTTTGTTAAAGAACGACTATTTCCCTCGTGATGGTTTTGTGTCATTGTCTCATTGATGTATTTGTAAAGACACTTGTCTTTTGTTAAAGAACGACTATTTCCCTCGTGATGGTTTTGTGTCATTGTCTCATTGATGTATTTGAAAAGACACTTGTCTTTTGTTAAAGAACGACTATTTCCCTCGTGATGGTTTTGTGTCATTGTCTCATTGATGTATTTGTAAAGACACTTGCCTTTTGTTAAAGAACGACTATTTCCCTCGTGATGGTTTTGTGTCATTGTGTCATTGATGTATTTGTAAAGACACATGTCTTTTGTTAAAGAACGACTATTTCCCTCGTGATGGTTTTGTGTCATTGTCTCATTGATGTATTTGTAAAGACACATGTCTTTTGTTAAAGAACGACTATTTCCCTCATGATGGTTTTGTGTCATTGTCTCATTGATGTATTTGTAAAGACACTTGTCTTTTGTTAAAGTACGACTATTTCCCTCGTGATGTTTTTGTGTCATTGTCTCATTGATGTATTTGTAAAGACACTTGTCTTTTGTTAAAGAACGACTATTTCCCTCGTGATGTTTTTGTGTCATTGTCTCATTGATGTATTTGTAAAGACACTTGTCTTTTGTTAAAGAACGACTATTTCCCTCGTGATGTTTTTGTGTCATTGTCTCATTGATGTATTTGTAAAGACACTTGTCTTTTGTTAAAGAACGACTATTTCCCTTGTGATGTTTTTGAGTCATTGTCTCGTTGATGTATTTGTTAAGACACTTGTCTTTTGTTAAAGAACGACTATTTCCCTCGTGATGTTTTTGAGTCATTGTCTCGTTGATGTATTGGTAAAGACACTTGCCTTTTGTTAAAGAATGACTATTTCCCTTGTGATGTTTTTTGTGTCATTGTCTCATTGATGTAAACTTCCCTTCTTGTATTCATACTTACATCCTTTTCCTCCTCCTTTAGATTTTTTACCATCACCAGAATTTTTGTTATTTCCATTGTCAGAAAATTTGTTTACCAAGAAATTTTGTAATTCATTGAAGTCCGTCCATTCATGTTTACAATAGCGCCTGCAATACAAAGTGTATAGAATTAATCTTTTTTATGTTGATTATTATGAACTTGTTCTGCAAAGAGCACATGCTCCGTATTTTTTTTTCTTCAGTCAAGCTAAATTGGGTTTATTATAGGGAGAGCTGGGGAAGTGGAAACAGTCATGCTAAATCAAAGCTACCTCTCCCCCTTTTGCACTTGGGTTAGCTTTTGATCTGTCATGACTTTTCCAACATATTCCACACTTCTCCAAAATTATCCCAATTTAGCTAAAACTTAAGATTTCTCATTACTATGGTAGAATAAAACTTCAACATGTCTGCACATGGGACCATTTTTAGGTATTCAATTAAGTTTTATTTCTGATAGCATCCCTTCATATAATCTGAACTGGAATTGGAACATTTGTTTATTGGGTTTAATAAAGGTCTTTGCACATGAAATTCTGAATAAATATGGATGAAGGAGGTGATTACTTCAGCTAACAAAATGTTGCGATAGTTGTTCTTTTTTATGAATGACCTGTGCATTTCATTGATTTATATGACAATAAAGTATGAATTTGAATTTGAATTGATAAATTGACAAGGATGAACATGAAAAAAGTGAAGTTACTGCATTGTTAGATGACGTCTGTTTTGTTTACTTTTTTTTATGTTTGTCACAAAATTTTATACACTGTGTAATTTTAAACTATTTTTACGGGTGAAGGAATACAGGTTAAATCTAATACTGATAAGATTCACAAAATTAATGACAACGATGTATCATAGAGTGCACTGTATCCATTAACCCTGTCAAATTTATTTAATCTCTCTACATCTAACCAAATGTATGTCCTAATAACCTATTCAAATTTATCATGTTTCATAAACACATTTTTTCAGAAGTCTTACCATGTTGCTAGTTCTGTATGATCATCTTTTTCTGAAAATACAAAAAGGCTAAATTTACAAATGTGTAACAAGTGTATACAACTGAAAGGTGGGTCAGGAGGAATTTTAACAAATGAAATAATCATCTTTATTTGTTGCCTTGCCAACTTATTTTTTTTGTGAGGAAGAGCAGCACAAAACTTTATTTTAATTTTGTTCACAATTGTCTTCCTGTATTTTGAGACTGTATGTCAACTCTTGGTGTCTTTGTGTTGTTAGATTACTGTCTCATTCCCTTTTACTTCACATCTACTTTATTTATACAAAAAATACCTGTATAAATAGAGCAACACATTTCAGATGTTATATTGATAAGGAGGTGAACTGTACTTCTCATTGATGGAAACTATTATATGGTAGTTTACATTTAATTTTATCACCATCTCTTCAAGCTTTTGATGATGATGGACTGGTATTTAACTTCCAGTGGCAAATATTACATGCATACTAGGAAGAGATAAATTAATGTGATATTAATATAAACCCTGTTTTGTAATAGAAAATATGCAGAGTCAGGTTTTTATGAGCTTGTTCAAAAGATAACAGTCTGTCAGAAGACATGTCACCATATCTGAATAGATTATTTTGACTAGTCTGCTCTTATTCCTAAATGCTGCATGTTTAGCCAAGAAGCAGCAAATACTAAGTACAAGTTTTTGGTTTGACCTGGCAGGGATTGAAACCACGACCTTACACAGTATACCAACTGTTTCACTTGGTATTTCAACATAGCAGATACAAGGTATGTAAGTCTTCTATTTATCAATATGTGGTAAATTTTAGGCATAGACAATAATAATAAATATTACTGGTAAATCATCTTTACCCACCAAGCAAACAGCTTAATCTTATTAAATATTATCAATATTACATACTTCTGCTTTTGGTCATATCTGTTCTGTATGATATACTAGGTACTCTCTTTTGTGCTAAAGCAATGCCAAGGCTGAAAAGACAAAAAAAAAACCAAAAGATAATACTTAAATACCAGAATGTATATTTTTGTGACTAATTATTTTTGGCCAAAATTATGGAACTATTTTAAATGTGGCCCTAACTCACACATATGGAACATACATCTGCCAAGTATCATTTTAACTGTGGTTCATCCCTTGATATGTTAAGTGTTTCAGTGACATTTGAATTTTTTATACCACTTTCATATTATAATGATCATGTGTGTACTAAGTTTAAAGTTGGTGTTACAACTCAAGTTTAACCTGATATGGGAAAGATTCATAGACCACAAACCACAATGCCCCTTTTATCATAAGTGGAGCATAAAAAAAAAATTTCAACCAAAGAGCATGTCTGTTTAATAATACACTTACCTAAATTCTGTCTCTGCAATTTTAGAATAATAAAAAGTGTAGTTCCTCACTGCAATTCTCTTCTACAACAATTCAAAAACAAACTTTCAATTACCATGATTACACATGTATAGGAATTCTGGAGATTTATTAATATTTTGCTTTACTTTGTTTTTGTTCTATATTTCACTTGTATTAAATGCAGTGAATTTTCTATAGTTATCACCAATAATTTGCCATACAAGTATTTTGCACTGCTAATACTAATCAGGACTGGGACAAACACTATATCTGAATCTTGGTCTACTGACAGCCAGCTTTTAAAATACAGAACTAAATTATTTGAAATTGGTTTTAAAATTAAAATTCATGCTTTTTGTGATAACAATTCACAACTGTGATGCTTTAATAAAAGAATACATCACAAGTTACTTGAAACAATACAACACACTATTGAAATATCTTTATTTTATAAATACCTTTCCAAATTCTGGACAGTTGTTATCAACATCATAAGGCACTTTTAATGTTAGGGTAATTGGTTCTCTTTTCTTCCCCAATAATAACTTTGTTCTCATCTAAAAATAAATGTAGATATTTACAAATAGAAATCTAAATTAACATGAACTTTCAGTGAAAACATATACCTACTTTCATTTCATCATTCTGAAATACAACTTTTAGAACAAGTGCACATTTTTTTTATCTGAAATCTGATGATAATTTCATTACAATTTGGACACTTGAATAATATTCTACTGTCAAACTAAAAACAAAAAAATGCGGACACTATCTTCACAGGAAAAATTTTAAATGTTTGTTTAATATTTACTTCAGCCATGGTTTACTTCATAAAAATAACTACAAAATCTAAAGGAGTCAAAATTGCTGTTAATTAAGTTGAAATGCAAGATTTTTAAAATGAAATGTCACTTTTAATATTTGCAAAGAAAAAAAAAAAACAATTAAAAACCAATTGTTCAGAGAACAATTGAAGGTCTTTCCACAGCATTTTTTAAATTGATTGAAAAGAAGCTAGTTTGTGTTTACTCAAAGTTAAAATTGGCATCTTATCATCAGTTTCTTCATACTGATGCGATAAATGAGTGGTTTCTATATAATTCTGAGTGAAATAAGGGAGATAATTAGCTACTTCCGGTGAAGTAAATGTCACTTCCGGTCTCATATAATAGTTTCTTTCACACTGATTCCAAAAATATATAGTTTCTATATATTTTTGCTTGTAAACCAGGAGATAATTGGCCACTTCCGGTTTATCGAAAGTCATTTCTAGTCTTCAGTGATAAGTTAATGTATTAAAATTACGAAAACATTCTACGGTTAACGTTTTATGAGTTAAAAAAACATACCGACAAATTTATTTGGTAAAGGTAAATAACTCCTTTAAAATTTCATCGAATCGCTTCGATCCAAATTAGCCAAAAATTCCTGAGGATGTAACGAACAATTTCGAAAAAGAATTTTGTCGATATCTTTCATTGTTACGAAGGAGATGCACACACTTGATAAACAGTGAATAGGGAGATAACTCTTACAAAGAAAATTGTTCGGCTTAGAATGGGTGAAAATAAAAAGCACATAAACTGTATGATACTATATAAGAAATATCTTAGCGACATATTGCGAAACAAAAATTTTACGCGATAACAAAATTTAGCGGAAGGAAAAAATTATAATTAGAACAAATATAATAGGTCTTTCCACAGAAAAGTGGAAAGACCTAATAAAAATCAGGCTTCAAATAACAAATACAACTAAACAAA